>VXBX01004600.1:95330-121551 GCA_013400415.1 Scytalopus superciliaris | reverse complement strand
TTTTTTTTTTTTTGAGGGGGGGAGGGAGTTTTGCTTTCTTTGTTTGTTTGTTTATTCCACAGGGAAGACCATTACGAATAAATGTGGTGTTGGCAGCAGAACACTGAGAGACAGAAGTCTTTGTTTCCCTTCGCTTTCGGAAGCAATTTGCCTCATCTCAGGCAAATACTTCTCTTTTCCATCTGATGAAATAGAATGGAAAATAGGCACTGTGCTTATAAAACATGATGTGTTCTTCAAATGGATAAGTAAAAAAAATCAAGATTCATGTCTTTCAATACTGGAATTCCATACTTTATTAAAGGACTTGAAGATCACATGGTTTTTAGACTTTTACAAATTTCAATATGAAGTAGACTTATCTAAACAGGATTTGTAAGATTATACCTTGAGGAACTATTTTTTTTAACAATAGAATTTTACCATGGTCATAAAAACAAAGACATTGTAGACTATATTTAATATCACCATTTTCTTTTTCATTTGAGCAACTTTATCACATAATGTTCCCAGAAAAGTTTTTAATGTTGAAGGTCTCTGGTGTTGCATCTGAGTTTCTTCTGCAGTCTGGGAAATGCAAACTGGATCTTCTTGACACCTATTCTTGTTCTGTTTTGTTCTCACTTCACAATTATTTTAATTTAAGTAAATGTTGAAAAAGTAGCAGTCAGAATTTTCAAGCATTTTCCCTGTCTTTTTCTGAAAAAAGAAAATTAAGAAAATAAAGGTGATGGAAACTTAAAAATGGGTTTTGATAGTGTGTTAAAACTGGAAATCTCTCACTTTCAATGAATAGAGCAACTTCTTTTCAATTATAGGAAGTGTGGCTGATAATTACTATTTCTATATCCCTGATATTGCTATTCAGATTGTGAGTATGTATTTATTTCTGGGAATACATTCTCATTCTAATTGATGTGATTTCCTGAACTGATCTGTGTTTGTTTCATAACTAAAATGTGCAAAAAATAATAAATAAATATATTTATAAATCAGATTATTTCTCAATTAAGTGCATCCTGCAGATCTACGAGTAGTACCATAGGAATAATAAGGAATGGTTAACATTTCAGTTCATTGACTGCTTTTGTAGGATAATTTATCTGTCAGCAAACCCAATGCTAGACCAAATATTAATTGTGACAAGTTTTCAAACAAATGTATCTGAAATACAAGATGTTGTCATAATGTAGTGAAGATAGTAATGTGATTCTGGCCTATTTTCAAATCAAAGTGAAGTTAACAAGATACAGAATTTATGATGTCTAAATATTTCATTCCCACTCATGCAAGAATGAATTCACATTCTTCTCAGTTGGTCAGAATATGGATTGACTCGTTCCACAAGCACCAAAGAGTTTGAGAGATTAAAATTCACCTAGATAATCTTTTATACCCATCTTCTGGGGAAAGTGAAGAAAATTTATGCATACAAGGAATATGTAAGTGCAGAGCCATATAATGCAAATTTCCCTCTATATGAAGTCCCCTAGAAACCAATATGAGCTAAGGAAAACTTCAGCTACTTTTTTTTTTAACCTTGTCTAGAAAGAATACTTGAGTTTTCCTCAGACAAAGCTAAAAATTCAGACCATGTAGTTGACATAATGTTAGTTACCTGATGTTCCTGAGTTTCCCAGAGATGAGATTATTCATATTAATTTCCAAGCAGTTGTGTATCCAGCTGTCAAAAGGGCAAGAGAAGGTTCTCCGCCTCCAATCACTGTCCTCAGACAACTGTCTAACTGAGCAAGAAACATATATCAGGCATATGAATGCCCCAAAGTAGGTCTTTCTGCAGCTGGTGAATGAGGTGGGCAAAGGACGAGTATTGCCTACTCAGAAAAAGAAGTTCCAACATTCCATTAATTGTTTTTATGCTATTTTAAGTAATTTATATGCTATTGGTGCTAAAGTTGTGTATTTAGCTACTCCAGTTAATGAGTTCTAGTCTAGGTCATGCAATTAAATATATATTCACCATGTTCCTTGCACAGAAAGAACCGTGCCTCGCCAATACAGCCTGTGGAGACTTTCCACTGTGCCTTTTGCGACCAGACTTGCCTATCGCGCATTGGCCTTTTTAGCCACCAGCGCGCTTGTAGCAAGCGTGGGTAGAGCCCTTCTCAAATCTTCGTTCGCGAGGCCCAGCCATGATGATGATGTTCCTTGCAACCTAACAGTCAACAGAATTTGAAAATACATCTCTTTATCAATATGTATTTAATAACATGCTCCACTAACCTTAATAAAGTTCAGCTTAAATGTTCCATGCCTCCTTTTGTGACTAATATTAAATTATTACAGCTCCAGCTGTAAGCAAAACGCTGAAACATTAACAACATATCCACTATGTGTTATTTAGAAAAAGAATTATCTTCTTAGCTGCTAAACATTCTAAAATGACTTGAACTTCTACTGAGAAAACACAATCTGGGAAGAATGAAGATGAGCCTGAGAGGCAAATGAGGTACCATAGGGAATGAGATTAGACCAACAAGCCTCTGAGTTAAAAAAATCTACGATATCAAACTCATCCATACATCCTAAGATGTGCATTTCAGTGGGTACAAATGCAACATTCTATATTTTTGATATAACTAGGATGTATTTTTTTCTTAAAAATTCTTAATGCTCCTTTTGACTGAGTAAAGCAGGTGCTTTTTTTAAGTTATTTTAGGAGCTTATAATTTTACTGTTCATGTGCTTGAAATTAAGCATATATATCACTGCCTCCAGGATGACAGCTTGCATGTTATAGTGAAGGTCAGTATCAGCACTGTTAAATTGAAGAATTTATGATCAAAAATATTCTTTGAATATTTGCTCTATAATAATATGAAGTTTTAAATTAAAATTAAACTAACTTTAAAATAGACACAGCAAATGAAAGACAATGGTAGTCCCTATTTCTATCTACAAAGAAACTAGGCTGTTCTTAAATTAGACAGGTTTTGTCTGAAAATCATGGTCTGTTATTATAAAGAGATTTCTGTCCTTTGCAAAACAGGCAAAATATAATGGTACATATTTATCTTTTCCCAAGGGAGGAATAGTAGGATAGAAATCTAGGTGGTTGATCAGCACAACCAGACAGACTCCAGTCTTACAGTTTCTGTGTTGCGCAATTCTCTCAATGCATCTTCCTTATCAAATGGTCTTTTTTTGAAAGATATGTGGTAAGATACACACAGGTACCCCAAAAAATGTCAAGGCAGTGGAAAGAATCCAAAAAGTTTATTCTGAAGTCAAGAACACTAAAAACTTACAAAGGAAACCTGCACCAGCTGCAAAAGCACTGGACCTCAGAGAGACATGCCTCATAGAATCACAGAATCATAGAATCAATTGGGTTGGAAAAGACCTCCGAGACCATCAAGTCCAACCCTTGATTCAACACCACTCTGATTATGTTGCTTCTTCAGGCTTTATGATCACTGGACCCCCTGCTCTCTCTGGTCCATGGGGCCCTGAAACATGTCTGAATGTTGTCTTTCTGCTCATACCAGAGAGAGAAACCTCTTTGAAATCTGGAGGGAGAGAACAGAAACTGTCTTGTGTTGGAGAACATGCAGGTTTTCAAGCAGGAGAGCCAACAGCAGCTTCCCAGACAGAGGCCACAGAGATACTGATGGAATCTGCAAGATGAACTTGGCTAACAGTAAAGTGAGAGAAGAAGCCTGCTAATTTCTGAGGAAAGATACATGTGAAGAACTCTATTAATAAAGTTAAAAATAAAACAGATAAGAACTGTGTGGATCCGCCAATTTTATAAAATATATCTTAGTTAATATTTAGCTATAGCTTTGATGAAGTGTATTAGTTTTAATATATATATATAATGGTGTGTTAAAATAGTTCCTTCTAGTGCTTTGTAAAATCCCTGTGCAGAGGATGATAAAGGTGCCTTAACATAAACATTGGATGCTTTTTCTCTGCCATTCCTCAATCACATTGTGACTTACCAATGATGAGGGCTTAGAATAAAACTTCCATTTTTGTGTGATGCAGTCAGGTTGCTTTATTTAACAATTAGGGGCTACAAGCCTCACAAAAAGCCACTCAGAACTGTGTCTTTGTGGACTTGGACATTGTGACAGTCTTGAGAAGGTGGCAGGAAAGGCTTTCTTAAGCAAAACAACTGTCTCCTCATAGAAAAATCTTCCAGGAAAAGGGTATTTACCCCTATAAAAGAGGACCAAGTTTCTTCATTAAGCTCTGTGATTTCTGTCTTGATTGCCAACTCAGGAAGTTAATAAGGTCAGTTTGGTGGGACAAAAACATGCACATAGGTGTCAGGAATGTGAACACAAAACAAGAAATGTTGTTTAAGAAAGTGGATAGTTAGGCTTAATGTACCCTGGAGTCTCAGTACCTGTTTACTTTAAGGCAATTAGTTCTGTTTTCATCAATTGTTTATTGAAACTTGAAACTTTTCAGACCTTGCTTTGCTTCTGACATTTTGTCCTTTTTCCTCCTTTAACTGCACCTCAATGTCCATGGCCACTCAAGATTAGCTTCAGCTGAAGATACTAAGATTAATGCTACTGTGATATTGTCAGGACTATCCTGAAACATCCACTCACCTAGAATTCTGACCAGCACAGTCAGCAAAAACTGAAATTTTTGCTTCATTACACATTAGGACAGCTTGAAGTCATGTAATTACTTTTCTGTGATTCCTCAACACTCATTTATTTACTGAGTCACATGAAAGCTGGGTGGATCATTTGATCTCCTAACAATTTATGTCATGTTGGTTAATTTGTTAGGTACTGACATTTGATTGAATTACAACTTTACAAAGCATAAAATTTAGGGAAATTAGAAGTTTCTGGTTATCAAGGCAAATTGTATGAACAGTAAATAAAAAGTGCAACCTTATTTCATAACATAGTTATGCCTTTGGTCATAAATTTTGTTACTATAGTAACTGCTTTAAACTCCTTTATTTGCCCTTAAATTCTAGTGCAATGTACATATGAACTGTACCATCACTACTGAAGACTATGAAAATAAAGGAGTTTGCTTTTAGTTTTCAGCAGTATAGTTTTCTAAGGCATTGTTATTTACAAAAGTACATACTAGACACTGAGAATGGCCCTGATGTTAGAACTGGTGATATGATATACACTGTTTACTAGACAAAGATTTAAGAGAGAGATGGCTGGAGATTTTTGGCATGTGAGGGTGAATTGATAAAAAAAAATAAAAATGGTAGTGGCAATAATTATATACTTGAAGAAACATTTCAGCTAGACCATATCTCAAGAACCCCACAGATCAAATGAAAGTAATCTTACATTTTTGACATGGTAAATCAGGAGTAATGTCAAATGCCATCTGGCTTATGTCTAGTTAAAGAAATTATCAATATTTGAAAGTTGGGAAAAGCTGCTCTTCTCTAATTATTAGAGAGAAATTGTGCATTATCACAGATCCAAGAGTGGGTCAGGTTGGAAGGCACCACAGTGGGTCATCTGGTTCAACCTCCCTGCTCAAGTAGGGCCATTCCAGAACACACAGCACAGAATTTTGTCCAGACAGTTCTGGAATATCTCCAGTGAGGGAGAATCCATACCCTTTCTGGGTGATCTGTTCCAGTGCTCAGTCACTGCACAGGAAAGAAGGTCTTCCTCATATTCAGGTGGAACTTCCTGGGCACCAGTTTCTCTCTTTTGTCTCTTGCCCTCTTGCTGGTCACCACCAGGCGGAGCCTGGGCCACTTCTTTTATTTTTTCACAGTGAAGCTACTTTTATTCCACTGGTCACAAAACTAGGACTCGAAATGGTTTAACTGAGCCATGATGAGTGACTGGAAATTACTCTTAATGGTCACTGCTCCCACTATATTGTATTTGAGCTTAGAAGCTTCAGTTATTGTCCAGACATTTTTCCGCCATAACTCTTCTATATCGCAAAGACTTGTGCTTTTGCTGTGCTCACCTATATCAAGTGGCCTTCCTGAAATCCTGGTCATGCATTCTGTTAAACAGATGGTACTGCATTGTTTTGTTATTACAGTGTGTTATGGATCCCCCAAACTGTATTGCAATGCTTGTATTACATGGTGAGCTTCAGACACAAGGATGTCATATTGCCAAAAACTCTGGAAAACAAACAGTTTTACCAAGGCAATGTTACTCCTGTGAGGTTTATATCTAATTCATTTCTTACACTGTGTTGCAGGCAGAAATAGACAATTTATAGGCCTGGTCAGAAAGTTGTCTGTCAGAGCAGCCCCATCAAACACATAGCCAGAGATGTTTAATTTCTACTGAGGTGTTCAGGTAAGAAAGATATGTGACACAGCTGTGAGTTTTTTCTTTATTTAATTTAATTTAATTTATTTTATTTTTTAAAATTTAAATCCAGGTGACTTATTTCCAGGTGTGTGATGTGTTGATTTTGGCTTTGTGAATAAAAAATGGATGAAGTCTCTGTCTGTCCAGACATTTAAAATTAAACTGAACTAAGCACCTGAAATTGTGGAATAATTGTTTATTAGCAGGAAAATTGAATAGAAGATGCAGATTTTTTTCACCTTGCCTTATTTTATTCTTGTGCTATGGTCTGTAGTTATTTTGTTGCAGTAGCACACATTGTTATAAAGTTGCTGGAAATTTTGGTCTGCTGAATTAGCACCTAATACATTTACATTAAATGAAGACGTGTCAGGAGCCTCCCTGAAATAAACTGCCCATCTCTTTCATTTTGTTTTAAGTTTGTAATGCCAAAATCATCAGCATGGAGAGTTGTAGCCAGGAAGTTTAGGTCTTTATCACTTGATTAAAATTGAATTTTGTTTAGCAGCTGTGTTCTTTAGTACCTTTGCTGCTTTAAAATTGACCCGTCATGCCTCATTGTTTTAAAGCACAGGGCATGCTTTCTTGTTATACAGTATGAAGAAACATATGTATAGATTACTTTTTCTATTATATTTCTTCACTTAATGGGATTGGATTTTATTGTTTCTGCTTTGTTCTTGTTGACCTTTTCTACATTTAAGATTAACTGATTTTAGAACTGAACTTTTAAAGAGCTCAAGCCTTCCTGTGCTAGATAATCATATTTAAAATTCATCCCTGGATCTGTAGTAGCAGAGCTGCAGCTGGCTGGTGTGAGAAACCAGCAGCAATGGATTGACTTCTGGGTCTATCTATTGCTTCATCTTCCCCCCAGCAGGAATATGGACTTGATTTTGGAGCAAAGAGGAATTTGACCATTGCTCTGGGGTCCAGCCCTGGGTGAAGCACTGATGAGCTACTGGCTGCACTTCTCCCTTCATTTATACCACCACTGTGAGTTTGTAGGATTTTTGTTATCATCCAAACTGTGTCTCCCATTCATCTTAACCAATTAAAACTATTTTCCTTGATAGATGGCTTACTGCAAGTGTGTTTATAATGAATGCATTGCAAAACCATTTTCTGCCTTTTCTTGGTACATTTTCTATAACTGCTTTTAGGGGAAGAAGGGAATTGGATTTTACAGGAAGTCATGACCTTTTCCTGCAAGAACTTTGAATTTTGAGATGATGCAATAGTAGCAGTATCTAAAAGTAGAACAGAAGGAGAGGCAGAAGGGAGGGTAAGAGGGATTGTGATTTATTGTATCCATTTCAATCTACTTGCAACACATCTTAGGATACTGAAAAGGAATTTCGAATGAGTCAAAAGAAGGGGTCATTGCACCATGCAATGCTTTAAACTAGAAAGTCGGGAATTTCCACAACCACAGGCTGCTACTGGATAGGTTAAAGCACACAGACAAATTGTCATTGTATTAAAATACTGAAACAAAATGATTTAGTGAATCTCCTTTTTAAAAATGGCATTAAAGCATCTACTTACCCGATAACTACTTCCCACCAGGATCATAAAAAGCACTGGATATCTTCTATCCTCATAAGATTTAGAGCATAACATAAAATACTCTGTTAAAAATGTGAAGTGGTTTGTTTTACTAGAAAAGCTATTGTGGGAATTATGTAATTCAGACTCCCAGGGAGTGTTATCCTTTGATAAGAGCACTGGCTAACAGGGCTCACGTTGTTTGATTATATGCATGATTTACAGATGAATTTTGAGCCACGTGTATTGTATCTCTCCCACTAAGTATTCACTAGTTGTCAATGCTCTTGAGATGTTTTTTTTGTAGCATGCACTTTGCAGGAGACCTAAAACCTGTGTGATAATATAAAAGCATGTGTTTGACAAGTGCTTGATCTTTGTCCTTGCAACTCCTGAATGCTTTTGCCAAACCATATTTGATTAAATAGAAAAGAACAAAAACAGGGAAGAAGGAACCAAACAAACTGTTTTGCCAAAATCATTTGGGGCATTCTGTGTTGAACTAAAGATTGTGTAGCAAATATTGTCTGGTTAGACAGGACAACCTGTTGTTGTGTTATTTCTTCACACATTTGTGAAATTCACTTAAATTTGAAAGAAAATACTGAAACCTAAAATCAGAGTGAAGGTTTTTTGAAACAAGTATGCAACTATTCAACTTGAATGAGCGGTACTGAGCTATTATCCTTCTTGCAAATAATTTCTCTTTGCTTAGACACCAGGAGCAAAACAGATGTTTTTACTTCTATTGTTCAGCAAAATAAATTAGATTACTTGAACTTAATGAAAAAATGCAAATACATGAAATAAGAAATATCCATTCAAATTAATAAGTTTGGTAAAATTAAAAGATTCAGCATCTAATAGCAGAATCATTTAGGTGAATTAACAATGAGGAGTCCTTCTGGTTCTCTGACTCTGAGACATGCATTAACTCTATAAATATGTGAAGGATTCATGCATTGCAGAGCCTTAACATAATGGAATATAAGTTGTTTTCAATAGTAGTCTGTCATTAAAACTGATTCTTAAAAATAAGGAATATTTCTGATGTATAGCACTACAGGTGATACAGAGAAAATAAACCCACACTGGAATAACACCAGTACATTGTAAATTAAATTAATTATTACTTAGGTAATGCTGGAATCAAAGTAGAAGTTGTCTTCATTTTTGTCCATTCTGTTCATGCATTCTAATTCCATTTCAAATCTGTCATTTCCCCTTTTGTCTGCAGCAAAGGTTTGTGCAGAATGCACAGTGCTGCCCCAATGAACACTGTTATGTGGCATTTGGCTCAACACCCTCTACTTCCACAGAGGCCAAATTGATTTTCCTCACGGATTTTTCTTTGTAGCTTATCATATTCACAGATGAATGGTTCATAAACAGTAATGTCAGTGTTCTGACTCCACTATTAGAAAAAGCTTTTATTTATCTTTGCTAAGCAGATGGGGACTGATAGGCAGAGACGTTATTGTCTAAAGAACTATTGCTTTGATGTTGTTTAACTTGAGCATTTGGGATTTATCTTGCCTGTCTCTAATATTGCACAGCATTCACATATTTCCACATGGTTCACATTGACTTCATGTGCAGCCATCAGTTTACAGCAGCTCTGCAATGCAGGCTATGGATGTCTTAAGTCAGATGCACAGGAAATAAGGAACAAATAATTAGTGATATGCTCGGTACATATTTACTGCTTTCTGATGTGAATGAATGAGGGGACCTTTTTTCATTTCATGCTTCATCCTTAGACCTGATCCTTTCTGCATAATCAGGTTATATTCCTGGGACTGAGCACAAGAAGTCCTCCAAATGTAAGATTTTTAAGTACTAGAGAGGCTGAATTATGTTTACAAATATAGTCATGTGATTAATTTAACTTTTCATGGTTAAGAATATTCTTTAAACGCTAATTTTATAATTGTAGCATGTATTTGTGAAGTTTGCTGTTTTGCTTTCTGGGTTTTTTTTTTTTTTTTTTTTAAATAAACTGAATTGTGATGACACTCATGTGAATAAGCAGCCCTGCTGACACTTCTGATCTGACACCTGAGATAATATAGTAGCTTATAAAGGCATAGCCTGTAATTCTCTCTGGTCCTTCATGGAAGGATGAAACTGTTGGAAAATAAAAGAAAAGAAGGTATGACACTGAATTCTGTACCTGCTTAGGGAGTGAGCATGTACTTGCTTTTCAGGAAGGAAATAACAGCATATTTTCCTGTATAACTCTCTGACAGGAAGGTGTAGCCAGGTGGGGGTCAGTCTCTTCTCCCATGCAGCAAGGGGTAGGACAAGAAGAAACCACGTCAGGTTGTGTCAGGGCATGTTTAGGTTGGATATTACGAAAATTTTCTCCACCAAAAGGGTTTTCAAGCATTGGAAGAGGCAGACCAGGAAAGCAATATGAAATTGCCATGCCTGAAAATGTTCAAACAATGTGTGCATGAAGACACAGTTTCGGGGTGAACACAGCAATGCTGGGTTAATGGTTGGACTTGATCTTGGAGGTCTTTTCTGATCTGAATGATTCCATGATTCTGTGATTTAATAGATATGTCATGGAAAGTCTTATCTTGACACATTAATGAAAATGTGAGTAATGGCCTGATGATCTAGTAATGAAAAATATTGGTCTTTTTAATACTGAGAAATGTTTTCATGTCACTAGATGATCAAAGTAATTTTTAATTAGATGAAATGGACTATCAAGCTAATATACTTCTGTGTGTGTTTCTTCCATTAACAAATATTATAAATATAGAAAACAGTCCAGTTGGCTCATTCTTTTTACCACAAGACTATCTCAGGTCTCCTCTGTGATAAGTAAAGATTGCTGTTGATCATGAGATCTGAAGTTTCCTAGAGCATCTCTATGGGGAATAACAGGAACACAGTATTCAGAAATTAACCCAAAGCTTTTAATAGCGTACAAAACTTTAACATGATATTTGTTCTAGGACAAAACTGGCAAACATTAACACCATGTTGTTTACTTTTGAACAGCAACATTGGTTTTGTTCTCAGAGTGTCTTAAAAATGGATGATTCTTCCCATCCTCCTTCAAAAAATGTTGTATGAAAAATGGCAAAGCTTGGGAATATATTTTAACAGCAGATAGCTCTGAAGTGAATACACACAACAACCTGTTACAAGAGGTGTCAGTCCAGGTAGCTGTGTTTCAGAAAAAAGATGTAAATTTGCTAATAAAATTTCCAGGTGAAAAAAATTTCAAAGCCAGTGTAACAATAAAAAAGTTACATTGTGTTTTCATAGTAATAATAGAACCCAGAATATTCTGTTCTTCATTCAATCATTTCTCTTTCTCACATTTCAAACTGATAATATATTGCTGGTAAGAGGCAATAATATGATCCCTTAAAAGTATATTTATTGACTATAGTGGGTCAATTGTGGCATAAAAAAATTTTCAATATAGCAATAATAAAGCACCCCAATCTGCCTTTCCACAAGGGATATACCTGTGAAACCTTGTAAGATTATAAGATTGCTTTGCTAAAAATTGCTCCATTCAAGTTACCAAATGAAAAGCTACCAAAATATAATAATAAAAAAGTATATCCATTCTGCCTTCATCAGTCAATTTTCAGTTGGACCAAAGGAGTTCTGTATTGAAGTGATTAAATTTGAAGTTGTGTGACATTGCTGTCATTTCTGCGAGATCCTCCTACACTTCCCTGTGACTGATTTATTCAGACACTAAAAGTCGAATAAGTGTAGGCTTTCTGTTAATATACTAAATTATTTTCTATGTGAGCTACTCTCAGATGATTTTACAGTGGTTTCTTGGCAACAGATCATATTTTCAACTTTTCTATTAGAGATGTCTATTGAAATTTACTTAGAATTTATAAGGATATCTAACAGCACAACTTTTTCTGTTTTTCTCCTCTCTTCTGAGAAGTTTAATAACTGAAGCATGAGCTCTTGAAGAAAACAAACAATTATACAGAAAAAAAATTAAAAAAAAAAAGAGAAAAAGTTTTACTAAGTTTACTAAGTGTCCTTCAATCATATTTTTATTACAAACAACACTGCTTTCCTGAAACTCACAGGAGAATGTTATGGAGAGAGGAAAAGAAAGGGTGCTTAGCACAGCTTCTCCAAACCAATCTCTAACAGAGTACAAGAAGTAGAAGACACCACTAACACCTTAAGAAAATATTTCAGAAGCACATTGTTTATTGAACATCCTATTTAGTGGTCCTTTGAGAAATCCACTGAGCACTCTTAGGTGATAGGAGTAGGATCCCTGTCCCTCCCCACAAAAGGCAAGTTGGACTCCCAAGTGCCTCAGTTCCCACATAATGTTGTCTGGAAGTCAGCTGGAATTGCAGATAAAACAGCTGATCTTTGTCATCCACTCACAGATCTCTGGGAAATCAAAACAGTCAACTCCAACTGTTCATGGATGCACGATACAGTTTTTACCCTGAGTGCACAGGATATGTCTACAAATTATTGCTGTTTGCTTGAAAGGGGCAGTAGTACAGAACAGCCAGAAGGACAAGTCTGTATCGAAGATACCTGTGGATTCAAGAGAGATGAACATCCCCATGGGAACAAGAAGAAAAAAGTGTGGGAGATTTTGGCCATTTTAGGCCAGTTTCTGCTTTCAGGTTCATTGACTGTAGTGACCCAAATGGCTTCACTGGAGTTAATTCAAATGTGCTGTTCTCTCCAATGATTATGAACACGGAAATCACAGCTCATAGATGTGGTAAATACCTCAAGATGTCATGGTGACCATGACATTTCCCCCTCAAAATTATATCAAATCAGGGGTGCTTTTTAGGTTGATTTGTTTTATTTTTAAAGCTGAAAGGATTGAAATTGAATATTTTTCCTTGGCATTCATTTACAGTCATTCTGTGCCTTGTTATATCTAATCCCAACCTCCCTTCCTCCCTTTCAGCTGTCTATTCTCTGTTCTTCCCACCAATGACAACAAAAAGGGTTTAGTCTCATCTTCTTTATAACTAGATAATAGACATTTGCAGGCCAATATCTCCTGTCTCGATGTTTTTGATATGTCTTCATCAATCAGATTTTCCAGACCTCTGCTTTTTCTCAGTACTCATCTTTGGGCTCTCTGCAATTGATCCGTATCTTCCTAAAACATGACATCCATACCCAGAATTCTTTGAAAAGCAACAGATAAAAAAGAATTTTCCCAAACTGGGGGAAGCCCAGGAGGAGCCAAGGAACTGCCAGGACCGAGTAGCTCATGTAACAGTGGCTGAAAACACTTGGATGCATCCAGGAGCAACAGCATTCAAACTCCCCACACACCTGTCCAAGAAGCCCTTGCAGAGCACAGGTGACCAAGGTTGCCATGCACAGGGTGGGCAAACAGAGCCTGCAGGCACTTTGACAGTCTTTTGAGGGATGGTGTGTTAACGAAGCCCTCTGGAAGCTGGGGGTGGAGATCCATGTAGCAGCAATAACACAAGAGTTGTTGGTGTTTTAGAAACCATGGAAGCACCTGAGAATAGTCATGCAGGAATTAGGACTTCTCCCCGAAAAATGGTTCAAGACCAATAGTCCAACTGAAGTGCATCTACACCAACAACCACAGCATGGAGAGGAAACAGGAGGAGCTGGAAACCACTGTGCAGCAAGAAAGCTGTGACCCAGTCGCTGTCACAGAAATGAGATGGGATGACTTATCTAATCACAGTGCTGCAATGGGGTGTTACAAACTCTCCGTAAGGGTTAAAGGCCTTTTCCAACCTAAATGAATCTGTCATTCTGTGGGTCTATGATTCCATCTATCCTTACACATTCTAAGTATTTTGAATTGCATTCCTCATTTTTCAAGCTGGGGATCCAAGTGGAATCATAGAATCGTAGAATATGCTGAGTTGAAAGGGACACATCAGGATCATCAGATCCAATGATTGGAATTACTATCCTGAGCTCCTGTGTGCATGCATGACTCCATCTTGCAGTAATCTCTAAAGTTAGTAAGTTTATTTTTCATTCAGAACTGAAAATCTGAAACTTACCAGAAACTGGATAGGTCAGTGAAATCCTATTCTTCTGCTTAACCCTATATTTTCTCACAATTTTAAAATGAGAATAAACATTTTTCTAAATATTTCCAATAAGCAATTCACAATTAATTGATCAAAGTAATATTTGATACAAAATTTGCTCTTTCCTTGTTGTGTAACTGCTTAAACATATTAGGTCAAATTGGTTAAATTTCTCCCTACCTTGTAGCTAATCAGGTGTCCCTGTCCATGCCAAGGAGGTTGAAACTAGATGATTTTTAAGGTCTCTTCCAACTCAAAACCCAAATATATGAATCTATAAATAAGCTTACTACATGTGAATCATAAACTCCAAAAAGCTACCTGATGCCAAATGTATTTTCATAACCTACACATATTTTATAATGTTTATAATAACACTTTGACTTCATGTATTTCTTTTCATCATTGGTTCATCCACCACATAAAACAATATAATCACATCTCTGCAGGCAAGAAAACTGAAACACCCAAGAGATTTGCCCCACCTCATGGGTCAAACTAAGATATAAACCCTGTTTCTTGAAGTGAAGTTTCAACCAACGTCTGTGTATAATGAATACAGTAAGAATTTCAGGGTATTTTTTTCCATAGTAGTGTAATTTCTACTGACAAAAAATATTTAAAATTTCATTAACTTACCATTCAAAATTTTCCCATTTGTCATTAAGATTGAAAACAAAAAAGCAAAAGCATATATTTTCCAAAAGACTTTTTTTTTTTTTTTTTTTCAGATAAAATATTGATAGCAAGCAGTTTTAGGATTCTGGGGGAACTTCAAATATTCGGGTTAGTTTTGGGCAGTTCACTGATTTGTGTAATATATAATAAACTATACTGATTGGTCATTAAAGCAAGCCATACATGCTAAGACTCTGTCATCTCCATCTTCTCTTCTTGCTTTAGCTATAGATTTATGCTCTACTAATGCTTCTGCTCACTTTTTTATATTCAGTGTGAAAATTCTGATAAGCCATGCAGCTCTGTTCATTCATTCAGCACTGTTTTTCCTTATTGTTTCACTCTCTGAAAAGTTTGCATGCTAAATATGTCAGTTAGGCTATTTAGACTGAAAAATAAAGGGAAGAAAAATATGTAGTAGCATGGTATGTTGCACCTGCTGGACAGAATATAATTTCTTTGTCTGGCATATAGTGACACTGGCTGAAACAAAGATGTTTGCCTGTTATTCTAAATGGAAGGTAAATCAGAATGGAGAGAGCATTTCCATTCTTCTCTCAAGAGAGTTCAAACACAGCTTGCTTCTCACATCCTTGTATAGCTGAGCTGTTTCCCTGGAGGCCTGCCTTTATTGAAACGTGATGTTAACACAGTCCTTTGGGCCTCTGCATGGAAACAAAACTTCCTTCTTAAACCATGTCCTTGTGAGCAGCACACTGACATTTTTGTCTTTGGTCTTGCTCGTATCAGCCACATTGCTCTGGGTGCCATCTCAGCCTTTTTGCCCTTAACACTGGATGAGAATGTTTCTTTCACATGTGTTCTGCAATTTTAACTGTGAGGTGAGGAGAGGAGAGAATACAACTTGTGTTCAAAATCAAACTAACAAGCTGAAATAACAATCAAACAGATGATCTCTGGTTTTTAATTAACAGGTTTCTTCTGGTTTTTCTTGTGCTGAGGACTTTATAAGTCCTAATGTGTCATAGACATGTCCGTGGATTGGCTGAAGGAGAAAGGAAATATATGATATGACCCATAAAATACAAGTTGGGCATGTTTAATAGAATAAAGAAATGGGCCTTTCTGTTGAAACTGTATGGATGACATATAAACTGTGTATCCTGCTTCTCAGGTTCAATATTAATTTGATGAATTGGTTTGTATGAAACTGAGAAAATTCTTATGTCACTTGAACTAAAAAGCATTCAGAAATAAATTTCTGATTCTTACATAAATATTAATGAGATATAATTTATCATCTTCTCTTCTGCCAGCCCAGGAGCAGGAGTGGGACAGCAATCTGCTTGTAAAGTTGAACATTCTTGGAAGCCCTAGATAAAGAGTTCTGCCCCTGAAACTGCAAAACTATTAAGGCTTAAAATTTAGTGTGCTATGTTACATATAATCCAGGAGTTTTAAAGTAGTTTTAAGTGCTGGAAATGACACTTCAGATGCTTATTTTGTATTCCTCCTAATCTCTACCTGATCTCCAAGGCGTTTCTTTTAGAGCAGTTTTGTCTCGTTGAATTTATTTGTATAAGTGGAAAGATAAGAGGAATATCCTGAGTGAAAAGATGGAGGAGTACCTCTCTTGGGTTCTGGAAGACACTTTGAAAACTTAATTGATTTAATTTAAAACAATACCCTTATTCCACTGTGATTTTCACTCTCTCCCTTACATATTCCTAAGTTCTCTGCTACTCATACAGAGCAAATGAATGCATAAGAGGATTAATTTTCTCTATTTAGCTACATTAGAAAGTTCCAAGAGATTGTGGGCACAACTACAACTCCCTTTGAAGGCAGTTAAGAAAGCAGGTGCTTACCATTTCTTAAATCTTGCTGCTTTGGTAGAATACAAAGTAAGCCCAAACAGTCTGCCTGGTATTAATACAGGACAAAAATAGGACACATTCGAGTTTTCTATCCTTTATACATCTTTTGTTGTTGATAATACTTCTAAGTGTCCTGTGCATGGAGGAAGGGTTATATATCTTTTTGTATATGAAAAGACTAAAGTAAGTAACTGTTCTTTGCCTTTGGGATGCCCTGTGCCAACTGTATACTGGTTTTCTTTGGCATGTTTCTCCTTGCTTGTTTTTCCTGGTCCCTGGAGATGGAATGTTTGTATTGCTAACCAGACCTCTGGGCAAAGCTCATTGCTTTCCAAACAGAAATCTGCCTTAGCAGACACCAACTTTTTCCCAGTTTCTGCTTTCATATGATGAATAGGTACCAAGCATTTGTGGCTCTTTTTTTGTTCCTCTGAAACATCCTCAGTGCCAAGGTCCTTGATGTGCTGTTGCTGGAACAAGCCAGAGCTGAGCTTCAGTGTTTTGCAGTGCTGCCCAGCTGGAATCTGATAAGCCTGAACCAACCCCAGTGTAGCTCTGCCTACTGCCTAAGGTGTTTTCTGCCATCACAGAATATAAAACATATCTGCTGTCTGGCTCTGGCTTAAATGACTATAAATGAGTTGAGATCTTGTCAAAAAGTTGGACACATGTTGAACTATGCTTAGTGTAATGCCTTCATGAAACCCATATGACTTCTCTTTTGATTATTTTTACCCACTGTATTGCATTGTGGTTTATGGGTTTATATTATTCTGTAAATTGTAATTCTCAGGTTTTCACATACATGTCCCTAAAACATTTTAAGACTCCTTCCACTATCTGTAAAGTGAAGAAAGAAAACATATTTATTCAACTGCCAACAGCATTTTATTTGCTGGTGATATATTTTTATTAGAAGGCTGAAATATCTTGTGAATAAAGTACTGATCTAAAACTCTGAAAAACATATTCCAATAACCAGGTCAGTCACAGACTTGTTCTGTGACCCAGGGCTTCACATTCACCCTCTCTAAAAAAAAATAAAACAGTGCTACCTTTCCCCAAAGTGGTATTAGGAGGATATGTAGCTATATTTATGTGGATTGAGAAAGCAGGACAAAATGGAAAGAGAGGGAAGAAGAGAAAGAAAGGAAGGAGATCTATTCATGGCTCTATAGGATACATGTTTCCTTATATGCAGATGTAATTTTTTAGCAAATCTGTTTCTTGTTCATTGCGGTATACAGTTGTATCTTTTCTATATCATAGAGGACAAAGAATTAATGAGACTCTTCCTTTCCTTTTAAGAATTACTGAAATATTTTCAGAATGATCACCTACACTTTTGTGCTGCTTAAATATTTAATTCCTACACCCACTCAAGTAATTAAAAAGTGCTTGCAAGTGAGACTAACAGCTCTTTAGAAAGTATCAGCTATACTTATCAATATACCTATGAATATGCTTGATTAGGTTGTATTTTCCCATAAACAAGGTAATCATGTCTTGGTTTATTACACTTATGCTACAAAAAAATTGCATTTGACTGCCAGAGTGGTTATTCTTCTGCAGAGAATAACATTCAAGTGTATGTATACAGCAGAGGAGGAGCTCCAAACTAGAATGTTTAATTTCAAATCACTGTGTATGCTTCTATCCTGAAAACTTCACATTTGTAGTCTCAGGGGTAACCTGTGCCTTGTTGTGTAACAGATGCTTGAACATTCACAGGATTTTTTCCAGGAACTTGTCCTGGTACCTGCAGCGGTGAAGGCTGAACAAAAGGTCAAGATTTAGCATTGTGAGTGTCTTCTAAATCTTGTAGTTCTTATTCCAGAGAAAAATGTGGGTGAATAAAATAAATCCAACCATAAATAATCTAAAACATTTTAGCCATCCTGACAGAATGCATTTTTCAGACATTCCCCTAAGTACCTACAGTTGGACCAGGTTGCTTTGTCTTTGTGCAAACTCTGTACAGTTGTACATGGAATAAGAACGAGTATTCCTGCAAAGACTGTAGTATCCCATTCTCTCTCTGTCCTTTTCCAACTGCAACAATCACAGGCCCACACCTATTGGCAAAGCTCCAACCCAGTGCTGAGCTATGTACTATTCCCAGTGGATTCCAAGTGTTTGCGGTGCAGACTATGAAGACAAGGACATCTGGGGCACTCAAGGAAGTTCAAGAACATGAATACAGATAGAAATCTTCTCCTGTGTAATGGTTATGTACTTCCAAAATGTTAAAAGTTACCACCTCTACAATGGGATTGCTTCTGGAAAGCATTTTCTTTCACAAAGGAAGTAGGATAAAAGTTATTGTATTGCCTGCCTTATTATATGGATCTCCCACAAATCAGAAGAAGAGAGCAGTATGTAAGGATATGGACAGAAACACAGGAAATCTGGAACTCTTGTTTAGAACTGTTCCGTTTCTTTTTCTTTATCTTTTTATTATGGTGTTTACAAATCATTGGGATGGGATAAATGGGTATTAAACCTGTGGGTGAACACATAGATTTCTACTTACAGCCAAGAGACAGTAAGAAAAAAAAGCAATTTCATCCTGCTACTGTTTACCTCTTGCACACTGAAGTGGATAGTTGCTGCTAAAATCAATATCAATTACCCATGTTAAACATTTTTGCTGCTACTGTAAGCATCTTATGAGGTATTTTAGCAGTAAAACTGAGGGCCTTCTATGGACAGAGTAATTTGCAGCAGACCAGAAGACTGTGTCTTGTGTATGTTATCTGAATCACTCTGATTTTAGGCACTGGAACTTTGCACAATGGTGGTAATGATGGTTGAAAAGCTGATCTCATCTTTGGCTTGAAGGATTTTAGAGGTTGATGGGAATCCCTGTTAGGTTGCAACTGCCCATTTATATCCCTGTTTAGCTTTTTTAAATGACAGGATTTTTAATTGAAAATCTTATATACATTTTTACTGTATACATTTTCTTTATGGATTAAAGGCACAGGGTACAGTGACCTGCTTATTTCTACCTCAGCATTAGCAAGTGACATACAGGAGTTATGGTCACTGATGCTCTCTCACTTCGAGCAGACAGTGGCAGGATCTAGGAAGCAGCTCTGGAAGGTACTCTACAAAGCCAACACATTCATCCTACTGCTGACTTGCCAAACTGATACTGGTTTGCAAACTTTTAGGAACTGACCCTTGCCTGTCCATTTTTTCTGGAATAGTGCTATGACAAATGTAAGTGCTCTGATGGTAGGTTTGCTTTACTGAACTACTCTCTGCATGTCCTTAGAAATAACCTTGGATTTTAGGGCTAATTTTTTCTTATTAGCTAAATACTTTGATGTCTTGGACCTGAGTGCTAACTCACAATTATCCCTTCTGTGAAGTTAATAGTACTCCCCTTGGTGCATTTGACATGTGACGATAGGCTGACTCAAATTCTGGAGCCAGTTCTGTTCAATATATTTGTCAATAGTCTCAATGCAGAAGTTGAATGTGCCATCATCAAGTCTGTCAATGATGCCAAGCTGGGAGGTGCTGTTGGCTCTCCTGAGAGACATGAGGCTTTGCAGAGGGGTCCAGATAGATTGGAGCACTGGGCAATCAATATTGGGATGATATTTAACAAATCCAAATGCTGAATTCTGCTCCTAGGTCAGAGAAATGCCTGACGCAAGCACAAATTGGGACAGGAGTGGCTGGAGAGCAGCCCTGCAGAAAGGGATGTGGGGGTGCTGGTTGGCAGTAAGGATACATCAAGCACAGCATCAACAGAGGTGATTGTCCTGCTGTATTCAGCCTTAGTGTGGCCTCACTTTGAGTACCATGTACAATTCTGGGCCCCACAAATTAAGAGGGATGTGAAGTTCCTTGAATGCATCCAGAGAAGGACAATAAAGATGATGAAAGCGCGGATAGGAATGTCCTGTGAGTAGAGCCTGAGATCTCTGGGCTTGTCTGTTTTGGAGAAAAGGAGGTTGAGGGATGACCTCATTGCTCTTTACAACTTCCTAAGGAGGGAAGTGGAGAGGGAGGTGCTGAGCTCTTCTCCTTGGAATCCAGTGATAGGACTTGTGGTAGTGGTTCAAAGATGCTCTGGGGGAGGTTCAGACAGGACATTAGGAAGCATTTCCTTACTGAGAGGGTGGTCAGATACTGGAGCAGGCTTCCTGGAGCAGTCATTGATGCCTCAAATGAAGCAGTGTTTAAAACAGGTTTTTATACAATGCTGTTAATAACACATTTTAACTCTAGGTCTGCCTTGAGGTGATCAGGAAGTTGGGCTACGTGATCACTGTAGGTCCCTTGCAACTGAAATAATTCTATTCTATTTGCTTTCTACCCATAGGATGTATAGGTTAATGACACAGCAGCCAGTTCTGACACACTACCTTTGCTAGGAAGAAAAGAGACTTCAACTCTATGCATGTGAACTGTGCCATGCCTTATGGCTCCAGATGCAGAGAAGTACCCCTCAGCCATTCTACTGAATAGTACAGGGATAGCCATGAGGTTGAAATAACAGGGAGAGAAAAATCACAGCTCTGCAAATTCACATCATCCAAGTTAGCAGTTAATAAATTGAAAGCAGACAAAATTAAATTATAAGGACCCAGAGAGAAAATAATAGATCTGAAGAGCACATAAAGATCTCTGACTGGAAAGAATAGTAAACATGAAGTATAGATTGAAATAATATTAAATTGACCTGCCACGTAAACAGTGTAAAAATGAATTGCAGCAGCTGTTGGTCCCACGTGTTCACTACACAACCAAACCTCAAATGAGTATTGGTTTACTGTCTAAGTATTAATCAACTAACTCTGGATAGTAGACAAGTTTCAATAATAAACAAGGCAGGAAAACAAAGTTTTTATTTCCTGAGCATATAATGGATCCTTTACCCTCCTAAAGACCTCCTAAAAATAGGGTGGTAAGTAAAAAATGGTAAAAAATTGCAGAGACAGAATTTCTGGCAGCTAATAAATAGTTTCACTTAGATAATCACAATTTATTTGTTTTTATGTCAACAATGTCTTTCTTTAGTACTTTTTACTAAATATACCTTTAAAATGAAAAGTTGTTTATTGGAATTTGTTCTGTATGTCGATTTTCAGTTGAAGCTTTTCTTCCAATTGAGGTCAAGAAATTAAAACATCTTTCATAATTTCCTACTCATTTTCATAACACATCATTTAAAACTTCTGGCCAATTCAGGTAAAATTCCTTAACTCAGTGGTACTGAACACTCCATTTTACCCATTCAAGACCAAATAAGTCTCTTTACAAGAGGCTTGAGGAGAATACTGCAGCTTTTCAGCATTGTCTAGACTTACACTTTTTTGAAGATCACCCTTTTCTCATCATATCTGAGTGGTATCTGCTTTTAATCTCAGTCAGACTCAGAGGTAATTTACTGCCATGTTTCAGGCACTTTGACATTTTCAAGGATTGATTCCTTTTTTTCTTTTTTGTTGGATAACATGAATCTTCTATTCACTGATTTAGTGTAGGATATTCAATCCTATAAAAGCATCTGCCTCAGAGAGTTAAGGACTCATTTTGGTGTTCCACACTATAACTTGATACATGTTTTTTCCCAAGGAGCTCTGAGAGAATGGATGGTATGGAGAGGGGATAGCGAAGCTCTGAGCTGGAACAAGAAGGTGTTGGTTTTTGTTTGTTTTTTTTTTTCCACCAAGAGGCTTAAAGGGGTTTAAATATAAATCTGGTGTAAAGGAAACAACATGGAAGATGAGTCTCCTAGAGAGTGCCAGGACCTAGTGAATCAACTTTTGAAAACAACTGTGGTGAGCCACTGCTTTAAATGACAATGTATAATCTTTCAGTGATACAACTTTGGGCACTTAAATACTTCCTTAAGCTTTTGGAATCTCTCTTAACAGTCTGGCCTTATTCCTTGTGCATGTCTAAGCATGTCAAGAGCTTCAAATGGAAAGAAGTGATTCTACTAAGCAAGGAAAGATCATAGCCAGTAAATTAGCTGGAGATCTCTCGGGTCTTGTAAAGGTAGAAGCAGTATGTTCTGCCAATACATCTTCCTTGCCTCTTCTGGCTTTCTTGCCTCTTCCTTGCCATCTTAGATGACATGGACATATCCTTTGCTCAAGGGCTCAGTTGTTTTTAGTAATTTGTATCAGGACACAAAGTAACGATTTGTGGAATACATTTCCAGTGAAGTACATCCAAGCACACAGACCTATTATTTTCATTAATAGTTGGAGAAGATGTATGTCTTGTTTCCTGCACACCCAACTGAGTACTTTTTCAATGTATCAATAGAACAAATAATTACCATATAACAGTTTAGCAGCTAAGGAGTGGTTGCGAGGACTTTTTTGTAGCTACAGATTATAAAAAAAGAAATTAATATTTTGTGATGGCACATTTATTCATAAGAAAAAATAATCAGCTCCAACTTCAGTGATGGTACAGTGCTTATATAGTAGCTGCTTATGTCTCAACATGTGGAAGAATGAATACTAAAATTAAGTTCTTGCACTGACTTTTTATTTTAAGACAGCATTGGAGTTCATGTTGCAGATGTAGAGATTTTTCCAATCATTTCGTTTGAGCTGCTCTGAAGGGTATCCTGGTGTTTTAAGACATATGTAATGCACACTTTTGTGGTACAGCACAGGTGAAATCTTTGACCCTTTTAGACAAATAGTCCTTGTCAGTCCTTTTGGATTTGCACACCCTTAAATTCCTGAAGAGAGATACATTTTTTACAATTCTCCATAATGCAAATTTAAATGAGTGACACCAGATAGATTTTTCTTTGTTAGCTTCTAGGGACCACATGAAGTAGTCACAGTTACACTATGGACTCATGGACATAGAGTTAAAAAGCACTTCTACAGAGTGAGAACAGGGATGAGAGTGGCCACAGAGTTGTTGTTTCTCTGTACCAGCTCTGTCAGACTGGCTTTCAGTTATGTCTGGATTCTATAACCAGAAACTCTACTTGTTAAAATAAAATAAAGAAACAGAAGAAAACAAAACAAAGCCCCAAACATTAAAAATCATCTTTGGAAATAAAAATTTGGACTTGGAGAAATTTGCTTTTGCCAATAATCTGGCTAAGTTCATTGCCTTATGAAATGTAGAAGATTATATGAAAAATTTATCCACATAAAACTGACCAATAGTTCAACAATACCTGGCAGGTCTGGCTGCTTGCTATTTGGCAAGTCAAGCAGGTTTGAAAATGGACTTCTTTTTTGCATTTGAAATTGTAAATTCAATATATTATCAGCATTTCTGTATATAGTAATTGCAAAAAAAAAATTGCATTAAAGCACATTTTCAATGCATATTTGATGAATAATGCAATTCTTTGTTTTCAGTTTATTGTGTGGTTACTGTGTTTTCTGTAAAGCGTCTGTGTCTGGACACCAAGAAGGAGCCATGCTGGAAGGCCCTGGAGAGGCAAACCAAGCACAAGGTATGTTTTATTGCCTCCTCCATGCAGGGTAAAATAGCACCCTTTGGAAAATGGAGGAGACTCTCAAGTGCCCTCAGGGATGTCACGTGATGAGCTAGGAGAAATATTTGAAGTGGGGCACGCAGAGCAAAGCAGTGGGGAAGTCCACGGCTTAAGCAAAGTGGCTACTGGGGTGAGCAAGGAGCAGGAAATCAGGGCTCTGGAGAGGAGTGTTTTAGAAGCACCAAAAAAAATAATGCATTATGTTTGTTGCAGCTAAGGAAACACCTGTTGGATGGATTGAATTTAAGACCAGGAGAGAGGTCATGACCTTCACTGACACATTCAGTACAGGGAAGATTTCTTTTCAAGCTGTCTAATCCAGAAAAATGCAGTTGCCTCTGTTTTAGAGGTGAGTTTTTCTGGTTTCTGCAGGAAAAAAATTTTGTGGTTGGTTTGTTCTGGACCTCCTCACTACACGTCAAAAGTATCTTAGTGTCTAATCACATTCAGGAAGAGCTGACATTTTGGGTCACTGAAAAGAAAGAGGCTTAACCAGTTTTTTTCTTTGCTTTGAGCTCTTGTTAGAAACAAATTAACTTTAAACATAAGTAAATCTTTTCCACTCTGTTTTTAATCCAACCCTACGACCCTTATGGGAGAATCTTGCCTTCATTCTCCCTTGTTCTAGCAACAGAAAATACAAAAGCAAGAAACGTTTGCTAGTGCATCTGTGACCAGGTGGCTCATCACAAGACCTTTAAAATTCAAGCAGTCATATTTATGTGCACTTAATATTTAAACAACAGAGAAAATGGTTAAAACGTTTTTCTATGATGCATATTTGAAATTTACTGTAATGTGTACCCAGCACTCTGCTTCTAGTTTTCTTAGTAAATTGGATGAAGAATTGTGTATAGTAACTGTCCAGAGCTATTTTAGGCCTTAATATTGGAAATGGATTCAGACTTTACATATAAAATGCCACAGAGAAATCCAAATGAAACTCTGTACATTTATGCATATCTATTTACTTGGAGTAAACAGCACATTCTTGTGTCTCAAAATCCCCTGATAACCTTGTTTATTGCTCTGCTAGGTCATTGGATGAAAATAAACACTCCTGCGATTTCTCCTTGCTGAGATAACTAAAAGCTGTTACATTTGAAGCTGTGGGCAGGAAGAATGGATGAAGCATTTGGTCCCTTATCTCTCATAACAGTCTGCAAATCAAAGAATTCTTACTATATTTAAAGGGCCTCAAGGATTGTGCCTGTGCATTTGTACCAAAATAAAGTATTCAAGGAGATTTTTTTTTTTTGGTCTCTGCATTAGAAAACCTTTTAGTGGGATGCATTGATATCATCTCAGGGTTCCACATTTTTCTCCACTCTCACTCCCTCTGTGAGGTATTGGCACTGGGTATTTTGCACTATCTTGACACAACTTCTTCATTGAGGACTTTCAAAAGTACCTCTGCATAATTTTGAAACTTGCTAACATCAATCAGTGACAGAAAGTAAAGCAATATCAACACTTCAGACCTGTACACGACTTTTCTCTATGTCTTACATGGTGGCCTTGGGGAAATATAATAACTAAGTGCTGCCTTTAGTCTAGAAAAGCAGTACTTTTCTGGCTCTGCTGGAAGGGCTCTGAAAAGGATTGCCAGCAAGTCAAGGGAGGTGATCCTGCCCCTCTACTCAGTCCTAGTGAGATATCTGGAGTGCTGTGTCCAATTCTGGGCTCCTCAGGGCATGAGCAACACGTAGCTCTTGGAGTGGGTACAGGGGAGGGGGTCAAAGACCACTAAGGTACTGGAGCATCTCTCTATTTTTGAGAAGCATTTTGACTTATACTACAGAAGGGGGACATTGTGTAATATTTCCAAGCCCTGGCAGCATTAAAGATACATGCCTAGTGCTATATATAGCATTTTTTCAGTCTGTTGCTTGTAAATCCATACAAGTATAAACACTTGAATACACATTAAAAACGAGAATTTTTTCATAAGTTTTTAGTTTTATCATCAATAAGCTTTCTGCTATAAAATTATATTTTTTTAAAATATTTATTGAAAAGAAATAACAATATCATGTTTTGATATCAAGTCCTCCCAAAATTAACAGAAGAATGAATTGATGGATATCAGCTTTCAAGGCAAAGAGACAGCAGTTGAATTTTTAATACAACTGATGATTTGCACAGTATTACTTGGTGATTAAATTCACTTTTTTTTTTTTTGTAGTTCCTCTAACCCAGGTCCCCTTGGACCTTTGTTTCTAATGCAGCCCCTCTCTCTAAAAAAAAAAAAAAACACTTAAAAATTTTTTAAAAACCCAAAAA
>VXBX01004600.1:48032-77553 GCA_013400415.1 Scytalopus superciliaris | reverse complement strand
TTTTTTCTGTTTTTTTTTGTTTTTTTTTTTTTTTTTTTTTTTTTTTTTTTTTTTTTTTTTTTTTTTTAACCTCTCTTCACCTGTTAAACTGCCTCTGTATGAACCCATGATTTTCTTGCTTTTAATCTTCCTATTTTCTCCACCTCTCCTGCTGGGGATGGGATAGCAACTGTGTAAGTAGTTCTGGCTCAGTGAAAGTCACCACATATGCATAACACAAAACCAAAATTGCTGGCAGGGTGCATGTACGTGTACATGAGAAAGGAATAAAATTTGGAGTCCGTCCTTTCCACTGTAAAACAAGCAAGCAGGAGTTCTAGTTCTGGAGATAGTGGAAGTGGGAAAACATGGGAAAGAAAACTACATCTGCCTTTTCTCTACAAAAAAAATTTATGTTCAGTGCACTGCTGATCGCTTTGATGCTTTCTTGAAGGTCTCTTCTCTACTACAGTTTTTTTTCTAGCGTATTATTAGAATTCCCTTGAAATTTGGCAAGGCTAAACAAGTGTATACCTAAAATAGCTGAAATATGAATGTGTTCACCTTACTGTATCTTTTTCTCCTAATTTATTCATATTTATATTAATAGATGCTTTTTTTAAAATTTTTTTTTAACTGCTGACAGGCAGTACATATACATTTTGATAAAAAGCATATAGCCTTAATTTGAAATCTTTTGTATAAATTACTACATGAAATGCAGTGAATTTGTGCACAATGGTCACACTGTTTTCATTGTCAGAGAGAAATATTTCACTAAGCATATAAAAGACTCAGAAGCAGAGAAATAATCCAGAGTTAAGTTCCTGGGAAACAAATTATTCCATTCTTACTGCCCTTGAGTTGTTTCCTGACTCTGGTGTTAAAATGTTGCTCATTATGACAAAGGTATTAGAGCATCTGACCATCCAATTATATTTTTACAAAATTTTAATCATAGCACTTGTTTTATTTCAAAATAAAGCAAACTCTGAACATAATAATTTATTTCTTGCTTGATTTTAATTGGAATTATATTATGCCACTGGCTTCTATAAAATCAAAATATAGCTTCCCTCCTTCCTTCCCCTCCCCCTCAAACATTCTTATTGCACAGTTTGTTAAAGACTATCCTGACAAACAGCAAAATTTACTTTTTCTCAGATTCGTGTCATGGTTTCACCCCAGCCAGCAGCCAAGACTCCTGCAGCCGCTTGCTGCAGGACTGGGGAGAGAATTAGAAGGGCAAAAGCTAGAAAGCTTATGGGTTGAGATAAACAGAGTTTAATAGGGAAGGGAAAAGACACACACACAAACAAAGCAAAATCAGGAATTAATACATTTCCCATTGGCAGACAGTTGTTCAGCCATCTCCATCTGAGCGGGGGCCCATCACATGCTTGGGAAGACAAATATCATCACTCCAAATGTGTCCCCCCTTCTTCCTCTCCAATTTATATACTGAGCATGACGTCATATGATCAAGAATATCCCTTTGGTCATTTTGGATCACCTGTCCCAGCTGTGTCTACTCCCAATCACCTGTGCACCCCCAGCCCCCTCACCAGGGTGGCAGTATCAGAAGCAGAAAAGGCCTTGGGTCTGTACAAGTCCTGCTCAGCAATAACAAAAACATCTCTGCATTATCAACCCTGTGTTCAACACAAATCCAAAACTTAGCCCGGTACTAGTCACTGTGAAGAAAATGAACTCTATCCAGCTGAAACCAGCACAGTCTCCCAAGGCAAATTCATGTCTGTGCAATCCTTGAAGAGAGACAGTGCTTGGCAATACATGGTGTTATGTGGTGTCCTCCTTTAGGGTGTAAAACTGCTCTCAGGATTGGGGCAGGATCCCAGCAAGAGATGCTGCCCTCTGGCAGAGGCAAGACATGGCCAGCCAGCTGTGCCTGCTGGGCTTGTCCAAGTACAGAGAAGCTGCTGCCACCCAAAAATACAGAACACCCTTGACAGACACAAGCACAACAGACACCAGAAGGCCCTGCCTTTCCCAGCAGGAATATCATTCCTGACACCACACCTCCTTCCTATTATCAGATATGAAACCAGGCTTTGCCCATGCCTCTTTTCCCCCATGGATATACTGCAGCTCTTGTAGCTCTGCACACGCTGCTCTTCCCCCTTCCCTCATCCCACCACACACCTTTCACTGCAATGAATAAACAACATTTGAAAGATTAATAGCAGACTAATTAGTTCTAAATGTTAGAGCTTGATTCTGAAAATGCATCACTTGCAGCTTAGTTGCTAAATCTTCTTGCACAAACAAAAATGTTACATAATGAGATTATTAAGTTTATATTCAGTTGGTCCTAGTTATCATATTTTCTGACACACACAAAAAATTTAAGGATTTAGTTGACATAACCATGAATAGGAAATGCTTTTATTTTATTGTCTGCATCTACATGTTTATTCTCTGGGATACATGACTGTTAAAGACATCTAAATTGAAGTTCATTGATGGTTCTCCAAAACAGATTTTTAAATTTGGCTAAACATTGTGTTTTCCTGAAGAATAGAAATATCAAAATATATACCTGGCAGTATGAAAAAAAAGTCACATCTTAACCACTAGCACTTTACAAATTTTTTCTTCCAAGTTACTTGACTCACAGTCACAACATTATGCTGTTTATAGTATGGGCATGTGTATTTCACTGATCCCAGTGGGATACTCACAGAAGCATGATAAATCACACCACTGTATTTATTCTTTACACTTTTTGGTTAACCATACTGTCCTAATTTATTTATCATTAATTAATTAAATTAACGAGATTAGCACATTATGAAGTATGCACACAATCTTAAATTAGACATTAAATGGCAATTAAGGATTCCAAGTTACAATGGGCAAAATTCATACAACAAAGGAAGCAGCAAAAAATTAAACTGATAAATCAAATTAGTATTATCTCACAGTAAAACATTTTATCTATACTAATCTCTGTTTCTCTGGAAGGTAATTTTTTTATCAGCACATGACATAAACTCAATAAATACATTATCAGTCTGCTGATCAGGATTTATTTTGATCAAAATATGGTACATTACATGGCATGGTCACAGGTATTTCTAAACTAAGAAATTTTGACAGATTCATTACTGAAATGAAAAGTCAAAATCTCCATCTGGGTCATGATAAACCATAGATTAATTTTTTTTTTCCTAAAAGAAGATTCAATGTGAAACTTGTCCTGTAAAAGACAATGGCATTGGCTGAATTCAGGGTTTTAGCTATGCTTTAAAAGCAATATGACAAGAATCCCAGAAAACTGCATTTTCTCCTGTTTTTATTGTATGCCTGCGCTCGTTTAAAGGTAAACCAGCAGGAGATATGAACCCAACTCACAAAGAGATTACAAGTCAGAGTTACAATTTACTAAAAAGATTACAATAAAAACAATGGTACAGAGAAAAAAAATGTTTTGACGCACAAAACCAGATGTATAAACCAGCACCCTGGGGTGTGAACAGGATGGTGTTCGTCAGCCCCTGTGCTGAGTGCCATGTGGCCCTCCTGAGCACAGAGTAAAAGGAAAGAAAAAAAAAAAAACCCTCTTGGTGAGGATGATGGTCACTGTCCATTCGAGAGTGACAGTCGCAGTCCTGTTGAGGTTCTGGCCCTCCTCTGGATCCAACAAGAGGTGCCAGAAGTCCCCAAACCCCAAGATTATATATGCTCAGGTTCAGATGGGAATGACCAGTACCTCCTGCAGGGTGTCTGAGGTGAATCATGGCTTGTTTTTTGAATCCCTGCTGGCCCATTGGCAGACATGACCCCTCAGGCTGGGTGTGAAAGTGACAATGGCTCCCTGTGGGGATGTTATCACACCTGAGTCACTGGTGTGAAGACAGGAAACTTTCCTATCTCACAGAGTTCCTGAACACCTAGCTTGTAGCCTGAGGGGTCAGGTGTGCACTGGGCAGCTGCTGCCAACAATCCATTATCAACAGTTTATGAGAAATGACATAGAGTGTGTAGAATACACAGCCCTGGCCACACCCACACAGTGACAAACTGGTCCTGGCCACTATAACCAGGACAATCCCCACCCCTGAACCTTCTTCCTCAGTCTTAATGTGAATCCCACATACTTCCTCATATGTAAAAGGGGAAAAGATCCACCAATTCTATTCTTTTTCCTTAGGTCTTAGTAATCTTCTCTCATCTGGACAAACAAACATAACTGTTTAGGAGCGAAGTCAGACCAATTAATTTGTATTAGGAAACTAAACTAAGTAAGACATCAAAGACACAATTAGCCACAAGAATGTTTCTTTCCTGACTGTCCTCAGTTTTCAGAAGCAAAAGTTTACTATGAAGTCTCTTACAAATATTACATTGCTACAGCCTTGCATGGTACATATTACCTGTATGATGAACTGTTATGCAGGGCTCACCTGTATGTACCACATACCACTCATTGGAACATCTGTGGGAACAAAAATTTGTGAAACTGCTTCAGAAGACAGAAGCAAGGTAAATACAATACAATTCAGGTAAGCAAATATGCAAAATGTTATGCTTGATTTAGTGAAGCTGAAGGAAGGAGTGAGTAGGCAGCAGTTCTGCTGAAAGTTGTCTCTTAAATACCATGGAGATGAGTGTGGTAAATGCTCAGTGCTGCACTGTTGCTTTAAGTTGGTGAAGGATTGATGAGCTTAGTTAAAAAGACCCACGAGCTGGGTCCCTGTCTTTCCTTGCATGTGACTCTAGAAAGGCCTATCAAGTGAAGGATGTCTGGAGGGAAGCGGAGACCTCATGGCCCAACACTGTTTCAGTGAGGGACAGCAACACCTCAACCTCTGTGTCAGCCAATAGCCACACTCCCTTCACTGATAAAAACAAGCCTTGTTATAAATCTGTTTTGTTAAGGAGATAAGAATGGGCAAAAAGACCCTATGGTGAAGGTCAAAAACTCTTCTGCTGTCTTAGTGGGTGGAGGAGGACAAAAGTGTTTATTCTACCTCTTCTGTCAGCTACAAATTCTGACCAAAGGTAACTGAGACCCTTCTTAAGCCCCATTAATATTGTCATTTTCATATCCTTTGCAGTGCAAATGAGAAAGAACATGAGATGTGCAATATCTGTATGTCTAAAGTCCCAAAACCCACCTACAACATATGACTGTTCCCTGACATTGGGAAGGGCCAAAACTTATGGTATAAAAGAGGGTCTTTGGGGCAGCAACAGTCAGAGGAGGAAAAAAAATAGAGAAGAAAAAAAGCGAGGGGGAAAACACCTCTGCCTGCTTGGGATTAGTCAATACACTGTGTCTCTGCTGTTCTGAAGGGATGTCTTTAGGTGAGTTTTGCATCTCCAGCTGCATTGGAGCACACCTGGGAATATTATTTTTTGTATATGCATGTGTCTCCCTATAAGATCTCTGTTACTGTGCTTTCTGTAGAGACACATATTAACACACACTGTAGTTACTGCATTTACCATTGTCAAGCCAGAACTTGGTCCTGTTGCTTCAGTAAACCGTATTAGTGAATTTGCTTCATGCAAGTTGCTTGTTGAACATGACCAGACATATAGTACTGAACTGGTAAATCACACTATTTGTGAATCTGTGCTCATGAAAGACCAGCAAGGACTTGGATACTCTACATAAAAGAACAAGGAAATAATCTGAGTTCACTGGGAAGGAGAGAACTCAGGAATGCACTGCAGAGCAGAAGATATTAATGTTTCTACCAAACCACTAAAAGAGATTGCTTACAAGGGTTATCAGCTTCAGAGGGTTATTTAAGAACAGTTACACAAACAGCTGTTAGAAGTGGATTAGGTATAATTTGCCTTGCCTGGGGATAGGTGCAGGGATCAGATCAAGCCTTGCCATTGCTCCTGGCTCTACCTTTTATGATCTTTAAGAAAGGCCCAAAGCCAAATGAATTAATGGAGAAACTAAATGTAGGTCAGATGTTGGGTCTTTCTTATTACCTTTTTTCCTTGCAGTCTGTGAGTTTAAGTCCGCCTGGATGTTTTGGAAGCAAAATCCTTAAACACCTGGAGAAAAGTAGTAGAAGGAGCCATTAATGTAGCTGTATTTAGGAGATGCAGGAACTGTCCAAGAAAGAAATAAAAAAAGAAAAGCATATTAACTTCTAACCTTGGTTGATTTGTCACAGCTTTCCTGAGCCTTTCTGCTTAAGAAAGTCTTGTGTTCAAAACCAATGCTCAGCTAAGAATAGAGGCTGCTGGTGCTGTGCCTGGCATGGTAGAGAAAGGCTGCTGTGAAGCATCTGCACTTGGTTTCCATGTAGGAACATTTGGAAAGAAAGCAGAGGAACACACAGCAGAGACACAAAGGTTTCCTTTTGAAGATTTTGGTCAGATTCCTTTTTTTTATATTACATTTTTTTACATTAGCAGATTCACAATTAATTACATTGACATATAAGCAAACAGAATAAACATGATAAACTCCCCCACCAAAACCAGTTGAACTATGGAAATGCTTTCCCTTATATTTTCTTTTTGTCTTTTCTTTGCTCATACACATAATGTTAGTACTAATTCAGAAATGGAAATAGAATAGTAAAACTTGAGGTGATCCATCTATTAATATGATTCATATTTAACCACCCCCAAAAAACAAACATCCCCCCCCCCCAAACAAAAACAAAAACCCCAAAACAAAACAAAAAAGAAAACAAATAACCCTAAGGAAAAGTCTGACAGGTGACAAAAAGAAAAGGTGAAGAAAACAGGATCTCAACCACATCTCCCTTATATGGGTATACCTAGTCTAATAAAATAAATTTACATTGAGTAATTCCTATAGCACAAACCTAAAGGAAAAACACAATAACAATATTACCTGTAATTCTTGAGAAGGTGCATGAATTTCACAGCATTCAAAATGCAAGAGGTTGCATTATTTTTTAAACATTTATTTAAGAATTTTAATTTTGTTCCTCTTCTGGATTTTTCCCTTTCTCAATGCTTTAGTGCAATAGGATTTATGTTTTGGGTTTTTAAAATCTTCTTTGTCTTTTCCTGGTTTTAAACTTCATGGAAAACATACAATTCCAAAGACACTGTTGTTCAATTTCAGCAGATATTGCACCTTTTTTAGGTCCTTTCCCCTAGTATATGTTTATTGACGTGAGTTACGATACACAACGTGGAAATAAGAAGAGCAATCTTCAACTATTCAGAGGTATCTGTTTCACAATGCAGGTTCAAAAATTTAGAAAATTAAAATCCAAGCCCAAACCACAAGAGAATAAAAAAGAGGATGTTTTCTTTTTTCATCATTTATTTTGGGAAAATATGACTTCTATTTTCTAGAAAAAGGGGTTCTTGTGAGAATTCATCTTTGCAGAACATGCCACCACATTTCTAGCCATCCATAAAGCTCTAAATGCTCAATAAAAACTATGCCTGGCTGCAAACACAAGAAGTGTTGTCCCCCAGCTGTCATTTTCTATATTGCTTATTTACAGATTTCCAGAATGAGTAACTATTCATGCTGGGAGCTTAAGCAAACTGTGTTGAAAATTATTGAATGAAAGGCAAAGACACAGAACAGGGGCCTCTGGTCTGAGCTTTTGCTTTGCAACCATCTGAGGAAAAGGCAAAGTTGCAAAGACCCCATGTCAAACCAGGTCTCCATCCAAGAGTCAGATTATCCATCTGCTTCCTTAACAACTCTCTCCATTAGCTGAGGGAAAAGGATCTATGCCAGTTCTGCCTGAGCTGGGCTTACTGTCAGCTGAGATGTCCCAGCAGCCACAGGATGGGGCAGAACAATGGTAAATGTGTCTTTGTCCACCAATCCACTTGTACACAAAGTCTCTCTGAAACATGAAAAGCTGCAGTAGACACTGGAGTGTTCACTTACAGACTTTCCTGCAGCAGGATTAGCAAGCTCCTTTAGGAGGCTCTGCAGTCACTCTTCCATGGCCTGTCTGCTTTAAAACCCCAAAACAAAACTTGTTCCTGTCATTCTTGGTTGTTTCTGTCATTCTTGGTTGCTTCTGCCATTCTTGGTTGCTTCTGCATAGGCTTAATGCCTGTGTAGTTCCTTTCATTGCACTGATTTTTCTATAGAACAAAGTCTGTGTTGGCATTCCTGCATTCCTGCACATACACACATAAAATCAAAAGCTGTGGGAAAAGAAATGAAATGGCAAGAAAAATAAGGAAAAAGCAATCACTCTCTAGAAAAAAAGTTTACCTACATAATGAGATCAGCTTTACATGGAGGAATAACAGATTTAGTTAATCATAAACTAAAATTAAACACAACCTAAGGTACTAAATTTTAGATTAGACATTACATTGAAATTCTTTACTGTGAGGATGGTGAGGTCCTGGCACAGGTTGCCCAGGGAAGCTGTGGCTGCCCCATCCTGGAAGTGTTCAAAGCCAGACTGGATGGGGATCTGAGCAACGTGGTCTAGAGGGGGGTTCCCTGCCCATGGCAGGGGTTTGGAATGAGATGATCTTCAACATTCCTTCCAGCCCAAACCATTCTGTGATTCTATGATAAACAAAATTGAGAACAAGTATTTTATAGGTTCATTGTTGATAAAGTTTATATAAAGACAAAATGTATATGCAATCCACTCCTAAGTCTCCACACTGGCATGACAAATGTTGATGTGGGAAGATTTGATTCACAGTTTTGCAATGCTGGAGAAATACTGGCATATATACTAATTCGTATTTTAATTGCTAAACATAGTAGCATAGTGTAAAAATATATATATATATATGTTTTTTATTCATTATTGTAGTGATGAAAATGCAGAAAAATGCAAAATTATTTAAAAAATAATTGTCTCAAACCTGTCATGGCTACTTTTCATATAAATTAAACGTTATTCTCATCACTGTCTCTTTCAAAACTTGTATCTCTCCATGCAGTTGTTGGATATTGGTGAATATGTTATCATTTTGAGAATTAATGTGTTTTCCAGAGTATTTCAACCAGCACTGCTAAAATTATGCACTTTCAATTAAAATATGACATTAGAAAATATTGATGTAGACCAGCAATACATTCTGAACACTTTGTAAGTGAATAAAATAATTTGTTAAAATATTTCCTGGGTAGTAGTTTAAAACGTTCTTCTGAGGGAAGTAAAAATATAAAATATGCTACCAAGGAAGAATAAACATGAATTTCTGGTACAAAAGGGGCCTCACTTAAATTGCAAATGTAGTATAATCTCTTCAAAGCAGAGGTGTTTGTGGTAGGTTTGCCTACTACTAACCATAATTGATCTTGGATGAAAGTTGTTCTTGAGGGCTTTTGTGACTCAAATGTTAAAGAAATGATAACACTATAGCTTTACAGACTTAAAAACTAATTTTCCAGGTCATAGTATCACTTTTAGAATTCATTATTCAATATGATGATTCATTCAGAAAATAAAAAATAAAATAGAAAATTAGAATATTCCATTAAGTTATACTGATTTATATTATGTGTGTGTCAAGCCCCTTCCAGACACTTGCAAAAGGAATTTTACACAGAAAGCAAACTATTTTTACCTTGTGTTTTCATTTGCATTTCATTTAATCTTGAATGACTACAGGTAAGCTTATTCAAATGTTCATGCTTTGTTGAACCTGATTATTGACCACCCAAGAGACCTGAGATGGATTCACATCCAGCCCTCACCTTCTTGCTGCAGGAAACAGCTACATTTATTCCTCTGCCTCTTCTTTGTCCCCAGGCTGATCCTCTTCTTGACTGAATCTTCTACTTCTGCCTCCTCTTCCCCTCCTTGGTGCTGCTTCCTTTTCTTGGCCACATTATCAATATTTCTTTTGAAGAAATGTAGAGAAGGTCAAAACCAGACCCTTAAGAGAACTAGTTAATTAGAAACTTCTCTGTTTGCCATAAGTAAATGAATTCAGCTAAAGACACTACTTTTTCTTGAGTTTTGTCTGTTTGTTTTTTACCTTGAAGAGAGTAGTTCTATCTGGGGAATAGAGTATAAATATGTAGATAAGATATCAACATTGTTTTCTAACCAGGCATTTTTATAAGCCACGTAGAATGTTAAGTTGTAACAGTAATTTAGCTACATTCACAGGGTTATAACTGTTGAGATAGATTTGATGTAAGTGTAGATTACTTATCTTTCTATCCATGGAACGTATTTATGTGCTGTCCATATATGGGCAATAATGTTGGGGGATGAATATAAGTATAAGGTAGATAAAATAAGAGATAGAAGGCTGTTTAAGGATTTTTTTGGTGCATGTATTTGTAATTTTCGCTGGCTTTTGCTATTGTATTGGATAAAATGTTAAGTTAAAAACACAAAAAAGTGCTTCATAACAAAGTACAGAAAGTGTAACTCATCACTATTTTCTGCATTGATAAAAACGCTTTTGAGTTTAACAAATAATGGTGATTTATAATTCATGGTATTTTTCTGAATTAACTGTAACTATAAAAAGATTGTACAGTGACCAATCTGAATAAAACCAACAAGCAAACCAAAATAAAGCTGAAATAATAAATGTTTGTCATTTATCCAAGCTGAATTAATCCGACCTACAGCTCAATTTCTGGCTACATTTTTCACTGTAGTATTTTGATCATGTTGACTGGATGCAGAAAGGGTGGATAACAGGAGCACAGGAAAGTTGGGATCACTGCTTCTGGATCTGATATTTACCTTTGGTGATCAGTAGGATCAAGTTGCAGGAAAGTCTTGCTCTGATTTTGCAGTTCTCTAATGGAAAGTGCTTGATTGCTGTATGAAAACGATCCAGTCCTGCATGGACTGTTTGTAGGCAGTGTAATATTAGCAATCAGATCAGAGCCAAAAAAGAGACCAGTAAGTCCATTACAAATTTCTAATCAGCCCATCATGGCCATAGCCAGCCTCTATTTTTGTAAATGCAGAGTAATTTTCTGATAATGACAGAATCACTTTTCTGTAACTGTGAAAATANAAAAAAGGCAAAATAAAAAAAAAACCCAAATATGTAGACAGAGATTAATTTCAGCAAGAGAAATGCATCCATAGTAATGTTATAAACTGACAAGTATTTATTATAATGGAAAATTTTATAATAGATTTCACTGTTTTTACCAAGTTTAATGATAATTGCAAGTAACAAATAGAAACAGAGCAATTACTTTAAAATTCTGCTGACAATACCAATAGAAAAAGGTTTTACCCCTCAGTTTTTCCAAAGCAAAGTTTGTGTTGCTATTGCATATGCAGTATATTCTACCACAATATCTATCACTATGTATCAGCAAATATATCAGTTTTGTTGTACACACAGTGCATATCATCTGGTCACACTGCATTTTTTCTTGCTCTGGTACTGTAAAAATGAAGAATTAGTGTAACAACTAATGTTTATTAACAACTAATATTTATTAACAATGTTATTAACAACTGTGTTTATTATAGCAGGATAATTCATGAGATCTAAGTTATTCTCTTGTTTAAGCATTTGAACATCTTAAAAGGAAAAGTATCTTTAGGCAGGAAATTAGACTGGTGAGATTGTACTGCTTTTTTCCAAAAGCCCACCAAGACCAGACCTGTGCCAATGATATTGTTTTGAAGGCACTTGCACTAACCTCAACTTTTTCCTGTCACCTCCATCATCTTTCATCTCCTACACAGGTTGTATATATTTGTGTATGAGAATTGTCCTTTCTATGGCCAGCACAGTGGGAGCATGGTCATACCTGGGGATTCCCTCTGTTGTGCTTTGTTTTCTATAGCACAAATAAGGAGTGAAATAAAACTGAATTCTAGATGCTGCTTAGCCAAAATCTTGGGAGGTTATGTATGCAGAACCTTTTTAAGCAAAACAAAGAAATTCTTCCTTCACATGCTGTTACTGACATCTGAGGGAGATACAAGACTTGACCCTTGCTACATGTTCGTGTTACAGGTATGAGTAACCTGAGCAATTTGCCTTGCTGGTATCTGTCCCTGTCATGCAAATCCACTTTTGTGCCTTACACACAATGTATTGGCCATACACATGCATAGCTTTATACACATTCTATCTGACGATACTTAATTAAAATTCAAACAATTCAAATAGCATAGCCGGATAAGTGGCATTATTTTTGATCACAAAAATACTGAGCCAGTTCCTCAGCTACTGTATTCAAGTCCACAGTTTTCAGCAGAATGCTGATATGCATGCACTAAAGAACCTGCTCATAGCTTGTATGAAATGCTACATTCTTGTGTCATGTAATTGGCTATTTCACAGCTAAGCAGTGTTTCATATTACTATCTAATTATCAAGCAAGGATATATAAAGCTTGGCAACATTATGAAATACATGCATTAAATTATATGGTAAATGAAACAATTCAAGGTAATAGTTTATACAGGAGATGACAGGACTTCTTGCCCCTGCTGGCACTCTTACGGTGTGTGCTGAGTGCCAGCTCTCCCTTACAGCCCTCTCTGGGGAAAACTCCCTGCCAAAACTCTCTCATCGAGCTGGCAGGTGCAATTCAGCCCCCCATAAAGTAGCTGAAGTAGTTGTAGAGAGACTGGCAGGGGTCAAGCCTCCTGTGCCAGATCTGTCACCTTGCTTAGATAGATGCTTCCCTACAAATAGGGTCTAAGGGGGATTAGTGATCTTTTTCCTTTCATTGAATATTCCTTAGGACAAAATCTAGTCCATGAAATGAATATTTCAGAGCTCAATTATCAGCACTGTTTTCCCCCCAAAGCTGTGTTTAATTTCTGTTTGGATTTTGAGTGGGTCGCTTTCAGATTTAATTTCAAGAAATCCAGATGATACGTGCAATCTCTTATTAATGTTCTGGGAAGGTGTTATTCTTGGTTATGGTTTTCCTCATGTCTGTTTTACAGATGACTGAAACATAAATTAATTTCAGTTTCTTTGCTGGTGCATCTACATAGTTCAAGAATAAACCTTCTATCCTAGAAAGGTACCCATAGGGCTTTGTTCTACAAAGAATGTATGCCCTTAAAAATTAACAAATATTGCAGGCACCAAGAATGTGCTCTGTCTCAGTACATTAGTCTGTTATCTTTTCCAGAAAAGCCTGAAAACTGAAGGAGAGCATGCATGCATTTTAGCTGTAGAGAGATGTGAACTTGTTCAGAATAACTCAGGAAGATTGCTCAAGTGCAGCATCCGAGACAACAGATGGCAGTCTTAACCCGTGATGTTCAAAGTACTGCAGAAACATCGGCATCTCTTGCCCCTCACCCCACAAGTCTCATCTATCTTTCAGCAGTTTGTAGGTCAACATAGAAACACATTTGAAAAGTTCATTTTGAGGATCTTTTCCTTCTGTAAGTATGGCTTGATTTACATCTGCCCTACTATCCCTATAAATGGATATCAAGGTGAGGACTGACAGCAAAAGGATGTGGATGGTTTGCTTGCATTTAACTCAGGAGGACACTGCAGGCTTGTTGCAAGAAGAATATAGAGTATTTGGCACTGTGGACACCTAGCCTGAGGAGTAAAGCCTTGGTCCCCACGTAGATGAGCATGCTGCAGAACCCCTTGGATAGATCTGCCCTGCATGATTCACAGGAGGAGAGAGGAGCCACACACCTTGTCTCCCTTGTCCTCCCTGCCCAGATAGCACTCCTTTTGATGATGTCACAGGAGGTCATGCCTCCGCCTTTCCTCAAAAAAGCACTTACATAAACTGACCCAAATGAATTTTGCTATAGGCTATGCCAACTTCCTCTGCTTTCTCTTGTGAAATGCTGAGTAAAGGATGGGTCCCCAAGGCATCCATGACTGAACAGTGATTTTCTTTTTCATTTGTATGTTTGCATGGAGAAAAAGTTAGGGTTTTCTTCACTTCTGAGAAATCAAATCCTGAAGGAAATTGCTTCCTTCCCCATACTTTTACAGGAGATAACATGATTAAAAATCTTTCACAGGATTGCTAAGGGGCTTAATTAGTTAATAAATCAATTAAATCCCTGCTAGCACAAGCAGCTGCAAGCTTAATCTCCCACTGGTAGTATGTTCTCTGTCTTCTTCAAATAGAGCTGTAGAGTCACAGGTACAATTTCCTTGTGTTTTCTGAAGTTTTTCCTGCACTTTAATTCCAGAGCTCTTTTGTCACTAATCAAGAATACATTCACATGACTTTTGTCAGTGATGTCTCACTGTCCTCATACACTGATATATCTTAGGCTGAAGTCTGTGTTGTCAAGTGCTGTCATAGTTGCTGGATGGAGAAAGTGCTTTCTAAGTTCCTGAGAGATAATAAAATTTTATATCCAAAATTCCAAAGTTCTTGGTTATTATTTACAGGACTTCCTTCTAAAATACAACCAAAAGACTTCTGGTGAGAGAATTGCCATAGAAAAATACCATCTAAGTTGCTGTTGGCAAATACAGATATTCTAGGAGAATTATCAGAGGAAAAAAGACAATTATACAAGGTTTCTAATGGTAGTTGCCCTTGCTAACCAAACCTGATGAAAACTGAGTAAAAAAAGGGGCAAGAATAAAGAGTGATTCAGTGCATTTCAGGATTTGATTTAATTTTCCTGTGACACTGCAGATCAACTTCAATTGTCAGGCCAAATTTGCAGTTTCCTCTATCTTGTTACAACAACTAGCAAATTGCTTTTTGCAGACAAAACTTTTATAGGTTATTCATAAAATGAATAGAAATTAATGCCTGATGAACTGGATTCTTCCTTGATTTTCCAAATACAGAATTTGATCTTTGCTGTGTCCAAGTTTGTAAGTGATTGTGCACAAGGTGCCCGTCCAAAATGTCAGATCCACTAAAACTTCGATAATCTATTCTCTGAATTTAATGTGAAAGAAGTCCATAACACTATGATAAATTTTTCTCTCTAGGAAACAGGAGGAAAGCCATTGAGAATGCTGAGTTCAAGCAAGCAATGATGAATGCATTGAAACGGAGTTCTTTACTTTCCCTTCTGACAAAGTACTTGTTGAATACTTTAAATATTCTGGCATCCAAATGCTGAAAAGTAGGTCAAAGGTCATTTTGTGACAAGATTTGATGACACATGAGATTTGAGTGCTGGGTATGAGATTATACTTACAAAAGTCTGTGGGAAAATGAATGTGCTTCTCTGGTTACTGGAACAATTCCAAAATGCAACATGTATCACGTGCTGTGTGCACGACTGTACAGCCATCTCATTGCCTGTTGTCTAAGCATTTTCTCAATGTTTTCTTCAGAACACATTATTTTGATTTGTGTTTGTGAAAACCAACCCTTTTTCATTACTCTCTCATAATTCTGCTTTATAGATACAGAGCAACTGCCACTTGCACTTGTACTCATGTGCTGGTTTGCAGGTACCTCAGGTTTCATTAAACTGCACACAGGAGAAGTAACTTATTCCAGAAATACAGCTGAGGAGTGAGCACCTGGTTTCAAGCCCAGGAAAAATTGGTGGTTGACATGTATCTCTCTAGATGGTGATACCCACTGGGTCATGTAAAAAACCTATTTATCACACTGTTGACATTATATTAAGAATGTATTTCTAGACACTGTGACTTTTCAGTCAGTAGATTAAACAAAAATCTCCTGAATGTCTTCATTCTACAGCTGGATGGTGTGACACAAGATGGAAGAATTTATTTCCATTGAAATGCATCTTTAATTTTTACTATATAAGGTTTGATTTAATAAATTATTCCACTTGTAACCAAGACTTCTCGATAGCACTGCAAAAGAGATACCAAAAGACAAGAACCACAACAGCAAACCCAAACAAAAGTCCCAATATAAAGAAAAATGAAGGAAAGGCAACAAGGAGAAGCACAAACCAACAAGAGCCAACAGACAGAGAATGATCCCCAGACCATAAGTATGCTCACCTGTGTTCTTCCATAAAGCGCAGAATCTCTCTGCTCCCAGAAATTATCTTTTTCTATTTTCATACCTTTTTGCATATCTTTAATTCTTAAGAAAATAAAGGGAGAGCAGGATCTGGGTAGAGCATAGAATTGTTTCTGGCAATGATGTGCAATACTAGTATCTTGCAAGAAAACTACATGACATACTGCTGTTTCTAATGACCGAATTTCAACATAGTTCTCAATAATGAAAAAACCCAATACTAAAATCAACACTACTTTGTGAATAATTTACTAACAATTAAGAACTAAATTAATCAACTCTCTCTGTGTGCACTGAATTGTTCACCCCACTCTGTCAGTTCATCTGCACATTTGTTATCAAACTCTGATTAGTTTCATAAGCATAATTCTAAATCAGAGAGTTTGGTTAACTGAAATCCAGTAACAGATCTGCTTGGAATTTTTCAGCAAAACATTTTTATCATAGAAATTACCAGTTACTGAAATAAACACAACTTTTATACAGAAAGATGTCACATTGATGAAGAATTCATATGAAGGTCTGCTCAGTTCAAGACAAAATTTTTGTTCAACAAAAATGGAGACAGAGAGAAGTGCAGTGGAGGGGGGAAGAGAAAATAGGACCTGAGCAATGTAGATCAGGGACTTTGCCTATGAATTTTCCACATGTCAAAGCCACTAGTTGATTTACCACTCTGAGTGGACTACTACATTTTAAAAGAAATTACTATTTCGATTGACTCTGTTGCTTCCAATATTGAACTGCCTGACCATAAACTTTAAATGACCAAAAGTAAATATGTAGGCAACTGACCGGTTTGGGGAATAGGGGGGCAGAATTTGTAGTTAAAACAACCAAGCCCCTTAAACTAGTTCTAAATGTATTGCTAAAATCATCTTATCAATACCACACTGCTAATCAAAATGAAAGACCAAAAGTTCATTATCACAAATTAAATACTTAGTTGATTCTTCTCATAACTGATAAAAATTAGATGCATTTATAGATTTTTCAGGCATTTTTTCAAATATAAAATGTCCTTTTTCAGAACTAGCAAGTTGCTATAGCTACTGACTATGTCTCTAGGTTGTGTGGGTTTATAACTACTGGACTTCTCTCCACCCTAGTCTAACCAAAAAATATTCTGTATTATGAGCTACAGCTACCCTGAAATCTGGGAAAAAATATGAGCTGGATGATAGCATGGTCTGCAGCACTTTGTTTATGAGAACGTCCTTCTAGCAAGCTCCTGTATGGCAGCATGAAAATGGAAATAACATTTCTCTTCTGTCCTTGAGACATAGATCAAACAACATTGTCAGAAGAGAGGTTTCTCTGTCAAACATTCCTTTGATCCCGCTGGAGAATGCATTGCTGAGCTTGTGTATCCTTCGGATCAGAGAATGTGCCTCACTGTGTTTTGTTAAACTGCTCTGCCTATAGGCTTTGTTGTTGCAACCATGGCACTTTATTAATAACAGTGTACAAGGAGAAGGTGAGGTTGTTACTGCCCTGTTCCAACAGTTTTCATGTTCTTTTCCTGAGCTTTTTTTTTTGGAGTGTATTCTTCTATTTGTTTTTCTCAAGCTATTGTAAAATCTTCAGGACTTAGGTCTATTTGTATTTAGTAAACCACCTTTATCTCTCCCTGAATGATTGTATTATACCTATTGTATTATTGAAAGATTAACACTCAGAAGGGGGGAAATACTTCCACTCCTAACAGGAGCTATGTCTTGCAGCAGCTTAGACAGACAGGTCCAGTGCATTATTCACCAATTTAAAATGCACACATTTCTATATTGATTTGACCATAGTCACACAATTTCTAGTTACTTTTTGCCATATTGCTACTAACATAAACACATCAGTGTGACAAGCTAATAATACATATTGGTACTACTGATGGGATCATAGAGTAAGAACAAAAGTGTTGTTATCTGGTAAGCAAACTAAACCAGCTATTTTAGTGGTAGACTAAATTGCTTGAGCTTCAAGACTTTAGCTGGCACACGGCAGAAGTTTGCTGATTCACCAGCACAGACTGCGGGCCGGCCTGCTGGAAAGCAGTTTGTCAGAGAATGACCTTGGTGAGCAACAAACTGTCTATGAGCCAGGAGTGTGTCCTTCTGGCCAAGAAGGCCAGTGGGATCCTAGTGTGCATTAGGAAGAGCATTGCCACCAGACTGAGGGAGGTGATCCTGCCCTCTACCCAGCCCTGGTGAGGCACATCTGGAGTGCTGTGTCCGGCTCTGGACTCTTCATCACGAGAGAGACATGAAGCTCCTGAAGTGGGCCCAGTGAAGGGCTACAAAGATGATGAAGGCACTGGAGCGTCTCTCTAATGAGGAAAGGATGAGGGAGCTGGGCCTGTTCAACCTTGAGACAACTGAGAGGCGACCTCATCAATGTCTGTCAGTGTCTGCAGGGAGAGGTCAGGGGTNCTGGCACACGGCAGAAGTTTGCTGATTCACCAGCACAGACTGCGGGCCGGCCTGCTGGAAAGCAGTTTGTCAGAGAATGACCTTGGTGAGCAACAAACTGTCTATGAGCCAGGAGTGTGTCCTTCTGGCCAAGAAGGCCAGTGGGATCCTAGTGTGCATTAGGAAGAGCATTGCCACCAGACTGAGGGAGGTGATCCTGCCCTCTACCCAGCCCTGGTGAGGCACATCTGGAGTGCTGTGTCCGGCTCTGGACTCTTCATCACGAGAGAGACATGAAGCTCCTGAAGTGGGCCCAGTGAAGGGCTACAAAGATGATGAAGGCACTGGAGCATCTCTCTAATGAGGAAAGGATGAGGGAGCTGGGCCTGTTCAACCTTGAGACAACTGAGAGGCGACCTCATCAATGTCTGTCAGTGTCTGCAGGGAGAGGTCAGGGGTTGGACCAGGCTCTGCTCGGTGGTGCCCAGCAATAGGACAAGAGGCAATGGGCAGAAACTGATGGACAGTTCCACCTAAACATGAGAAAGAACTTCTTTATCATGCAGTCACTGAGAAGTGGAACAGATTGCTCAGAGAGGATGTGACATTTCCCTCACTGAAGATATTCCAGAACCTTTTGGGCACAATCCTGTGTCATATGCTCTAGGGTGACTCTGCTTGAGCAGGGAGGTTGGACCAAATGACCCACTGAGGTCCCTTCCAACCTGACCCATTCTGGGATTCTGTGATAAGGAATGTTTTCAGTAAGCATATAATACTGCTGTGTTTACATTTATACTTCTTTTCTAACTATTGTAGATGGGTGGTGTTGATGAGTGGTTGCATATGGATGGTCATAGGCTGTGCTGATCCTGAGCATCCCAACTGGGAAGGTAGGCAGAAGGTGCAAAACTCCCTCCCAGAATTATTGCTGACATCTTGCTGATACTTCTGCTGGCTGGTGGGAGCTGGGGAGAAAGTTTCAAAGGAAGTTTGGAAGTTTGAAAGTTTGGAAGTAAGTTTGGAAGTAAGTTTGGAATGAAGTTTGGAAGGAAGGAAGGGAAGACCATTGACTGTGTCTTGACATGGAAATAAGATGCATCCATTCGACGAGCCTGAGCTGTGACAGCTCAGTGGTTTGCTGGCCAGGCACCACCTTTGAGCTTATGCCCCTGTAAGGTGTATAAGACTCACTTATTCTACTAGAGGATGCCAAAGTTATTGCAGTAGATGTATGGCTTCTGAAGATTTACAATGCATGTTACAACTGGGAAGGAGTATGACTGCATTCTGCCAGTGTAATGTGCAGCTGAAATGACCTCTGGGATATTTGCCACTTTCAGGATTGTAGATTCCTAAGTGAGAATTTTTCAAGTCTAGAAATCACACATAATGTAATTACCTGAATCATAGCAGTCTCTTCAATGACATCTGCCCAATTTGAGCTGTCAGATGCTTTAATGAAATAACAAAGCTGTAAGGACAAAGAGCATTTCTTTGTCTTGTAACAGTGACAAAACAAAAACCTACTTTAATTTGTAAGACAGACTGTTTTTTGTCTTGGACCAGTGCTGACAACCAAAATTAGATTCAGCTGTAATACAGATGTACCAGCAGAGTGACTCCAAGGAAGTCTATAGGTTTTCTCTGGCATGCAAGAATTTCTCCAGTGATAACATTCCCTGGCTGTGTCGCTCAGACTGTGTAGCTGGCTGAAGGCTGTTCCTCACTAATGGATGCTGCAAGAGCACTGGCTGATAGCATTGTACTCTGATAACAGTGCTTTTGTACATTATCCCTTGCAATGTAATGGCTCTCTATTTTCTTTTTTTTTTTTCTGAGAGAAATATATTCTTGGGGATTATTTTTACTCTCAAGGAAGGAGAAGGAATTCCCTGGTGTCTCTGGTCTTCAAAAATTTCCCTCTGTCATCTGGTCTTCAAAAATTTCTGTTCAGAAGGACAAGCGATGTAGAGAGCAAGGTGGAATATTGTCTGCCTTGTTTTGCAGACATGTAAAACTTCTGTTTTCCTTAAGCATTTGCTGTTCAGTCTGTTCCCATTGTTATCATATAAATGTGTTAGTGTGCTCTTGTAAGTAAGTTCTTTTTAAAGAAAAAGTATAAATCAGCTTATCTATCTTAATTTTTATTTGAACCTTCTTGTCACACTTTTTGACCAATGATTCTGACATTGGGCTTCTGAACTAAATATACTGTTTCAAACTGCTTTCCAAAACAAGATAATTTCATTTTTGCTCCTCAGATGTTTGGGCGAGACAGTATTTGCTGCAGCATGGCTCACCAGTTTGTTGAGTATTTGATTTTTCTCTTGTTCTACTACAAACTTGGAGAAGACCATGTTAACTACTGATGCTTCAAGGGCATGCAGATCTGATCTAGTACATTAAATGCAGCTTGTCTATGAAAATATTTGTAGTCCTTTTGAAAAAATAAATTGCTTTTTAGAATGCTTGTATTTATTTGTCATAACGATTTCCTTGAAACTGGGGATTTGCTCAGTCTTTATAACTGTGGCTCTGGACCACCCTGTATAAGCAGCAATTATTGTGAAGAATGCTATTTTCTGTGTCTAAGGCCAGTACGAGGTTGCAAATACAGACTCTGAGCTCCATTTGGAGATCAGCATGGAAATCCATTAGTGGTAAACCATCCTGGAAGGTGTATCCTTAAGCACATTTGCCATGGTAATGAACTGCAACTGCCAACAGGCAACAGAACTCTGCAACTCAAGCCAGCCCAAGACACTGCCAAAATAGAGAACAGTGTTTTACAGGCAGAAATCTGTGTCCTTTGCATGTGCCAGACCAGAATGAGCAGCCCTGTGGCTCTGCACAGAGAGGCTTGTGCCTGCTGCCTTCACAGTGTCAGCACCTGGGATATGAGCAGGCACAGAAGGGCATTATTGACTGGCAGTGAAGAGAAAGGATTTCAAAGAGTTCTGTTGCCCAGAAAAGATATCAACTGACAAGTGGGAATCATGGAGTAAGGAGGAGAAGGAGGTCTTCAGAGGGAGAAGTGACCTGTGAGAGGGAAGAAAAGTAAATTTTCATCCTAAGCCTTCAGGAGATTCTCCTCTCCAAAATTTTCTGTTCTCCCAGACTAGCTCCTGTCCCAGATATAATAGCCCCCACACCACTTCAGTAGAGACCTCAGTTCAATCTTAGTGTCTTGGTCTGCTTCACAACTAGAATGGAGTTTCGTCTACACTGTTCACAAACCTTGAACTGACACTGAATTGACTTTCAAGCAATTGCATCAACAAACCTTGTTCAGTATTGGTATTGCCATCAGTAGACTCAATTTGTTTAAAACTAATCTTTTAAAGTAATATTTAAGTTAGATTTTCTGATTGTTTAGACTGTTACTGAAGTCATCATATCTATATTTGTGCATATTTGTATTTGTGCAAACAGAGAGCTTTATCTTCAAACAAGGATGCCCATATTCCCTGTTGTAAGGTTTTGTAGGTCATTGGAAAGCTACTCATTGAGTCTCTGCAAACACAGTCAGTATCTGCAGAGCTCTCATATCAAGTAACAAACTGGATAACATATCTCTTATAAATGTAAATACATTTTGTTTCCTATGTACTTGTTGAAATATGGAGGGGAGGCATATTAGTCTTCCCTCTCAAACTGAGTTTCATGACAGCGCTTGTCCTCACTCTTATTAAATAACCTTCTAACAAAGTTGTTTTCAAATCCAATCCAGGCATCTGTTTCTTGTTTATTTTAGTCTAAATATGATAACTCATTGCTTGAAATTGCTAGTAAAAAATTATTGTTCTTGTAATGTTTTTTAAGCATAGTAATTGTTTTTAGAAGTTAGTTTTCACAGTATAGCAAAAATCCTATTTTTTTATGTAGCAGTGGGAAAATATTTTAGAATTGCTTGAAACTGGAAAATATGTCATATCTCCTCAATCAATTATTCAAATAACTACAGATAGTCCCTAGTTACTAAGATAGACTTTCTCATTTGCATGTAAAAAGAGCACATAATCCAGTTAGCAACCAGATTGCTTTCTTAAACACTATGGCATTTAGTCTATTTGATACTGCATTAGCCCCATCAGAAATAAATTTACCATATGAAACTAATCACTTTAAAGGTTTAGCCACTGAGATTTTCATGTCCCTTGCTTTAGTTGCTTATTTAGTTTATCTTAGAGTGCTTATCATGCTCACATATGGGTCTCTCAGCTAGTAAATGGGACAGTAATCCAGCTGTCTGAGTACTGGGCATTGGATGTTAAAATTTAAATATCAGATCATATTTAACCTGATCTCTTCTATCCTAGTCAATATAGACCTTCCTGTGACTTGCTAAATCAGAAATGCATTAATGACAGCACTAAAAAAATGCAACATAATTAAAATCTGCAACCAATTGGGGTGATTTTCTGTTCTTAAATTCAGGTGAGTTACAGGAGTAGGTGGGAAGAATTTAACCAAATCTCAATTTGGCAACTTGGTTACCATGACCAGTTTTGCAGTCAGCTACTTTGTGCCACCTGCTGGTCTCCTCATTCTTCTGTACAGTAACATAAAACAATAATGTGCAACATTACACTATTCTCACAGTGAAACTACTTCTGTGCCTCTAAGGTGTTTACTATTAATTTGGGCAACCTTATTTGCTTGTTAATCTAAGGTTACATATGTATGTATTGATGTCATTAAACGTCATTTGTGGGACTGAAAAGCAGAGGGGAGCAACACTGAGGAAAGAAGAATAAACATTTTAATCAACTGTGTATTTTCTCTGACTGTGAAGGAAGTTTTATAGCTCTTATGTCTTGACAAATGTCTTTTGGGAGTAGCTACTTTATTTGGTATGCCACGAGCTGGTTGGAGGAAAGACTGCTTATTGTACTTAATTCCTGTGTGTTTGTACAGGGACAATAACATGGAAATGGTGTTCCTTAGTATGGGTTCAGACATTACTGCTGTCGTAGAAACATTTTGTGGCTTTATAACCTTATTATTCTATTTGTGAAATCCTGTGTTCCCAGGTTTAAATATTGAAAACTGTAGGCCATCCCTTCTCAGGCAAGATGGAAGATACTTATTTGTTAATATAAAGTGAAAGACTTTTCTGCACACTTTGGGGTTTAAACCTTGAGGAAGCTTTAGGGATTTTTTTACCTCAAAATAAGTGAAAAACACCAGTAATATTTGCTCTGCTGTACTATCTAGAAGAATGTGGGAAATCAGTTGTTGGTGGTGTTTTCTGAGCAATACACAGCCAATTTTATTTCTATTGTGACTATTGTTTCAACCTGTTAAAAACTATTACAGTGATTGAGATATTCACATGCACACTACTTAAGCACTGACTCCTACCTACTGAGAACTTTTATCACTTAAAACTTTGGCTTATATCTGCAGATAGTTCAGAGTCTTTATCTGTTTTCTTCAAGTAGAAAGAGTTCTGAAATTCCTACATTTTCTTGCCTCAAACCATTTATTGCAGTTTCTCATGCTTTCTGACAGTTACTTTAAGCTGAAAATGCACTCTAAAGAAGTTTTCCACAACAGTAGACAGGAAATTTATTTCAGAATAATGTTCTGTATATAAGAATTTTAAATAATCAGGAAGCTCTGGTTTGACACTCTCCTGAATTTCCTGACTGAAGGTAAATGTTTCTTGTTGTTAAATCTGGCCCTCTCTCTGTCTTGTCCTCTTTAGTTTGCTTGCTTTTGGAAACAGAGGAGTACTTGAAAGAAGTTAGAAAACACAAGTCCAACTTGTTCTTCTTTGACTGTGGGAAGACATTTTCTCATACATTTGTTGTAGTTTTTCAGAACAGAGTCAAGATTAATGTTGTTTCTTCCCTTTCTGAAGAAGACAGAGTATCTTATCTTATAGTGCAAAGACTAAGGGAATGAGTTTCCTATACTTGGATTTCTGACTCTTCCTTATCCTTCTGTGGATTTCCACAATTTCTGTCAAGCCTTCTTAATTTTACTTACTTCTAAGATGAGAAATTCTGAGTCCCCAGTGTTTCTGTACTGAAAACAACAGTTTTCACTGCTCAACATATTGCTCAAAAATTCCATTTTAATGCCATAAAAATGAAAGTCTTCAAGAACAGCAAAACCACCACAGCCATATCAAACCGTTGAAAAGACTTGCCAATTTTTGTAATGAGGGCTTTATCCACAGATTTTCTTGGCAAAACTAACTAGAATTCATTGAACTGATCTTTGCTCAATTCCACCTACATTGTTATTTTTTCTGATTTGTAATGTGCCTGACTCTTAATTAGAATAACCCTCAGTAAATCATAAGCTAGAATTTTAATAACATCTTCAAGACTCCAAGACTTGGAAAACCAGATCTGACTCTAATCAGTTCAGAAAATATGTATATTACAAAAGGAAATGTTCTATTTACACACTGGTTTTTCATTTGTTTGTTTGTTTTTTTTTAAGAAAAACCCTCTGTGAAGGATTACTTCTCATTTATATCTGCATTTTTAATGTATTAACAATATAGCCTCAAATGAAAATTGGACACCACACCTAAACACAATGACAGATTTATAATCTGACTTGATTCTTAACAAATTATTTCATTCTTATGTACTTTGGTTCCTGATCAGTAGATATTCTTATTGCTTCTGTCCTTAGAAAATATTGTGAATATAAATTCATGAGCACTAAGAAGTGTTCATGAACAAGGAGATAAAGAATTTACAAATGGATAGTGTGAAGGATGTGGATGAGAAGAAAAGCTTCAGAAATGGTGAAATTAGTACTTGATATATAATAGCTTTCTACAGAATGAGCAGAACACACTTTCCAATCTGAAAGATAAGCAGAACAGGCAACTGTTCATATCCGGTTTTGATAGCTTTAATTCTTTGTTTCATGTTGAGGGCATATCAGACATTTTTATCCCACAGGTAAGACAACTTTTAAGTGTTAAGTGCCTGTAACATTAAAGCTTTGATAGGATTTGACTTGATGCATAACAGGAAGGTTATACAAGCTCAGCCATCCTCTTATATGACTATTTTTATTAAAAAGAACACAGAATTTATGTTAGAGTATTTTTTAGATTTTCCAGTTACCAGAGCAGAACAAACCATTTTCTGTGGGTTACAAATGAAAACTATTTATCTTCTTCCTTATATCTAAACCGTATTTCACAGCTCATGAGACGCAAATGGGGAGATGCTTTTGATAAAATGTTCTTGGGGTTTGGTCTGTGTAAAAAAAAAAAAATAAAATAAGAAAAGAAGCTAAGGATAAAAAGAGAAGAATAAGGGGAGGTTATAAAAATAATTCGTCATGTAAAAGAGATAAAAAATAATAATTCTGAGTTTTACAACTAGCAAAAATTATATGGAGTGAGGGCTAACTGGCAAAACACCAGTGTGTGCTACACTGAATGCAATAAAAATGAATTCTAGGAGAACAGAATTCATATTTAAAAATACAGTCCTTTTTTCTTTCCTATATATATTGGTATATCTAAGCTGGTAAAATATTACTTCACTTACAGATAAATCTGCAATAGATATGAAGCAAGTGGTAAGTATAGACTAGAAAGTGAGATGATCTGGGAGAAATATGAGGCTAGAAAATTAAGAACATTTTAGAAGCTGCATAGCTCTGCAAGAGAGAGAGGAGGTCAAATGCTTCTAGGGAGTAAAACAAAGAAAACATTAAAAGTACTGTAAAAAAGAAGAGAGAATATAGAAGGATAGGGAGGGAAAGAGGTGGTAGAAGAGTTTGAAGAGCCTGACCCACTTTGGCAACCACAAAAAATGTAAAAGTTCCCAGGCTATATGCCATCATCCCGGGGAATCGAAATTAATATCTGTCTTTTACCATCTTCAATGCCATTTTTATAAGTAGCGTACCAAAACTGCCCAGGCAAAGGGGATTTGCTGCCCCTCTGTTTCACACTGTGGCCACTATTATCAGCTTTGGGATAGGTGGGTCATGGACCTGCAGCTGCTCTTGGGTTTGGTAGAGGCTGCATTTATGTCTGGAGATCTCCGAATGACACAGCCTCCCTTTCCCCAGTATTGCCCCAAATTTTGTTCCAAATGTAGACATGAGGTGGTCCTTCTCAAAATGCAGGTGCCCAGCTGCTTCTCACAAAAGCTGATAAACATGATTGACCTACTAGGCAAAGTTCAGGTGCTCATTTTTGCACATTGAAGTCAAACCATCGAGTGAAAAAAAGAGTTAATTGAGCAGAATTTGTAACCCCTCATAGTGCCTGGAGAAGGAATTGCAGCAAAGTGCTTGTGAGTGTTATTTCTAATTCATGTGACAGAGTGTTGAGTCTGAAACATATCACAGTGGATGTTTTTTCATTCTGTCTGAGTTCAGCTGCGTTTCAATGCAGGCAAGATTTCATTCAGGTGGTTTGGTGCAAAGAATTTAAACAAATTCAGGGGACTAGAGAAAGGGAGAGCATAGTTAAACACAGGATTTCAAATCAGGAGAGCTGACTTGTGTGCCTAACTCATAATTTACTTTCTATACAAGACTTCCCTTGCCTCTGTTATCCTTTGATATAAAAATTAAGATGTTCTTTGAACTCCTTGGCTTGACACATACCGGTGTCATGAACCTGTGTCTGAGTTTCTTCATTATCACGTGCAGTCCTAAGCATGAACAGTATCTTAATACCTGTAGAAACTCAAGTGACTAGGGCTGTATTTTGAAAACTACCGATAAACAGATTTTTGTGCTGATTTTTAAGTGGAATTCTCTGATTTGCTTTTTTATAACTGACTATCATTTGGGTGCATGTAAGTTAGTGACAACACAATTATTCAGATACGAGCTTTTAAATAAATTCAATCCACTAACTCTGCTAATACTTCAGATACTTATAGCTTCAATGCTCCCTGACAGAATGAGGATTGTTCTTATAGGCACTTGATTGTTGCAAACAAAAAACATTTTTCCTCACATTGCCTGCATTAATTCAATGTAGTTTTCACTAGTAAAAGCAAACACAAGCTAGATTTTTGAGATGACAGGTTTTTTGAGACTTGTGGGCATTACCAATGCCTAAAAGGAGGAGGAAAAAATTCAATACTCTCAAAGCAAAACAGAAAAGAAGCAATAAAATACTTGCCTGGAAGCTGTGTAAGACTAGTCCCTTGATTATCTAAATAAGGTAAAAGACATGTTATCCATACTTCTTTCCCGCTTCATTGCAATTGTCTGTATTCTAATGTCTGATTAAAGAGAAAAACAACATTGGTTTCCATTTTTATTTGTTCTTTATTTTTCCTAAATGTATTGCCCATAAGGCTTTACTGGTAAGACTGCTGCTCTGACTTTAATTCCCAACAGACCACAATCTATATTAAAAAAACCTTGTTTATATTGCATGCTTGGTATAGTTACCACAACTGAGCAGGCTGTAATGTCAATGTTGGATGTCCTTTCAGATGTATCTTTTACTTTGGGTCTTCATGGAGAGGTTGTGAAATCCGTCAATCTTCATTTAGTTCTGGTTCATCTCTGAAACTCCACCTCTTCTTTGCAGCTAGGCTGATCTCTTGGAATCATTTTGGGTTCAACATTTCTTTCAAATTAAGCCTTTACGGTGCAGTGTAATGAAAGCTGCATCTATGGAGAGGAGTATTCTGGGAGTTACAGATCTCATCCTGGGGCAGCTTATTGCACCTCTGTTGTCTTTGAGCTTGTATACAAGAAGAAATTTTGCCATTTATGTTTACAAAGTGCTGCAAGTACAACTTTCTTGGAAGACATTCCAATTTATCCATGAAAATGGCTTTACTCAGTTTAATTGAAACTCCTTCTCATGTAACATGAACTGATAAATGCACTTCTGAAATGATCTGCACGAGGGATGCAGTGCCTTTCTGAACAAAATCTGTTAGACATGTCAGTTAAGTGTGTCAGTTCACATTTCCACTTTGAGATTGATTTAGCGCCACCCTACTGCATACAAGTCTTGTGGTATTTTTGTTAACAAATGTTAGCAATAACACTCAAGAGCATTCAGTGTCATAATTTCATATTGTATTTTAATGTTTCTATATTCTGCAAGCCCTGCTTTACAACTTAAAATAACAAGTCTTTAGCTTATTATTTAAACTGTCAAATATGGTGTTTAAAATGTTTGTTTTCTCCTTCATGTTCAATGCCAAATATAGGTAATATTTTTGAAGAAAATATATATGTAGGTACAGAATGTAGCAGCATCATGAGGGTTATTAAGGACCTTGTCTCTCCATTAATAATGATTTCAAATTTGCTAGAGTGACTAAGACCTTGCTTAGTCCCTTAAGTCTTCAGTGTTCCAGAGAGAGTTAGCCATAAATCTTTTTCCTTTGCAGGGAAGTGTTTTATGTTTAATCTGATGAAAAATACTGTTGCTATCCAGAGTGCCATAAGCCAAAAACTACACTGTTATCAAGCTGGCAGTTACTTGAGCAATCAAATAGTTTGCAAATGAGGATTACAAAGGGAAAGTGTTTGTATTTGTAAGAAATTTAACAATTATTGTAGTAAAATCTACATCCTGCATGTAACCATGTAACAGTGCCATATTTCCCTGTGAAAGTTGCTAAAAATTAATCTTCCATGCAAGGGTACTTGAACAAAGGCATTACTTGAGATGAGTGGTGAAGCACTGGAACAGGTTGCCCAGAAAGGTTGTGGCTGCCTCATCTCTGGAAGTTTCAAGGCCAGGTTGGACAGGCTTTGGAGCAACCTGATCTAGTGGAAGGTGTCCCTACCTATGGCAGGGAGGTTGGAACTAGGTCTCTTCCAATCCAAACCACTCTATGATTCTATGATTTTTTGACATAAAATAAAAAAATTATCTGTAAGCCAGAGAAAATACCTTCTATAAAACACATTTACATTCATAGGTTTCCTCTATTGTTGGTTTTCATCTAAATTGCTATCACAGAGGTTGAGAAGTTCAGTACTGGATGTTCCAGCACTTAGGTTTTTGATGTTTGCATTCAAGCAATTGTTGTGGGGAAACTTATGCATGTGGATAGACTTATTATCTCAAATAAATATGATAATTGTAGGCAAATAAGACCTATGGAAGAGATGACTGGCTGATGTGAACATGATGGCTTCCTCTGAGTTATTAGTGTGTATTAGAAGATAGGAAGAAAATGCCACGAGAAAAGAAAGAGGTAAATTTCATCTCTTTTTGTGGCTGAGGGATGTTATATATTGAAAACCAGATTTTTTTTTTTTTTTTTTTTTTTTGTTT
>VXBX01004600.1:0-30084 GCA_013400415.1 Scytalopus superciliaris | reverse complement strand
TTTTGTTTTTGTTTTTTTTTTTTTCTTATGACTACAGGTTTCACATCCCAGAATTTCTGCTGCTTTTCATCTGCTTCCCTCAATTTGCAAATTTCTTGCACTCTCTCCCTCAAAGGAAGGGAACAAACTAAAGGTTGAAGTGTTTGGAGCAGATAAAATATAGTATATATTATATATAGTTTNGGTACTGGGATGTCTAATGATCTAATGCTACTTAACTTTTAATTTGTTATAATTTCTACCAAATTAAAATAACATGTAACCTCTCCAACTGCTACTGAATATATATGTATAATGTATTTCTTTTGGGAAAAGACAGAGATAATTAATAAAGTTTATTAAATATAACAGAAAGACAAAAGTAAAACTTCTGTTGGTCTTAAGTTGCAGTAAAAATGGATAGCACTTATGAAAGATGTAGTGAAACGTAAAACACATTGATGGTGCTAAGAATGTAGAACAATAAATGTTCCTCCTACTCAGCTTATTCCCTTATTAATAAAGGAAATCTATTAAAGAAAGAGATTTCAACTAAAAAAAGAAAAAAACCAACCAACCAAAAAAAACCAACCAAATAAAATACCCCAAAAATATTCACTTAGCTTTTCTAGCCTTCATGAAAAGGATAGAGCTGCACATTCAATTAAGCACATGAAGAGAAATGTAAACTGACTAAATCATTAGATATTACCATTTGATGTACATCAATACAGTCATTTAAACCAAAAATTCAATGTTTTCCAAACTGTTGTGAGTTAAAACAAAGCCTGGATTATCAATGACTACATCTCTCAGTAACTGAAAAAATTAGGATTATGATTTGAACCATGATTTTTTAATGGATTAGCTCATGAAACATAAAGTAATAGGGAAGAGTTGCACTCATCAAGGTATTTAGTTTCCTATATAAGATTATGTTACAGTAATAGATCTGTAGATCTGTGTCTAAACTCACAGGATCAGAAATGTTAACACCCTTGCCAGTTCTAACTAACTCATGACTTCTCAGAATGCAATGCTGAGTCCAAGATCACATTGATTTTGTACGGTTTGCTTGGAAATAAGTCTATTAGAAAACATTGGGAATGACTCTTAGAGAAGCATTTTAGTTAATTATCAACATTAAATGCATTTTGTTACTTTTTTGTTTGTTTGTTTGTTTCTGCACTTTCTCTTTGTTTCTCCCAATTTTGCTCTGCAAGTTATAGACCTAATGAATACAAAACCAAACGAACCTTGGATCTTGTTGTTCCACTTATAACAAGCCTGTTCATGTTGTTTTGTAGCTTGAGGTAAATAAAAAATTCAGTGCTTTGCAGTTATTGAAAGAATACGATTTAGATCATTAAAACAGAACGTGAAGATTTAACATTTCCCACTGGGAGCATTAAACATCATTTTGTTAATGCATTAACTGTGTCCCTGGCTGCTGGCATGACTAAATTCTTTCCCATTGTCCCTTATAACTCAACTTTTCTGTGGGAAAGAATACATTCTCAAATTTATACCTTAAATGGAAAGGCAAAGGCATCTGCATTTAAACCACTGTATATATAGTCCGAGATATGTCAGCAACTAAACATGAAGAATGTCTGTGTGTATATCAGTGAGAGAAAAGTAATTTATGTTTAATTACATTTTTAAAAGAGTGCTCTCATGAAATCCAAGGCTTATGGCAAGTACTGGTAGAGCAGAAAAGTCCATTTACACAAACAGCAGATACATGACATCTTCTTGACGGTACTTAGTGTTTTCCTGCAGATATTCAGAAGCGAAAGGCTGATACTCAAGGATCAGCATCAGTGAGCTGTCAGAGACCTGAAAGGTTTTTTTTTTTTCCTCTGAGCATGGCCAAAGTTTATTCAACAGAACAGCTGTGACTCATGAACTGGTTCCCTAAAAGCTATAGTAATTCAACTCTTAAAAATGTTGAGGGTTCAATATGTCTATAAGTATTTTGAATATGACTGTAGTCCGGAAATGTTTTGAAAGGTGCATGGACTGACATCTAGAAGGTGGAAAGTACATGAGTTTCCCACAGTCACATGATCTGTGACTCAGCTGGATGCTTCTATTATTTGCATTTAAAGAATAAATACAATGACATATATCTGACTTGCATTTCTATAGCTAGAAATATTTTCTCTGTTAGCATGAAGAACAATACAGGTGTTTGGGAATTCAATTAAAAACCTCTGTTTGCTAGCACTTATAGCAAGTAGATGATAAGATAGGAGGGTACACTGTCTCTTTAGATGATGATGATCTTGAGTACACCTTTTGGCCCTAAAGACGGGAAGTCGTCCGAAGTAATGTTAAACTTCATAGGAAGTCAGTAGAAGATTTGCAAATTTTGTCAGAGCTAATCTAGCACATGCAATTGCATAAAAGCCTGTTTCATTTTTATTCCAGAAAGATAGATAACAGACAGGTGGGTAGGAGAAAAATAAAATAAATTAAAGAAATGAAACTAGAGAATATAGAATTAGAAGCTAAAAAGAGACAGTTTAGGATATATAAATCCATCAGTGGAAAGTACCACTGGCTTTCAGTTTTTTCAGATTTTCTGAGAGATTCTGTAGGAATTTTTGAGTGTTTTGATCCCCTTTCCCTTAGAGGGCTGTTGAAGGATTGTTAATACCTAATTGATAAATACAGGCAAGCTGTATTTGAGAAAAGCTGGTAGAAAGGTGGGAGAGGAAAGTAATACATGAAAGGGTGGATGAGTGGATGTTAAGGGACAGAAGGCATATGTGACAAAGGCTATTTATAGTGAGCAAAATAGTTGAGAAACAAAAAACAATGGAAGAAATAGATATGGAAATAGCTTATTATTTATACGAGACATCAATGTAATTGATTGTAAAGTAAAGAAGAGAATCAATAGAACAATGGAGGAACTAAATATCATGTAATCCAAGACTAGGTAAACAAACAGACAAATCAGAGTATACAAATCACAGAGTATATTAGTATTTAGAAACAAGAAGCCATATCCTTATTTCTAGGATAATTCTGGTTGCTTAGAGCAATTTCCACACTTAATAATTATCACTGGGAGGCAGCTTGTTCAAAAAATAACTGGTATTTCCAAGAGTAAATATATGACATGAGCAGAGGGAGCTTGCCATGACCTGATGAAAAATTATTTCACTACAGCATGATGTTCTGTAACATTGCATTTTAGATGTGGAAGAGATTTCCAGTGCTTTCTTCCAACCCCAATATCTCTGCAAAATTCAATATTATACTTTATATTCCAGTAATGTAAGGAGAAGTTGATAGGACTTGTCCTTTTTTGAACACTTTGCTTTCATGCACCACTGCTTTTCACATTGTGCATATAAAATTTCTTCAAATGTACATGGAGGTCTAATTCCAAGCATGGAAGGCATGTGCTGATTGACTTAAAATTTAACCAGTTTAAATCACGCTATTTGAAATACATTGTTTTTCTGAAGAGAACTAAAATTCAAGTATATTTGCTTTTACAGTGTTTTAATCATACTAAGCAACAAAAAGCCTGGCAAGCAGTTTGACAATCTCTGTAGGGATAATAACAGTTGTAAAAGACAAGGTGACAAGGTATGCAGAATAGTTCTTTTGTCTTTCAGGTTTATCAAATGAATTCTTAATATCAAATAAAAATGCACCTCTAAAAGGTGCACCTCACACTTCAGAAAACATTTAGTAGCAAATTATTAGTTTCTCAGCTAAGGACAAGTATATTTCATCATAGCAAATTTGTCTGTAGATAGGTCTCTTAAGAACACTGAAGGACAAAGTTTGTGGCAGGAATTAATGAGTTAATGGCAACATCTTGTGGATCTCAGCCTTCAATGGGGCCTCTCATCCCCCATCTTTCTACTCAGTTCCTTCTCAAAAAGGAGCCCATCGAGTTCTGCACAGATAAGGGAGTTTGAATAACCTTCCTGCCTTTCTTTTTTTCTTAGGCCATACAATTCTCCTACTGAAAGCCTATTGTGTGAAGTGGAACATCTGAAGAAGGTGAATGCTTTTCTGAAACAGTAACACATGAATTGAGTGCTCTGTTATGTAATCTTCAAAATTACAATGTAAACTTTTATGGTATTATCTAGACAGTTCTATTATTTGGTTTAATGGCTTAAAAAGATTAAATAATAACTCAATACAATCTCAGGAAATACAATGTTTTGGTGTTCTAGATAGATGACCATAGGATAGGTAGGTAGTTCAACTTTATAGTATAATATAACACAGCTGTATAAGACACGCTTATTTACTTGCTGTGACTTCATATGACCATGAGTAATCTCATTATCTGTTTTGTATGCAATAAATGAAATGTTTGGCAGTCTCTGTGAATGTTGCCTTTGACTGAGAAAAAAGATAATGCATTCCCCTGAATAAACGAAAAAAGACATTTTTTTTGCATTTTGTTATTGCATACTTACTTGAGAGGGAGGTTGAATGTCACCTCTCTTTTTTGAGATTAAAGCATTTCTAACTTTGCTCACAGGAGCCCCTTATTCAGAGAAGATACGGTTTTACTACTGGGAAGTTTTATAGGTAGCAAAGTAAACCCAACAAATAGTAAACCCACTAACTAGAATAGAATAGAACAGTAATTAGTAAAACCGCTTTCCACTTTACCATGAGTAAGACCACTGGTAATTTTATCTAACATTATAAATTCCTATAAACTCAGTTACAGTAGCTGGGATGCTTTTAAGGAGAAGTGGTGACAACTCTGGTGACTCTTCACAAAAAAACCCAAGCTTCCCCGCCTCCCCCCCCCAACAACAACAACAAACCCCAAAATCCACTTGGTTTAATAGATTATTTAAAAGACATTTAATTTAAGAGAAAGAAATAGCAAAATGTAGTCACCCTGTCAGTGAAACTGTACTCTGTTTTGATGTCAGAGAACAGAAGGAAGTTATAAATAACCATGGTAGAAATAATAATTTTCCCCATTATACTCTAAAACTTCTTCACTAAATTTTTGGCAGATAAGATTCCAGCACTGCATAAACATGTGAGTTCGGGTTTAGTTAAAAACAAACAAACAGACCAGCAACATTGCTTTGTAAATACAATCTCTGCATCCATCACTCACTCTGTCTTAGCGAAAGCTCTGAGAGTGTTGTGGATAAGCAGCTGTAGAGCCCTTTCATTTTGCTTTAGATATGGGTATGAAATAAAAATTAGTTTGCTCATGCTGATTGAAGATTTCTCATATTATAGTAAGACACCAGATGACCATGCTGATTCTCCTACATCTGTCAATAACTTACTGGAGTTCATTAACTGGGAACTTTTGTTGAGATAACTTTCATCTCTGAAGGGGGTGAATTGACACTGCCTTGCATGTCACTGCTTTTTCTTCTGTGGAGCTGCAGTTGGCAAAGTTATTCAGGTGCTCTGTCACACTCCAGGATTTCAGGTCCTTTTCTTTGGTGCTTTCTGTGAGAGAGGAGAGGGTTTAGAGCAGCCAAAGGCCACTCTCCACCCACAAACCATGAATCTGTAATGACTGGAGAGTGCACTAGGAGAACGTGCTTATCCAGGGATTCCTCAAAATGAGGATTGTTGCCAGGACTGTTCAGGCAGGCTGTGGATTCTGTCCATATTTGGGAAACATGTGAGGGAGACAGAGCACCGACAGAGCACGAAAATATCACTTTTTCATGGTAGGAGAAATGATGTCTTTGAATTGTTTTTGAGCTGTAGCCATCTTGCTGAGAACTGCTAAGGGAAATGATGAAAGTGACAACTTCCAAATGCTCTTTGATATAATCACCTTGTTCAGTCCTTGTACCGTCGTACATTTCCAAGGGCAACATTTGCTTCTGTTCTTGTCTGTGATCTTTATCACCTCAGTCCATCTTATCTTTTATGAGGGTTTGTAGGTCTTCACTAGAGGTTTCCAAACTTGTCATAGGTTTTATAAAATTCACTTTATCTCTAGGTACTTATCAAAGCCAGTTTGAAATGCCCTTTTTCTACAGCTGTTTTCTTTTTCTTCTAATATTTTTATGGAAAAAAAGAAAAGCATTGCTGAAACTGGAAATAATTTTGTGTTGGAAAAAAGCACCAAATCACAAATTAGTTCTGTAATACATTGCTCCCAAAAGCACTGGGATAACCAAGCTAACTTTGTTGGAAATCTGTCTTTATTGGTTTTAGTCCTAGAGTTTTTAATATCCTCCTGCACATGTAGATTCTTTGGGAATATTATTACCTAATTATTTATTTACAAAATATGGACACATTCCTATGCAATTATTTCTTTGTCTTTATTTTTAATCCCTCATTCAGTAAATGAGGATGAATGTCATGAGGCACATTTCTGAGAACTCAAAGGTAAAATTACATTTTTTAAACTGTAGCTCCAAAAGGCATTAAGAATCGCAAACCACCACATAAAGTGAGTCATCCGTGGTTTATATCAACAAGACCTGGCAGATGCAATATGTAAACTATCTTATGAAAATGTATGAATGTGTTGTAAGGTGCTCTGTTGGGAATATTATTAGTTTGGGTTTTTTTTAATAACATTCTACTGGGAGATGTAATGGATGTTGACGCAGTATCTTCTGTTTCTTCCATTTCAGCAGGTATTGAGGGAATGTAAAGACCAGAGGCAAATTGTTTCACGTCCTCCTTTTCCTCCTGTCAGAACTGTTTTCCTCTAAACTTTATAAATACAAAGGAAATCAATGCAGAGGCTTCATGTGAAAGTCTGCAGAAACCTCTGCACATTGGAACAGTGAGAGAGAGGAATGCAAGGAGCCTGATTTAATTTATTTTTCATAGACTGTGGAATAAATGCACTGTCATTAAAAAAAAAAAAAGTAAATATTTCTGTTGAAAAACAGTTTTCAAAAAATTATGTTTACCAGAGAGCTCTGTCTCAAATATTGCATAGTCTGAAGATATTGTTCTCTTTTGGTTTTGGTCAAATGCAAGGCAGCTGCAACCATTCATTTTAGATTTTTGAGGATAGTTTTGGTGGTTATTTTCTAGCTAGCAAGTATAAGGCAACTTCATTTCCTTTGGGAATGTAACGCCTCCCCTACTCCATGCACATACTCGTTGCATGTAGTCAGCAACACAAACCTACATAAAACATGTGCTACATAAATTATTGCCATTCAGGAATTTCTCTCCATTTAACAAGAAAACAGTCAGTTTTGATGTGTTTTCTGTCTATATTATAGTAAAGAAGAACCTTTTCTTCTATGATGCCACAACCAGTGAGCAAGTGCCTTAAAATAAGACAAAGTTACTAAAATTGGTATCATCTTATGAAGTACAGAGAATGCTTCTTAAGGTTGTAAGAAAATAATCAATAGCCATTTTGAAGAACTGCATTATGATGTCAGTTTAGTTTTTGTTACTTTTGTTGTTTGTTTTTTTCTTGCATGGGAAATAAATATATTTTACAAATACAGAAAAAAATTACATTAATAAAACATTAATGTAAGAGGACACTCTTGTTTGTGTCATTCTCATTTAAAGAATAATAAAATCCTAGAGGGGTATTTTTGAAGATAGAAATTCTTATTACCCAATGTTTATACTTCCAGTACATGTAGGAGTGCATTACTAGCAATATGTAAAGTAGAGATTCATTCTCAGAACCACAGAATCACAGAATGGCCTGGATTGGAAGGGATTGTAACATCACCAGGTTCCAACTCCACTATTATGGTCAGGAACACCTTCCACTAGACTAGTTTGCTTAGAACCCATCCAACCTTTGAACAGTTCCAGGAATGGGACAGCCACAGCTTCTCTGGGAAACCTGTGCCAGTGACTCACCACTCTCACAGAAAAGAATTTCTTCCTAAAGTCTGATCAAAACCTACCCTCTTTCACTTTGAAGCCATTCCCTCTTGTCCTGTCACTGCAGGCCCTTGTAAATAGTCTCTCTCCATCTTTCCTGTAGGTTCTCTCCAGGTACTGGAAGGCCACAATTAAGTTACCCCGAAACCTTCCCTTATAGAGACTGAACAATCCTAATTCTCTCAGCTGCTCCTCACAGCAGAGGTGCTCCATCCCTCTGATCACCTTGGTGGCCTCCTCTGGACTGACTCCAACAGGTCCATGTCCTCCCTGTGCTGGGGATTCCAGAGCTGGAGGCAGCACTGCAGGTGGGGTCTCACCAGAATGGAGCAGAAGGGCAGAATCCTGTCCCTCCCCTGCTGCCCACACTGCTTTGGATGCAGCCCAGGACACGAGTGTCTTTCATAATCAATTTGTTAGTTATTACAAGAAATAATAAAATTCAGTTGGAATACTACAGCCATTAGGTTTCAAAAATACCATTAAAATGATTGTCAGGAACAGAAAGGAGACAAAATAGGCTAACTTGCCTTGTCTGACAAAAAAAGGCTGAGCAGAATATCACTGATCTATATGGATGTATCATTATGGCAAATGTTTGAAGCAAAGAAAACATGCAGGCACAACAAATTAAAATAATTTTTCAGTGAATAAATTTAGTTTGGAAATTAAAGGACATTTCTAGCAATCAGTGGAGTAAGGATCTGGAACAGCACGGAGAAATTCAAACAAGATACAGCAGCTAGAAATGTAGATGATTTAAAATAAAGCTGCATATATTCCTTAGGTGACTACATAAGCCATTTATGTATAATAAGCAGGATGCTCAATTCAGTGACCCAAACCATTTTATCTCAAAGGAGGTTATTATTCAAGGAACATCTGACCTGCTTTTTTGAAGCCTCCCTATAAACACATTATCTAAGTCCGTGTTACAGTGGTAAGCAAGGAGAATGTAAGGCTGAAATGAAACAGCAAAACTGGATAGAATTTAGGATGACTTTTATACAAAGTGCCATCTTTAATGTCTGGGGATTTTTGAAGAACACTTTTCTGGTCTTGTGGAACATGTGCCTTTTAAGTCAGAAAGGTTACTTTCAAAATCTGTTTAGGATTGTTTCTTAATTTGCATTTCAAATCTGCTGCATTTTTTACCAGTGTGTGACACTTCTGCTATCAAGGGTTTTAAAAAATAATCCTAGGTACAATGATATCTTAAAATAATGATGACATTTAATTTTAGACTGCAAAAGTACCGATTTTTCAAAACTCGTTTCCTATAGCCTTATATGCAGTAATGTTGAGATTTATTTAATCTAAATTTTTTGTATGGGCAGAGTTTTCAAAATGGAGTTCCTTAATGGCCTTTCACTATCATGAAGAAAGTCAACCTGAAACACAGAGACAAGTTAATTGCAATGGAACCTGCAGATACCTTTGATCTGATATGTAGTGTGTTATTATTAACAGTCCTTTCCACTTCATTAAAAGGATAAAAAAGAGCATATTATATATCATATAACGTTCTTTTTTAAGGACCAATATTATATATTACCTCTTTGATTCAAAATGACTTGTTCTCTTTTTGAATCATTGACTGCCTCTTCAAAAAAACCCCAAAAAACAGTCAAAACAAGCAAACAAAAACACAACACCCCCCAAACAAAAACAAACAAACAAACAATCTCAAAAAAAAACAAACCAAACCAAACCAAAACAAAAAACCCCAAACCAGAACTCAAAAAGGTAAAGAACATTTTAAGACAAGATATTTCTGGTCTCAACTAACTGTTCACAGCAGGGAGCTTTTAACTTGAGCTTTCAATATTGAAGAAGCATTTTAAATATTCAGGCTGTAAGGGTAAGTGAATAAGCCAAGAGTGCAGAGACTGTTTTAGAATGGTGGTTTATGGCCAATAACACATTTCCCAGCAATTATATACTGTCTTGAGTATCTAAGAAGCAGCCTTTCTTCCCTCTTTTTATTTCCATGTAATCTGAGCACAAACAAAACATACTTATCAAAAATGTCTTTGTATTAGAACTTAAATTTTCTATTTATCTGTGCCTCTGCAAAAATCCAGATTTCAGCAATTCTTGTTTTATTCTAAATGTGTTGGTAACTTTTTTTTTTCAATTCATACTATTTTCCTCCTTTCAAAACTGATGACAGTAATATTAAGTCTTCATAAACCACAGAAAAAACAAAGATTTTCTGTATATTTAATATTTTCATTACATTAATGAGCCACATGATCCATTTCAAATGGACTTGAACCAATTCAGCCTATTGTAATTTGATCATATATTTAGGTTCAACCAAAATTTGCAGTATGATTGGTTTTATACATCAGAAAATATAGCAATTTTTTTGTCACTAAATGAGATTAAGAAGCATGGAATTACAGAACAATGTATTTTCACCACTTTGTGATGATGTGTTATTATGAAACAGAACTTTGGGATTTGAATTGAAAACACAAGTGTGGATCATAATTTTCTATCATTCCAGAAAATAAAATTAAACCTGAATTTGTCCTTTCACTTGGAAACCCTGTTAATCCAGTGGTAAAGTATTATGCTTAGAAGACTTTACATCTGTACTCTGTGGTTGCCTTCAATAAGTGTCCAGTATGACATAATAATTCTGTTTCTATTTTCTGAATTGATCTCTTGACTTTTATTGCTGTAACACAACCTGCTCAAACAAAGACTAACAAAACTTTCCCCTACTAAGTTTTCCCATTTATGTCTCTCTCCAGACTCACTGTCTTCAGTTTTTTACAGCTCACACATTGGCAGTCAAGTGAATAATTATGAACCTTTTTTCATGTTCCACAGAAGTAATAAATTCATTCTTAGGCTACTGTAGCTTATGTTTGCTCAGAAGGTTTTGTGTTTTGGCTCCTTGCATGCATTTGATCATCTCTTGAAATTAGCAATAGAAAGGAGACCTTGCTGTATAGATAGCTTTTGATCTTGAAAATCAACCTTTGGGTCTCTTTTTAGGCTTGCAGAGGTGTACTCCTCCAAAGGAATCTAAATAAATGAGTTTCAGAATAAAACCTCTAAATCAGGACCATTGATATAAGACTGCAAGATCCCTAAAAGAAAACTGTAATAAATCAAAGACTTATAATGCAGGAGTCCAATTATTTACAGCTCTATTTCTTTAAAAGTTCTTTATATGTGATGACTTCTTTTGTACCCAGCCTGCTTTGTCGGGTGTAACAACTCATAACTACCAAGTACCACAGAGGCCTGGGATAAACCCTTCTTCATAGACAAATTCTCCCTTTCCTGGAAAAATTGCTCTTAAATTAAACCAGGTATGACTGTTTGAAAAATTGTGTCCACATGTGTTTCTCTAAAGGTAAAACTGAAGCACCATTCAAGGTACATAACCACTGGCTTTGACATAGTGGTCATTTCCTTGAATTCTTGCCATGCTCCTTTCACCTTATTCCCAGTTAATTTCTGTTAGGCAAAGACTTCTTTTGGTTTTTGTTGGTTTATTTTACTTATTAAAGGCATAATGTTTTAAAACCTGTTCTAAAAAGCCTCAAAGTGGATGTTAGCAGAACACATTGTTATGCTTGAAACGCACAAAAAATGTTAAGTCAGTATTTGAAATACAAATCTTTGCCATCTTCATTGATATGCTCCTAATATTTTATGCTGCTCTTGAGAAACCCAAAGCAACAACTGAAGTTCTTTTAATAAAAGCATGTACTTATAGAACAACAGAAAATATTTACAAATCTGATAACTTCAACTTATGATATTGAAACTGAGTCAATTAGAACAACAGTTAATTTTTGAAAATCAGTATGTTGTGTTCTAGGGTCGCAACTTTTTCTCCCTCTAATTTCTGTTTCTGGAGGTTGCTTCAGCTTCAATTTTGGTTTGCTGCTCTCCAGTTGCTCTTAATGTTTGCATCACACTAATCTGTAGACAAATACTGAGCTAGCCCACTTCTTCTGCAGTTTAAATTAGGAAACTGCATCTAACAAAATTGACCCAAGAATATCACCAAAGAGATGGTGTCTCTGTGGTCTTGGTCTTTATGTCATTTTAAGCTGTCCAGTTACCTGGAATTTATCTGATAATTTTCCTCACAAAATTTTATTGAAAAGAAAATTTATCTATGGCTTCATTTCAAACCCTCCTCGACCCTCCCAGACTCCCCTTTAGCTAAAAAACTTCATCTCTGGAAATCCTCCATACTAGAAATGTTGTCTTGGCATTTCTTGTGACAACTAAACAACCTGGTGCAGAATCATTACTTCTTCCTTTGTTCTGTACACTCATGCAATGACCATGCTCCATCAGGCATACAAAGCTTCTCCATTTTCATTACTATAGCTCTTTACAGTTTGCTGGAATTTGTAAAGCAAATTTCCTCTCCCTCAGTTCATCATCCAGTCCTATTCTCCATAGCTAAAATTATTAATAATCCACCAGCATTTATTCTTTAAGGGTAGGGGCTCTAACAGAGGGTGTCCACTTAATTAAATACAGTTAAGCATTATATCTTATGGAGAAATCAAGAATACAGGAGAGTAGAATAAAATATATTTCCTATAAAATATGAGTTAAGGGTTTTGCCCATAACATGGATTGTTTCTGTCAAAAGTCTAGAGTTATGTCTCTGGTGGAAAAAAAGTTAATGCTAATTATATTGATTTCAACTGCAACTTATTACTATTAAAAAAGTACATGACAGTGAAGTTCATACAATATGTTCTTCCCTCTAAAGACAGTAATCTGATTTAGAAATTAGATCAATTGACTGCTGGACTCTGTTTGTTTCCCAAACCAGTCTTTAGTGTGTAAAGATGAATTGATTTCTTTCAAAGAAGTCTGTTTAAAATGTAATCATCAATCTTAAATCAATCACATGCACTATTTGATGCCCTAATAAGCTTTGGAGTGTGAAAAGAAAAATAAGTAAAATCATAAAGTAATGATGAGAACAATTCTAATGTAGATAAGTTTTAAATAGTCTTTAGATCAGTAAAAGATTCCATGGTTACAGAACTATCTGAGGATCCCCCACGATATTCTTTTGCGTATTGATCAGTGTGCAGACTGTGATCTGGGGTCTGCTGGTCTAACAGATTAAAATGCTTTTAAAATAAGTATTTACCTATGCAAAGTGACTGATTTCTGGAAAGTAGTAATGTTATCACTGAAAGTGCAAAAAACTTGGAAACACTTTGCAGCAAGGTGAAGGCTAAAAAAATCTGATCTCCTAATTACATCTATGTCAAAAGCAAAAAAAATTCTTCATTAAACTGTAGTTTAATGAGCCTAAAATATAGGAATATGTGATAGAACTTGACAGTTTATAATTTTGATGGTAACCCTGAAGTTTTATGAAGCATATTTTTCAGTCAGAGTGCCGTATTTCTGTCTGTTGTGCCATTTAATTACTTAAAAATAAGTAAAATATATAAGCCCACTTATCTTCTCATGTGTTTCCAGTCAGTCTACGTTAATATGATATAAACTAGAAAACATATTGTTTTTCTCTGAAGAAAGAAAGCATTTTAGGGGGTATTTTTGTTTTTGTTTCAGAGAATGACTGTAAAAAAATCAAATCCCCTTGGAGTATTCCTGCCACCTAAAGTGGATATCATTGTTAATAAAGTCAGTAGGCATTTTGCTTATATACAGGAATTTCACAAGTAACTATCCAGCTCCTCATTAAAAAAAAAGAATCTAAATCCAGTCTTCTGATCTTAAACCTCAAATGAGATGTAAAACCTTATACTCACCTTAAATAAATTTTTCTTATTTGACAGTTGTCAAAAAATTCTACATGACCATAATTTTCCCAAGTGTCTTTTAAAAATACTATAGATTTTGAATATTATGTTACTTTTTAAATACACAGATTAAGGCTTTCAAAATTTCAACAACCATGACATGGGAACCACCTGACATAATGTATACATTACATTGGGCCTCTGATCACACCACCTAATCATGGAAGTTCAAGTGCTGGTGTTTGAATCTTACCTACTGTACTGAATGTTGTAAAAATATAAGACATAATTAGAATAACAGGCAGAAAAGCAGTACAAGTTGGAAATCCTCTAAGACCAGTTTCTGTATATGCAAATACTAATTGCAGCTTCACTCAGGAAAGTTTTTGACTTCTTAATATCTGCATCTAAAATATTATTTTGATTTTAACAAATCTTAGCAAGAATAGTTATTGTTGCACTTCTGACACAAATTGAGAGCTGCAATGTTTTAGCTACAAACATTTCCACTGAGACTTGTAACTGATTCCCTGGGTGCCTGTGTTTTTGGTTTTTTTTTTTTGTAAAATGTTTCAAGTTCTGCTTTGTAATAGAGGAAGAGTCACAAGTTTAAACACTCTGGAGTGAGTTATTCATGGCTCCATTTCTACCTGCCTGAAGGATAGTTTGGGTCCATTCTTCAAACGGTTCTCAAGGGAGCTGGGAAAAGATGACTCTGTAGATGTCTCTGCAGTCACCCCAGAACACCATATTATATCAAAATGCAAGAAATGCTGTGTCACCTATAGCATGACACAGACTACATCAAACTAAATGTATCTCTGAGACACATAAAGATACTCCTGAGTGAGATATCATCAGATTTCATGTGTCACAGAAGGGGAGTTGAGATTCTGCTACTGTTTCTAGTGTGCAGGTCCTTCATAATGTTGGGTCAGGACCTTCTTTTCTGCTGTTTTCATCTCTCACCTATCATATAAAAGAAGTCACAGCTCCTAAGTAATACACAAAACTGATTTCTTGTACCCTTTCAGAGCTTCCTAACCTTCAACAGACATCTGACCTTCACTTCAGAGGGTCTTGTGGTAAGCTTCAGTGCTGCTTCAATCTAGTTTGTGTTGTCATTAAAATAAATTCAAGAAAAACAATATATCTTGGTCATAAGGTCATTTATTCACTGATTCTTCCCTACCAACTTATCTGGCCAGATATTTCAGGAGAAAATTTGAAGTTTCTAATACATTGTAGCAACTTGCAGGAAATTTTCACCTAATATACTCTTTCCTCCCAACTTAATTTCCCTGCATCGTGCACTTGCCACTCAAATACAGTGTTCTACTAAAAAGCTACAGAGCATGGATATGGATTTTCAACTGTCAGGACTCCTAGGAAACGTAATTTCATTCTCTTATATCTGAATATACCTCTGTGAGGCCACAACTCTTTAGTCTGTATCTTCTATGATGTTAACTAAAGTTTCCTGATAGTTGAATGTCTAACATTAGTACTTACACTAGACTACAGTAGAATTGAATTGAATATTTTTATTTGGAAGAGGCCTACAGTGATCATCTAGTCCAGTTGCCAATTTAGCTTTCATTTCATCTTATACTTCTATTTAATAGCAAGTTTGGGTTTTTATACACCTATACACATATTTATATATGTGAAATTATTTAATATATATATATGTTGTGGAATTGTGTCCTTTTATGTTTAAACATCTAGGCTTATTATCTAATTTGGTTGACTTTGCATTAATATGGGATAAAAAAGTAAAAAGTACTTCAAATGCTTATTTTTCATGCATGGATGCATGAACTACATAGGAATGTGGTGGAGGAGTGGTGGATATGCACAAATGGGCAGCAGTGCTCATAAGTGTTATGAATAAACTCTGGTTAGCAAACTCATATCCAGACCCTTTCAGAAATGTATGAAACCCTGAGACATCCCCTGAAGCCATGTAAGGTTGTGGTTTCATATACAGAATGTGGAAATCAAGTGGTACCTACAAGAAGACTGCTTTGGGCTCTCCATGTTTTATCTGCATATATGTTAATGTTATTAAATTCTATTTCATTATCTCATTGCTTAAAGCATACCTTATTGACTATATTTATATTATTTGATAAACTCCTTGTATAAAAATCGATTCTTAATAAAAGTCAAACAGTCTTTTACCCTCAATACTGAGGTTCAGAAGAAAACACTGTAAACCTGTAGGTCATCAATCTTATTAATAGAGACTTTTCTTTGGAGTCATACAAGTGTCTTAATAAATTGCAAATGCATGTAGTTAAGTTAAATAAAATATTTCCAGTGTGCAGTAATCTGGCTGTAAACAGTACCCTGTTCTTATAAATCAGCCCTAATATTCATGGCATTTTCATTAATGTGCTTATAATAAATATGGTAAGGGAGACATAAACACATTAATAATACACGTTGCACTTAATAGCTTTTGCCCTTGGAAATTCTTATCTGTCTCCTACAAAAGTCAATGGAAAAATTGCACTTGAATGCATTTAAAGAAAACTTGAGCCAATGTATGAACAAGCACATTCAACATAAAAGAGTTAAACTGTTGAACTGTTTTTCTTTGTGCTCTTCATTGCCTTTTGTTTCAACACCATGAAAGACTAGTTCTTGTTGCAGGGGCTTAATAAAAATCACAGGAGTAATACAGCCTATAATTCAGATGTGATACCATATAAAGATTTCTTTTTAAAAATACCTAAATAATACTTTTTTTTTCTTCAGTATGCTTCAGAGACATAGAGTAACAGCTGACAGGAAATACCTATTTAAAATAACTGGACCAACTAAAAGCAGCTATATTTGGTGTCTGTTCTGTTCAAAAAAGTCAATCAGATTATTTTATCATGAACTCTGAATCAACTTTTTTTCTGTGTTTTCTATGAAACTTAACAGTTTCTTTTTGCAAGTGATGTTCTTTACAAGTGCACATGTACACAGATATAGTTGTGCAGATTACACTATTTTTTCATAAGGTATTGCATAGCTTCCAGCATTTATTTGTAGAAAATTCTGCTTCTTGTATGAACTGTTAAGAATGTTTCTTAATAGGAATGTGTACAATTAGATGAGGTGGATTAAAAGTTATAGTAGTTAAGAGCTACTTAGGTGTTCAGTAAGTGCTCAGGTATTTTACAGAAATTGCATGGAAATTGCTGCCATTACCATGTCTTCATCAAGCCCACTAAGGGACATTTTAATCATACCTGTTTTTCTCTTCATAGAGAGACCAGCAGCAACCTGACAAGGAGAAATTTCAAGAAGAAAATATGTTACTTTTGAAAAGAAAACGAGATCTGGAAACCTGAATAAAAGGTAACCCAATTTTTTTCCCTGGAGTAAACCAGAGGAGGAAATAAGAACTCAAGCCCTAACTTTAAACTCTTGTCAACTCTAAATTAATTTCTTTTTGAACCACATTTATGTTTGTCTTGCCCTCTGGATGCAGACAGAAAGATACTCTTATTCTCAGTGATAACTCCCTGAAGTAAGGAAGCAGACAGTATAATATGATTCGTTTCATACCTCAGTGACCTTGAATAAGATGGGAGACTATATAAATATAATGTAAATTTATTCCAGTGTTTGACACCTACTAACTCAAGTTTACTGGAGGAAAGGGGAATCATATATGAGAATATCCTTTGGTATCACAAGGCCAGAAAGAGAAACAAGTTGAAGGAAACACACCTGAGGAGTTCTGGTGTCTCTAATCACAGCAACAACAGAGCTTGAAGCTAACACAAAGAACACAGACATCTTAATAGACCAACAGAAATGTAAACAGCTTATGCTGATTGTTTGTATATAATTTCAAAGCATGGTAGGGAGCTTTTCCTGAAGAAAGGAATGTATTTCACTTATTTTTGCAAATTGTAATTGTATTAGGAAAACAAACTCTGTCAGAAATTAGCTTTGCAGCAAAAGCATGCTAAATGTAGACCATACTAATAAGTGCCTTGCCTGATTAGGAAAACAAACAAACAAAAATATAGTTAGTTAGTTAGTTAGTTTGTTTGTTTATTTGTTTTCAGAAGTCACTGTCATTTTTAGCAAGAGAGGAAAAGGGGCTACAGAACTTATGAACATTGGCAAAAGCAGCAACAAATAAAAAGCTGTCTACTTTGGTGTATTTATTTTGAGGAAATTTGATCAGCATTATTGGGTGTGGGGTTGTGGGGGGCTGGAGAGGTGTTGGTTGTTCAAAGTTGTAAATCTCTTCCAGATGTTGCAAAAAGACAATGTTCTTCCATGCCACTAACATTATTGTTTTAATTGGCACTATTTTTTCCCTCGCTGTCTACAGTTGTTAAAATGATGCCGAGAGTAATTTTCCGACCTCGTTACAGGTGACCTAGGGTTATGACAGAAAATATATTCAATTATTGCTTTTTCTATGGCCTGCAAAAGGAGACAGAAGAATTTGAATGCTGGTATGGAAAACAGGCTGCTGCAGGAATAAACAAGTTCAAGCTTAAATTAAGTCAAGTGTTATACCTGAATATTGACACTGTTTCTGAAGGACCTTTTTGACCCTTAAACTAACAGACAAGACAAACAATTGCAATGTGCTTTATTAAAGGCATAAGAGAAAATGGAAGGAAACAGGTGGAGCTATAGTAGAGTTTACAGAGACAAATAAAACAATTGTGACATTAATATGAAATATTAATGTTAGATCCATGTGGTTACTATCGTTTTAGTTACAGGTTTTACCATTCTACTGGTTTCTATGGGGCATCGTCCAAAATCACGGATTTTAGAGGTGAAAATGTGATAGTGTTGCGTGATGTTGAAATAACTGAGAGAGGACTAAAAGTACTGTATTGCAATTTCCCAGTTAATTTTTTTTAAATTTTATTTATGTATTCATTAAGAAGAAATAGTAAAAAAAGGTTTTGTTAGAAGAAACATAGATTATGTGAAAAATGTATGTCAAAAGCATACATCCAATCCTGGAAGATAGAGTTACTCTTGAAAAATTCTTTTATGTGCAAAAATACCCATCTGTGCAAATAGTCTGATGATCTATCGAGTTATATAATTTGTTTTTTCCTCAGTATGATGAATTACTATGTTTATTGTTTCTCTATAAAAAGGTTCAATTTAAAAGCAAAACAATTCTGTCATAAACCCTGAATTTGTGCAAAATGTGGTGATTTAGTGTGTTTGATTTAATTCAGAAAATAGCTTATTGATGTGGGTCTAGATTTAAATCCTATAAATAGGAAGAATCAAGAGCACCAAAGTTAAACCAAAAGACTGAATTACCTTGCTAAACTGCAACTCCCTCTCTACCAATATATCTATAAAAGAGTATATAATTTTAATACAATATATTCATACTGTGTAAATGCTGTTTATGGAAAATGGAAATGTACATTAGTGGTTTTATTCATAAAATATCAGTGAACTTCTTTGTAATATTACTGCATAATAGTAAAGACTGAAAAATAGGGAAAAACAACACATAACAAGTGGAAGGTGTTCCTAATTTAATTAAGTATTCTTACATTTCTCAATCTGCACACATTTCCATCATAGTGAAAATTTTACCATGAAAACAATAGTCTAATGCAGTATTAGTTAAGCAGCAATGAAAAACAAGGCGATAGAAGTATTTATCAATACTTCCACAGAAGTGTCTTTGTCTTTAATGCCAAATGGATTATTCTGTATATATTTGTCCAGCCCAATAAAAACTTATAATTTCTATAACCCATTGAGTATAGGAGATGCAAAACTCTCTAGAAATATTGTTATTTTTGTTGTGGTTTTGTTGTGGCTTCCTGCCTGTTAGTTTCATTTGTGTCATTTGAGATTCTGCACAAGAAAAAATAATTCTTCATGCTCTCCAAGATTTAGGACAGCAAAACTCAAGTGATTGTTACCTCTATTCTTTATAACATCCACCATCAATTTACTAGTATTGGCATCTGAGTTGTTCAGAATTCCCTAAGTGTTTCTTTGTGCCATTATATGGGAATAATACTGAGGTTTTCCTCATTTTCCTACCATTTCAGTCTCTAATAGCACAGTCTATTCTAATGTTCATAGGAAGTTTGTACTCCACTATTTCTGTTTCACACTCACTGTGTGATTGTTCCTCCCATTTATTTCTCAGGCTTCTAGTTATTGTGCAAAAGAATTCTGCTAGAACCCTATTTGTAAGCCAGTGTTGCTATATCTTTTCTTCTTGAATCAAGGAAATGTACTCATCTGTCCCAGGAAGGTGGAGTGTGCTCCAGCCTGAACTTTGTCTGTGTAAGCAAATCTTTTCAATGCAGCAACAATCAAGTAAAACTCTTTAATGCAGGTAACCTTCAAGAGATGGGTAATACCAAGTGGGCTTACATGGTTTTTGAAGTGGGTTATATATTTTGTTGGGACAAGGACAGTTGTGACATGTTCCCTACATTAAAACGAGAGTAATAATATTTCCAATCTCACCAGTCTTTTATGTCACAGCAAATGAATGAATGTTTAATGCACTCAGATGTTATAGTAAAATATTCTCACCTTCTGGCTGCAAATAACCTGAAGAGGAAAATATAATTTGCTAATTAATTAAAATTATACTTCCCTTAGGAAATTTGTACAATAAATCTTCCTTGATGTTGCTGTATGGCAAAAAGTGCCAGTCTCTTACCCCTGATTTTTTACTTTATTAAAGGAAATAATCCCAAAGTACATGAGCAGATTGGGTCATTATAAAGGGGTTTGCAGATGTAAATGTCTCCAGTGTACTGACAGTCTTAAATCTCTGTACTGGTATGAGCTGTGATAAAGTTAATGTTCTTCAGAGTGATTCTATGGTGCTGTGTTTCGTATCAGTGACCAAAACAATGTTGATAACATAGGGATTTTTTAGCTGTTGCTGCACAGCACTAATAGAGAGTCAAGGCTTTTTCTATTCCTCAGACCACCCCACCAGTGAGTATGCTGAGGGGTGTGCAGGAATTTGGGAGGGGACACAGCTGACCCCAATGCCCAAAGGAATATTCCATGCCATTTGGCATCATGCTCAGCATGCAAAGGTGGGGGTAAAAAGAGGGAAGGGGGATATTTGAAGTGACGGCGTTTGTCTTCCCAAATCACCATTACATGTGACTGGGCCCCACTCTCCTGGGGATAGCTGAACATCTACCTGCCCATGGGAAGCAGTAAATTAATTCCTTGTTTTACTTTGCTTATTTGTGTGGCTTTCCTTTCCCTATTAAACTGTCTTTATCTCAACCCATGATTTTTCCCACTCTTGCTCTTCTGATTCCCTCACCCATCCCACTTTGGTGGGGGTGGCAGGTGAGCATGAGTATGACTTAGCTGTCTTTGAGGCTGAAACTATGAAAATCTATTTGAAAGAAATCAAGGAACAGAAATTTTAATTTTCACAACTCTTTGACACCACAGTGAACGTATAGAATGCACAAAAGTCAAGAAGCAATGAATTTCCTCTTGAAATATTGAGAAAACAGGCTATGATATTTTTTAAAGACTTATTTTATTTGTCATCCACAAATATATGGCTTATGGGATTCACACAGAATTGTTGTAGGTCAACTTTCAAAGGAAAACCATGAACATTCTTACAATGTTGCTCATGAGAAAGGCAGCAAATATTGGTGGAATCAAATGTCAGACACTAGCCCCAAGACTTTTTTTTTTTATTTTTTTAATCTGTACTCACTCAGAGCTAATCAAAAGCTCTGTCTCAGTGGCACATAAACTGAAAGTAAAATTGGGAATAAAAAAGGATTCTGAAATGTAATTTAAACTTGTTCAAATCCTATAGTTTACAATACAGCCTCTTCAGCTGCTCAGTATTTTGGATTCTGAAGTGTTCTTTTTAATGCTAGAGTTTGAAGTTTAGATAAAAGATTCCCTCCCAAAGAATGGGCTTTCTTCTCTTAACAAACTACACAGAACTGGATATTTTACAAAGTGTTGCTTCTCTAAAAATAGGAGCAATGAAAGCTAAAGTCTTTTTCTTGCTAAAAAATAATAATTCACATTCCTGTCAAAAGCAAATGGAAGCTTTAGTTGTGTCATTTGAGTTATATTCAGCAGATAGAGGAAATTGTTAATTCTATTGTATTAAGCACTGATTGACCTAATTTTGAACCTGCAGAGTTTTGATTGTCCGTTTTCAAGAATGATTAACACTTATTGAAACAAAAAAATATTTTCAAGGATCCTCAAGAGAAATAAAAGTATATAAAATAAAAGAAAAAATGGTGGGCATGCTTTAATTAGCCCAATATGTTGCAGAAGATCTTGATTGTTGTGTGTATGTTCAGTGGGGCATGGTGATGCAAACTCCAGGGAGAAAGAAGACCAAAGTCATGTGGTCACAAAAATTAAATTCTGTTTAGGCAGTAGAAGGAAACATTTAGAAAATATTTCTGCAGATTTAGTCAAATCAGAAAGTCACAGAGAAGCCTAACAGATAAATTTTCAAAATTATTTTCAAAGTGGAGGCCATAACACTTATAAAAGCAATCTTATGAGACAATGTCAATGACACAGGCCTGGAGGCCTCCCAGTCCTTTCTTTCCTGAAGTTTTTATGGATATTCTGTGTTGCTTTCTTTTTCCTTGTGCAATTCATACATACGCAAACACACACAAAATGTTTATCTGTAAAGAGGTTTGTTTGTTAGATATTACAATAATTTTATTGAAATTATTTCTGCTTATACTAATGAAATAGATAATTGAAATAGATAATTCCTCTGTAGAAGATGGCCTAAATTTAGGAAAGCATTGAAACACAAACATTAATTAAAGCTTATAAATCAGTCCTATGTATTCCAAGATTACATCTTGTCCATAGAGAAATGTATGGACAAAATGTGTACATTTTCAATTTATTCTGTGAGACCAGTGTAGAAAAGAAACAAAATAAGTGAATAAGAGAAGCTTATTGCAGTCGAAGGAAAAGAGAGAAACTGTTCCTGTGTTTTTATCTGTATTTTTTCACTATTTATATACCTGGTCTTTTGATGGTATTTTTATTTTTGTATGCTTCCAGTGATTTGGATTGGTTTGTTTTTAATTATACATTCTTAGAAAGGCTGCTTTCTTGAATTACCAGAATTTATTCTGCTACCTTTCACTTCAGGTAAAGAAATATTTTTTTTTTTTCTTTTGGGAACATAACTTTTATTTTTATTTTTTTTTAGTGTAGATATTTTGGTTTGGGTCTTTTTCAGTTTTACTTGTTATGATGTAGTGAAAGCAATGCAGATATAAACACTATAGAACTCTACAGCTTCCCAGGCTTGGAAGAGTTTCCAGCATCTCAGACACTATAAGGATTTAGGAATGTGACACTTCTAAAAAAAATTTTTTTTTGTTTTAAATGTTGCTGTCACAGAAAAATGTTGCTTATCTTTTTAAGCAGTTTTCTGTATAGAATCAAGAAACCATCAAATCTAAATATCAGCAGGATGGGCTGAGTTCATGACAAAGATTATCCTAAGATGGGGAGATCAGATACCAGATACCATCAGACATGATTCAACTTGGGGAAATTGAGTTCAATTTATTGCCTGATAAATGCATAGTTGGATGGTGAAAAACAAGGACAAAAGCTAAAATCACCTCCCCTCCCAACCTTCTTCTCAGGCTGAACTTTACTCCTTCAGCCACAACTCCTCTATCGCCTTTCATCCAAGTGAAGCAGAAGAGTGGGGAAATCTGGTCAGTCAACAACAGTTGCTCTCTGTTTTGCCTTACAGTTTTTCCCAGCTCAAGTGTGGTCCCTTTCCATGAGCTACGGTCTCCAGGAAAAAACTTCCCAGCACAGGTTCTTCATGGGCCACAGTTCCTGTCAGAAAAGCTGTTCCTTTTCTTTTCAAAATTTTCAACATGGTTTACTCTTAAAATATAAGGTGTGTTTCTCATTGATTAATTCACACCATAGTATAGGTAAAGTACTTCTGTGGGGCAGCTTCTATTCCTGAAGCATAGAGGTGTCTGTTGTACATGGCCCCACTACTGATGATCAGAACATAACATAGTATGATTTGAACAATATGGAAGCTCTGTTGAGAAAGTAACCCTCAGAGGTAATTAAATTAAATCTAAATTCTATCAGACTGATTATGATTAGTATCTGTCTCAATAAATTCTTCTTTGAATGAAGTTTGTATCAAAAAAGACAAAACTAATGGATTTTTTTTCAAGAATTTGCTAGTATTTGGGTGATTTTGAAATGAATTATATGTTCATTTTAAAAGTAAATCTGATCACTAAGGGTGATTTATTATGAACAAAGTGAAATGGAAACAAACCACATTTGATATGACACAACTTCATATGAATTAGTATTGATTTTCAAAAGTTAGTGGATTCCAGTTTGAGCAGGCAATGTTTACTTTGTAAATAGTAAGTATTTATTATGTTTCCTGTTTATGACATACAGTCAGATACTGCAGAAGTAGACCCTGCATTACCACACAAACAATATTGATCAAAGGACATTTCCACTGTGAAATTCTTGCTAAAGATGGGAGGTATCTTGCAGGCTCAAACCCGCCACTGCTCTAACTCTGCAGATAAAGACTTGGGGGTGATGGTTGATAAAAAACAAAACATGCCCCGGCCATGTGCACTGGGAGCCCAGAAACCACCTGTGTCCTGGGCTGCATCCAAAGCAGTGTGGGCAGCAGGGGAGGGAGGGGATTCTGCCCCTCTGCTCCGCTCTGGTGAGACCCCACCTGCAGTGCTGCCTCCAGCTCTGGGGTCCCAGCACAGGGAGGACATGGACCTGTTGGAGTGAGTGCAGAGCAGGCAATGAAATTTGGAAGGGGCCTAGAATACCTGCCTTACAAAGACAGGCTGAGAAAAGTCAGGGTTATTTAGTCTTGAGAAGTGAAGGTTGTGTGGAGACCTCATAGCTCCTTCCAGTTTGTGAAGGGAACCTACAGGGAAGTCAGAGAAGGACTCTGCATCAGGAAATGTAGGGATAGGTCAAGGAAGAATAGGTACAAATTGAAAGAGGGGAAATTTAGGTTTGATATTAGAAAGAAATTCTTCTCTGTGAGGGTGGTGAGACACTAGAACAGGTTGCCCAGGGAGGTTGTGGATGTCCCAGTCCAGGCAGTGTTCAAAACCAGGTTGGATAATGCCTAGAGCAACCTGGTCTAGTGGGAGGTGTCCCTGCCCATGGTAGTGGAGTTGGGACTAGATGATCTTTAAGGTCCATTCCAATCCTTAACATCATATGGTTCTTTGATTCATAACCTCACAGTGTGACTGGTTTTGCAATAGACTAAAAAAGTGTTAGTAACTGGTTTACATCAGTAGCTCTTCTCTGAGGCCACCAATATCTCTGAGCCACAGCAGCTACTTATTTGCATGATAACAAGCTCATCTTGAAGAGTCAAGTAGCTGATTTCAAACATGCAATTTGGTCTTCTGACTCCTCTCTTCACCCCTAGCCACTGAACCCAAGTGTTTCCTTCACACAAGCAGGTGGAACAGCCTGTTTTTCAAGTCAGGTTCCTTTATTCAAACAATGAAGAATGAACCTTCATCCCAGGAAATCCGTTTGTAGTCATAGGTCAACAATTCCATGGCATTTCTCTATTCTGAATGGCTAAATTTGTTCCACTCCATTCTGACATTTAATGGTATATGAAAGTAAAAAGCCCTATTATCTCCCAATAGAGAATAGCCTGCTCTCAGAAAACGGGTAAATACTAACACTGGGGGAAAAAAAATTGTTTAACCGTTCTAGTTTGCATTGTTGAAAGAGCAATATAGTTCATGTACAGGCTGAATTTCTATAGTTTATTTTCCTATATTTTCATACAGTAACTTCAGAAGAAAAGGTGAATGTTTTATAAATGTAACAAGTAGAGTGGGATAGCTATTTTTTGAGACCTTTTCTTTGTGTTAAGATGAATTGTTGTACAGCTAAGATGCTTCATATTTTCTCTTTTTAAACATTACTTTAAGAAATTCAATATTGTAAGATTAATTATAATGTTTATAAGATAAGATTAATATATCAGATCAGGTATTCAGATGGCCTATATTGACAGAGTTGCCCTGAAGTCTATAAAATAAAAAAGTATTGACACACATGCCTTTTTTCTACAATAAGAATATCTTTCTGTGACAACAATATCAACCCATCCAGATAATTTGATTTTTTTTTAACAGTTGGATAGTATCCAGATGTCATTCTATAGATCACTGACTTAGGACCTTTGCTCTTGTAGTGTACAATTGACAATGTAAAGGTTAAAAAAGATCAGATTTGGAAAAGTCCTTGGTAAAACACGGCATGAAATATCAATGGAAGTGACAGTTGTTCAATTTAGCTCCACACAACCATGATCCTGCAAGATCCTTTTGGCCAGTGAATACTACCTTTGTTTAAATGCATAGATGTATCTAAATAATGTTAATTAGGGGTTTGAAGTGAAGACATGAGGCAAGTGTACTCCCAACATATGTCTATCTCCTTTATATACGTCTGTCTTCAGATGTCATGGCCCACTGTGCTATAATGAAAGATTTTTTTAAAAATTTTGATGTATTTACTTCTTAGAAAGTGTTTAGGGACTATCTTCTTTCCACTGAGTCATTCTAGCAGTTTGGCATCAACAACAGGGAAAACAAGAAATGTGCATGGGACAATAAACCAAAGCTTAAGTACCCGATACAGTATCCTCAAAACATTTTTAAATGAGAAGCAGGATGAAAAATATAAAGACAGTCTGACATTATTTTCAATTTTTATGAAGTTCAAATATGCTGGAATAATATCCTTAACATTTGGATTGGCTGTCCAAAAGAGGTAGAATGGTTTAATAAATGTCTTCTTAAAACCACTATTCAAAACAAGTTTCAAATGTTACATCTTATAGCCACAGAGTCCCTAAGTGAATCATCCCATTTCTAGTGAAAAATCAGGTTGTGAAGGAAGTAGGGGAAGGTAAGAAAATTACAGTATGAAATAAAAATGCAAAACAGTCTATAAAACAAGATAGCATCTGTTTTAAATATTGGATGTGAAATAGTGTAAGCAGCATAGAGTCAGAAGCCATTATAAAGATAAAAAGTTCTAATGTTCTTACATAGTCATCACATACTATATAAAATAAACATTAACACTTCAGATTGTACCAGCTTTTAGTCCTTTTTATGTTTATATTGGCATCAGAATAATTTTAGTTTCAAAGAAGAAATGCACAGTATTTTAGAAGCATTTTATAAGATCTATGAGGAAAATTTTTAATGAAAATGCTTAGATTTAACCATATAAATACACTGATTATAATTAACACATTTAAATTGTAAATACAGAGTTCTGAATTTCTCTTAGAGATGTTCCATTTGTTTTAACAAAACGTCCTAAGGCAAGCAGAGCCATCTGAGTCGACTGTTTCTTGTGCTAGATGTTGCATTAGGCTTCAACCAGTGCATCAGTACTCCTCATTTCAAAGAAGGAATTGCCATCAGGTTTGCTTTGTTGCTCTGCCAGCCACTGAAGCACCATTTAAGATAGATTTTTTTTCTGTGTTCCCCCCATTACAGAAGGTGCTCGCACAGTTTCAAGGGCTGAGACAAGATATTTGATAAACTCTTTCAGAAAGCAAATGTAATTTGATGTTAGGCTGTAGGAAAACCTACTAACCTCAACTCTGATGCTGAGAAGATCTGAGAAACAAGAGAGACTAAGAATCTATTTATATTCAGAACAACCATAAGGTTTAGTTATTGATCTTTGGCTTGTATGCACAAGGGCTTGCTTAGGAGTTAAATACAGCTATAAAAGAAGCAAATATAGCTTGTCCTGTTTCCATGATCAGACTGTTACCAGAACCAGAATTAGCTTTGCAGAGTTCATTTGTAGCTTTGACGATATCACACATCAGCAGATATCCCTTCATAAAGTGTGCTGCTATGCTGTGCAAGCATGAGCAAAGTGAATGCATCACCAAGGAAAAATGTTTGGGTTTTTTTTCACAGAAAAAGACTATTTACACATTTCCAAGAGCAGTTTCTTCACATTAATCTTTTAAAATATATGATTGTGACTGGCTACTTTAATTACAAGTTTGTGATTACCCTTGATGGTGATTTGCTTTTAAGAGTGATTATAATTACAGGTGAAAAATACACACATTTATTTAAAATTAGAAGCATTTTAAATTACTGTATAAACAATCTTATGTACATTGAGTGTCTAAAATCCATAATGTTAAAAAGTAAATGAGGCAAATTAGAAGAGAATTATCCTATTGATAGGGTAGCATTCAAGAATTTCAATCATTCATATCCTTTTTCAACAAACTTTGTGTTAAATCTTTTGGTAAAACACAGTGTAAAATAATAAAAGCTCATCTTGCAATTATTTAATCCTATTAAAAATGTTTCACTGTATCAAAATCAATGGATGAAACATGATAGAAAAGAGCAATCACATTGTGTAACTTTTCAGTTTGCATATGCAAACTCAGCCCATGCTGGGATTCTTTAAAAGGCTGGGGTGTGAATCCGTGATGAACATGAATTCATTCATCTCTCATAAATCTCCCACAAAGGTGTGGCTTTGCTCTGGAAGTGCTTTCATTCTAGCCAGAAATTTTTTCCTGTACTGCAGGTTTTTTTAGAAATACTGTGGAAACAAAGAAAATCCTGTCTTTTCTGTCTTCTGTCACACACAGTACTGTTGTAAAATGACAAAGCATTCCACCATCATATCATAAGGCTTGCCATACTTTTATTTGACAGTCAGAGAAGAATTTTATTGATGATCTCATGAAATATCAGTTTGCACTCATTCCATTTTATCCAAGCATTGAAACTTCATCAAAGTCACCTAAATGCAAGAATTTTATGAAGTTACTTTTGTCACTAGTCTAGGTCTGAACTGATAATCCATAAAAAAGGCTTCTAAATACTGGGGGAAATAGAAAGGGCTTTTGTAATTCAATCTAGCCATTCACATTTTGTATTTCTGCATGGTTCAGCAGGCATGGGCATGTTTCTTTTCTAAGGCAGTTCTGCTCTTAGCAGACACAAAAGATGACTTAGTACAAGAGATTACAGGCAAATTTCTTGCACCATTTCTTTTCACAGTATCCTAAAACACTGCCCAGCACTGTCAAGACTGTACTCCACTGCCTTCAAATTATCTTCTGCAATAATAAGTGGAATAGAAATTTTTAAGCACATTGAAAATTTTTAAATCTGTACATTCATGAGCATTTATGTATTCTGCTATGGTAGTGTGCACTGTGTAAAGGTCTTCATAGGAAGACAACAATTTAATTAACACTAATTAGATTTTGACTCCACCACAGATTTTTAGTCTGTCATTCATGCCTTTTTCCATAACATTCCCATATATATTTTTAAGAACTGCATTGATAAAATTATAGGTATATTCATTTATTTATGTGCACTTGTTCAGATAACAGATCAATAAGTAGGAATTCCTAAACTTTTTTTTTTTTTCCTTAATAGACTTTTATTAATATATGTGTGAAAGAGAGCAAGAGAGAGAAGGGAAGAAATGAACAAACGTTTCATGCACATGACAATTCTTGCATATTTAATGCACAGTTCTCTCACTAGCTAACAAATTTTGGTAAGTTTAGATAAATCTTTCATGACTGTTGAAATGACAGAATATGTCTGTGACATGTAAGGCATCATAAATGGAAAAAGAGACCATCACGACTTACTGCTGGTGAGTGAGAGTGCACAAACCTTTCATACCTGGCTTTTACTTTGAGATAATGATATGTCCAAGTCCTTTGTCTCAGCCCAGGAGAGAATGACCTGTCTCCAGCAGACTGGGCAGCTCCAGCAGATTCAGTCTCAAAATTTTATTGAGAGAAAGCTTTAAAAGTTTATCCATAGCAAGTTGAAGCAATGTGAAGGTTTGGAAATTGATTTACATTGTACAACTGATTTGCATTACAGATAGCATTGTACAAAGAGAAAGGCAGTTGTGCAGCTGCAATTTACTTAGAGCAGATGATGGAGTAAGATTTTCATGATTCATGGTGGTCTTTTCTAGAGTAATGCAAACAGAGGCAGGGAAGCTAGGCTAGGCTGTGCACAGAAATCCTCTCTACAGCATGAGAACTCTATAGCATTAAGATGCTTGTTTTCAGCCCCCTGCAGTCTCAGAGATCTTTAAAGGGTGAGTCCATCAGCTGTCTCTGAAGGAGTATATTGCATATATGCTAGCTTGAAAGTGTCACTCAAGACTGATGAAACTTATGAAGTCAGTTAGGTCAAAAGTAGACGTGTTTTTCTCTCCCTTTTAATCCCACCTTTTTTTTTTTATTTTTTTAATGTCACACCTTTCCCTCATTACGTGCAATCAGACAGACGTGGTATAGAACACCAGAAAAGTGTCCTCCAGACATTGTAAATTCTTGATTTCTTGATTATTTCCCCCCCTCCCTCCC
>VXBX01004599.1:1017659-1066103 GCA_013400415.1 Scytalopus superciliaris | reverse complement strand
CTGCTGCAAATGATCCATTGTTAACAGTTCATGAGAAATTACATAGAGGGTGTAGAATACACAGTCTTAGCCACACCTACACAGTGACAAATTGGTCGTGGTCACTATAACCAGGACACTCACCCACCACATGATGTGTTTATCCAGCTGTGGGCTGGAGAGTTTGTCCAGAAGGATCCTGTGAGAGACTTTACTGAAATCCAAAAAGATTACATGCACTGGCTTCCCTTGATCAAGTAGGTGGGTTACCTTGTCATAGAAGGAAATCAGGTTGGATAAGCAGGACTTTCCTCTCAGGAAGCCGTGCTGGCTGTGACCAGTGACTGTTGTCTTTCAGGTATTTTTCAATACTTTCCAGAATAATGTTCTTCATAACTTTACCAGGCACTGAAGTGAGACTGACAGGCATGGAGTTTCTGGGGTCCTCCTTCTTGTCCTTGAAAATCAAGACAACATTTTGGATTAGAGGGGTGCAGTGGTCCAGTCTAAGGAGGGTGAGAAATGGTGCACAGCATCAGGCAGGACTACATGGGTGTGAGCTGAGAAGAAGCAGAAGGGGCTAAGGCTCCCCCTTGAGCAGCTCTGGTTTCTCAGATAACTTGTCCCCTCAGGCAGGTTAGGATGCAGGTTAGCTTTCTGCAGTGATCTCTCTCCTTCTCTGCAGGTGCTAACAGCACCACTGAGAAGGGCACTGACATCCAGTTGAATGTGCAACAGAAACAACAGATGAGATTTTGGCCCTGAGTTTCACCAGCTGTCAGAGCAGGCAAAACCTCTTAATTTTGAGAGTTCAGATGAGTCCTTTTTGTTTGACACTCTCTTGGCTCCTGTACTAGTTGTCTACTTCCACATATGTTTTGCTTAGAGCTGCGTATGTTGGAATTTGGTGGCTGCTGCTGTTTCTTCTTCATTACTAGTCTCCCCAATTCATTGTCTTCTTTCTACTAGAGTGTCTTTGAATTTCTCTGTCTTTTGTCCAGACCTGATCCATCTCGTCATCATGACAGAGATGAGGTATCCTAATCCCACCAGGTTTGTTCAATGTTTGCCTCATACTCTTCTGTTGCATTCTGCGACATTAGGTCACTGTCTTCCAGATCAAAGTGATTTAGGGAAAGGTATGCACCTTGACTGATGTGCTGCATTATTTCAGAGAGGGTAATTTTTAAGGCCTCTTACATAAAGGCATAATAAAAATACGTTAATGTTACGACAGCAGCATAGTGAGACTAGTATTATGCCGAAAAAATCTTAAATAATGTCCAGTGCAACATGCTGATGTTTAGAAATACTGATTTAAAAAATGAAAGGTCTGTTTTCAATTTTCTAAGTAGCAGATGCTTCTGATCAGAGTGGCCAGCAGTTCTTAGATCTTTGCTTCCAAAGGGAAGTGTGTGTGTGTGTGTGTGTGTGTGTGTGTGTGTGTGTGTGTGTGTGTAACTGAATGGTTCAATACATCTATGTATGCTAAAAAGAGTTTCTCTATTGCTAACTGTCAATAATAATAAAAAAATCTCTTAGCTGTATAATGGAGTAGTTTTGCTTGTACCTTTCCTCCATTATTTTTTTGGCTCCTAAACCTGAATATTTTTTCCATCTTCCACTAAGTTTATTGGCCTGTCTGAATCTGTGTGTGGGCCACTAGATCATCTAGTCAGAATAATATTTATAGAAAGATTCAATGTTTGTCATACTTCCTTGTGTTGATTATTTAAAGGTATCACTTAGACTGACTGGATTGATTCCTATGCTTATTATTTAATGGAAAGAGTAGGTTTCTTCTTCATCCACTTTAAATGTCAGTACATGGCCAAACACTTCTGTAGTAACACAGCAGTTGTAGAGATCCTTTCTGCCCTGCTGGTGCTGTCTGTGATATGTGGTGACTTCAGAAGAGCTCTTAAAACAGCTTTTGAATTAATATGAACCAGAATCTTTGCATGTAGTGGCACTTCCAGACCAGATGCCTGTGTTACCTTTTTAAATGTTCCTGTGTACTCCACACACAGGAAAATCAGATTTATTTGTAAGGGGGCCTGGAGTCTTTCTCTGTAGAGCTTGGAATTCTGGAATTCCTGCCTCCATCTTCAGCTTTCTTCTTGGCACTGTTTGTCTTACAAAAACATTTAATTTATTTTAAAGAATAAGATAAAATTGACTGATTCTTTTTACATTTTAAGGTTACAGTATCAACTGAGGAAAAATTTGCCTCTCCCGTAGTGTTTGGCATGGACTTGGGTAGTTTTCACTGGTATCTCCAACCTTGCTGGGTAGGCTAGTGCTAAATCATTACAAAAGCTCGCCTGTGGTTTTTTCTTCTCCTTCATTTGTGCCTATTGAGCTGATATTTAGAAGTGTGGGATCCCTAATTTTTAATTCCCTTCCTTCTCAGCTAACATTTCTTTTAATCCAAGTGCTGTTTTAAAATTTTTTAGTCTGAGGTATTTACTGTGTAAAAAAAATCTGTGGGAACAGATTAGTTGGGACATGCAGGAGTGATGGGTAGTAAATAGTTTATCCTGCCAAAGACAGGGCTGTTTTTATTCTATCCTTATGGAGGGAACTGGTATCTTCCTACCTGTCACTGTTCTTCTACTATACCGTAGAACTGGTGATGCATTCACTAATTCATAGGCTGTCTCGTGCTTCCTGTTTTTCCCATGTAGGCTTCCCAATAATTGTAACCTCAGAGTTCAAGCCAGGCAGTGTTTGGCAGTACTCTTCTTGTGTCTCTGTTCAGCTGGAAAGTTACATTTCCATTCTTTCTGTGTGATACGTGTTTTGGTCATTGATCACTATGTAAGAGTCATGCAGAATGAAAATGCATTTACCAAGAAAGATAAATGAACAGCAGAAGTGGATTTCATCAGAAACCCAGATAGAGTGTCAAAAAACAGGGCAGGAAAAATGAAATAAAACTCTAGTGTGATGTGTAGCATTCAACGAGTAAAACTGATTGTGCTTGAATTAAAAGAGAAGGTTCAAAGCTGTGCCAGATAATGAAATGGCACATTGAAACTCTGTTGCAGTTTTGTCCCTTTTTAGGGTAGAATAATTGTTTAGCAGAAACCTGCTGTGTAATGTGTTGTGAAAGCTGCATGGAAACAAAAGTAGCAAGGCAGTTCCTGCAGTTACTTTCCATGGATGTGGAGAACACATCCACATACAGTGAGCTGGTTCAGGTGTAGCCATTCCCTAGCATGGCAAGGAAAGTGTATTGCTTGGTGTTCCTCTCCTGCTTACAGGACTCTGTCGAATATCAGATTTGCCATGCTTTTCCCAACCAGTGCTGGGAAAAAAAAAACAATGTTTTTTCTGGCCTTCCCAGTAGTGTGTCCTCACAGTCTTTGGCTCATCAGTGGGATCAGGCCAGGCTCTAGGTCTAGAGCAACTCTGGTCCCCAAAGGAAACAAAATATTTGGGCTGTGTGATTGTTGTCATCTTGTACCCCTTTGGCTTTCCTGCTTTGCAGACCCTTAAGCAACATGGTACTTGCAAGGGACCAGAGAAGCCTGGAAGGAAAAAATGCTGATGTAGCCAAGAGAGACTGATGGTCAGTGGGGAGTTTACCCATCTGCTCTTCTCACCTTTCTACCTTCTCTGGGAGCCCTGGCTGTGACTGATAACAGCCTGATTCATAAATACATAAAAATTTACAAAAGTGATTGAAATCTGGGTACTGTTGTGCTCTATTTCCAATGTGGTCTTCTTTACTTTTCCAGGAAAAAAGGAATAATTTCCCATTGTGTGGGATTACCCATTGTGTAGCATTAGCCCCAGCAGGTGATTAGCCTGTGCATTTTTAAAAGTATAAAGTTTGCCTGGTTTTCTAGTCTTCATATGAGACATTAAGAAAAAAAATCATGATGGCATTACTGGTGTTAATGGTCATATGGTTTACTAGCTGTAAATATAGATACCATAAAGCTTCTGTGCAGAACATTTGATTTATGAGTGATATGGTCTTCTTTGCCTTCATTCTTTTATCAGATATAAGAAACGTGTTTCTCTAAACATGGGTGAAACAGAGCAGAGACCAACAGCAGGATCCCGCTTAGGAGCTCAGGAAAATGCTGGGATCAGTACTTTGGAGCACGGACAGAAACCACCTATGACACCTCCAGGAAAACTTGTCTCCATTAAAATTCAGATGCTGGATGACACACAAGAAACTTTTGACATTCCGGTAAGGATGTGGTGATTGGGGTGGCTCAGGATTGTTCAGATTTCTAAAAATGCATGTTCTCAAACCAGTTCTATTTTTATTTCGGCTGTGATTCTTTGTCTAATGAATTCATGTTGCAGAGAAAATGGTTGTTATATCAGCATTAAATAGATGATTGTGCAATGGAATAACATTAAACAGGGAAGTGAACTGTAAATTACAGTTATTATTCTATTTGAACAGCTTCAGAAGAGGTGAAAGTCCTTGGTGGGTTTTTTTAGTTCAAATATTACATCAGTGGTTTCATCTACTTTCTGAACTGTTGTTGTATTTCCTTGCTGCTCTTTTGCTCTTGATCCAGTAAACCGTAAATCTATAGATCATAGATTTTTATTTTTTTTTGTCTTTTCCTCTGGCAAGTCCTTAAGATAGTAACTTGAAATCACCAAGGTTTTCAGTAATTTGTATCACTCTTGTATGCACTGAGTGCTCTCACACACGTTGAGTGCAAGCAAAGAAGAAAAGCAGTCTCATCTAAAGTTTCTCTGTACCCCATTGAAATTAATCTAGGTTTGTTCTTGTCAAGGACACAGAGTTACTACTGCTTTTGTGTGTGTTTGTGATCAGAAGAATCAGTTTGAATTAGTTTTGATGCCAAGGTTGATTCTGCTTCACACAATCTATCTGTTAGTAGCCACTAATGATGTTAACATGCCATGCTTACACAATTAACGTGTAAGGTGGCTGAACACTCTTGCTGTTATGAAAGTGTGGACTGGAATGTGTATTTTTCAAAGTCTTCAGGGTTCAGTGAATAGGAAAGTGGAAACCTGAGTTCAAATTTCATCCTTTGTTACTTGCATTTTCTGTAGCTGTGGTAATTTCCATGCCTTCATTGGCTCAATTTTGCCTTCTGTAAAATAGGGGATACCCAGCGAGATACAGAGATCTTACACGTGTAAGATCTGCAAAAGTCTTATCCCTATATTAAAATGAAGGAATTCTGAGTAGCAAAACTATCATTAGAAAATGTTTTTAACCTGTTTCATGTGTCTGTTTGTATGTGTACATGCACATGCTTTTTGGTCTGCTCTCTGTTGCTCTTTGTGATCCAACTACAACTGTGTGTTCAGTCTCAGATTTTATTTTAGTTGAAAGTGATTTCTCTGGACAGGCAGGTTATGTGTGAACTGAACTGCCATCAAGTGAGATGCTCGTGTATGTAGCAACTTGTTATGCATTTGTGCCCTTCAGAATGCCTATCAAATATTCATAGCCAGCAGTAAAATTAGCAGTCTTTAGGTAATCATCGCTGCTTAAAAGTGCACTAATTGAAATTATTAAATGCTCATAAAAGTTTTGGTGCTTTTTATGTGGTACAAACATTCCTATTATGTCAGAGACAACTGTTTTTTTTTCCCCTGCCTCCACAGATGCTACTTCACCATACTTTGAAAATTGAAAATGATGTGCAATCACTTAGCAGGAACCATATTGGTATCAGGTCCTTTCAATAAATTGCTTAGATGAAAATAGAAGTAACGTGTGGATGTAGTGCACATATATAACTCCAGCTTTGCTTCTGGGAGTTTAAGAAAACAGTATTTTTTTTGATCTTTAATATTAGAAGGCATCAACATTTCATTTGTTTTCAGACTTCGGCAACACCTGAAAAACCTGGGGATTTAAACAGCTCTCTGTTGGGATCACTTCAATATGATTGTTTTTAGAGGCTTTTATTTCATAACTGTCACTACTCAAGGAAAGCCCAGTTGGTTTGAAAGTCAAATCTTGTGGTGAGATTTGCAGGATGCCCAGATTATAAAGTCTATTACAGCAGATTCCTAAAGCCTTTTGTCTTTAAACTACATGTAGTCAAATGGAGTTTGCAGTTAATATTTAGTCCCAACTCACAAAACTAAGTAGGTTTTAATACATCTAAATTGAAATGTTAATTTATGTTGGAAAACCCGTGTTCCCATTTATAAGCTTAGTGTTTTAAGCCAGATTGGTGTAGTATACACAGAAAAGGAAAGTGATACCATCTCAACAAAATATTTCAGGAGCAGCAAGTGTGGCTGTGGGCAGAGGATGTTAAACATACGTGCCTAAGCACATCTGTGGGCTTGCTTTTCAGTGGAGAATTAAAGACTTTGCGTGGTTGAAGGTCTGAACGGCACTTTCCAAAACTTGAGCTGCTATGATTATGAAAATAACTTTCCAAATATGATACAAGAATAAATGGAGGAGGATTTGTGTTTCCTATAGTGTCAGGAATTTTGCTGCACAAACTTTTCCCTGTTAGCAAATGAGCCAAACTTTGGGGTGGTTTTGTTGCTGCTTGTAATGTGTCTTGTAGGATGGTATCAAGTTTAAATGATGCCAGTTTATTATTTGCTCATGAAGTCCACATAAAAATAGGAACAGATACTGGTGCTACTTCATCCTGAGTTGGGGGAAGTAGTGAAGTAGTTGGGACTGTCCATCTGTCTAATCCTACCTCTGTGTTACTTCTGGGCTACCCTTGTTATACCTTTACCACTACTACCCCATTAGCTCTAAGACCATATCTGTGTGGTATTTTGTTATTGTTTTGTTTGAATATTGCCATGGTTTTGGGTTTTCATTGTGTGCTCATTTATTTTTTCTTGTTTATTGAATTTTGTTTTGGTTTGTTTTCAAATTGTGTTCCAGGAGACAAGATTCAATATCTTTGCACTTAAGCAATCCCTTTGCTCACATTGTATACAGATGACTTGTTATTATTAGTGGAAAATCCTTCAGATTCCTATGTCTGTTCTGTACATAACAAAACATGAGGAAAACACAACCTACTTCCATTATCCCCCAGTGCTGCTGCCCTTTGGGCTATTTAAAAGTGAAGTAACTCTAGTGTCATTTGAGTTTCTCAAGGAAATTTCATTCTTTTGGTGTTAGTGCTTTGATGCCATATAATCATATCATGTTTGGCTTATTGTTTTAGCTTCCCACAAGCAAAAAAAATCCCCAAACAAACAAACAAACAAACAAACAAAAAAGAGAGAAGAGACATCCACATGCCTTCATATGCTCCTGCAAATTGTGGGTTTTTTGCTAGAAAAACCCCCACAAATTATGTGGAGAGAGTTTGTATGGGAGACTTCAAAAACAGAAGCCACAATGGAATCTCTGCAAATGCAGTACTGTAAAAGGAAGAGTGCATAAGAAAAATCTTTCATGCTGCATGTTGTTAACAAAAAAAATATTTAATTGCAGAATTTACCAACATTCCTATATTCCAAAAAACCAATGAAAACTTGAATAGATAATCCTGGATCTTTTACATGTATCCATTTAGCTGGTTTTGTACAGATGCTTGGAGGAGGAAAGGGAAAGATAGGCAATGCTGTTTAAAAAAAAAAAGATTACATGACTTCCACTTTGTATTTCCTGCCTTTAACGTAAAAGGAAAATATAATATTCATCAGTTATCTCTTTGAGCACATTTTTGTCTCTTCAACTGTGGGAAAATAAATTATGTAGAATATTCTTTTACCTTTTAAGTTATTCAGCATTTTATGATTGAATTTCTGTACCTTTAGTTTGAGTCTGTCCTGAACTCTCAGACGAGACCTGTCTTCAGCTGCAGTTGTAGGTGATTAGTGCCTGCAAATCAGGCTATGAGTTCAGAGTTCATGATCATTCAGCAGTTGCAGCTGTTGGTCATGATGTTGTCTTTGTGGAGGGGGTTGCTTGCAAATGTGGAATAGATCTCTGTCTCTTGCTTTTTGTTTCTAATTTCCACTTGGCCATATTTACCGAGAAATTAGTTAGATATGCTAACTGAAGACTGCAGAGGTCCAAAATAAAGCATTCAGTTCAGGTAGTTTTTGGCTGAGTTATGACTACGTGATGGAATGAGAAAATACATTTCCTTTTTGCTGGGTAAGAGGACAGTAGCTTTAGCTAAAATGACTAATGTGAAGGAGAAAGAATATTCCTCCACCTGTGTACACATAATGATAATCACATATAGATAGATCTTGGGCATTTTGAAAGCCTGACACTTCTGCATTAGAACTTTCGAAACCCAACACTGCCAAACAGTGTATTATACAAGAGAGAGTGGAGATGTACAGTGCTCTACTGCTTGATTTTGCTCTTTTGTTTCTACTGTTCTCATCTAAGTTAGTTGGAAGAGAATGGGATTGATTCTATAAAGTCATAGCAAAACTTATGGATTTTGTATGTTTGTTTTAATATTATCTTCCCTGTAGTTTAAGTAAAAATGAAATACTGTTTTTAAGGAACAGTAAAAATAGCTGATGATTGCATCTAGTGCAGGTCCTTCTGGGAAAGGAATCCCTTTCAAGTTTAGTATCTATGCCATTTATATCTTATTTACTTTCATAGTTGTTTCAGGGCCAGAAGTAATCTGTTTTAAAACTGCTCCTAAGTGGAAAGAAGTCGGTGTTGTTCCTTTCTAGGTAATGCTGGAGACATGACTGATTTTCTTGTTAGACTGCTGGGATGATTTGGTGACTCAGACCAGATTTAACCCTGACTAATATGATGCTTGTCACTGATCATATCCTCCTCTCTGGGTGAATGAAGCTGATATGACAGGACTGATTCTACTGATGCTAAGTAGAAAGTCAGAGCTGTTTCTTTCCCTTTACCATCAAAGGTGAGATCAAAGTATGTCACAGGAGGTAAGGATTCTTCTTTTGGTTAGGGTCTGCTCTCTTTAATTGAAACCAAACAAAAGTCCTCTTTATTGTGTCTGGAAGAAAATAGTTGCTTCCTTCTTGTGGCTGTCTTTTGGAAGGACCAAAACATACTTGCTTGTCAGATTACTCAAGTTTATTAAACATCTGTTTTTTGTATTGTGTCAGCTTCCTTTCACTCTGAATGTATTCAAGCTTTGTGAAATATGCAGGGTTGGAAAATGTCATCTGCTTTGGGGGATTAACACCGGGTTTCTTAAGCAACAGGAGTCTCTTAACAGAAAGCAGGATGAGGGTGTAATCTATAGAAAATGTAATTTGTAAACATTTCATTTCAATTTGCTTTTCTCTCAGAAGAGAAAGCTTTCATCATCTTTAGATTACTTGAGAATAAAGACCAAATGGTCTTGGTTTGAAACTATGTATCTTCCACTGGAGTTTGGATGTAGTACCTTGGCAGGGAATTTCTGTGCCTTAAGTTTCAAAATTTTCAGAGAGAAGAACTTCATAATCCTGCTGGGGTGCTGTTTCTTAAGGCTAGTGTTCTGGGTGGGTTTTTTTGTTTGGCTGGTTTTGTTTGTTCATGCAGCCATATAATGGTGGCTCGTATTCCCTTTGTGGGCAATATGCCATCTATTAAGTGTAGTTCCCACTAACTTCAGGCCGGTATAAGGGTGCCAGGAAAAGCTTAATATTAGAAAGTCTCAAAACTTAATAGCAAAGATTACATATGCTGTGTTGTAAATTTCCACAAGTGTTGCATTACTTAATTAAATTAAAAATTTCAGCCACAGTTTTATAAATGTTTAAATTATTTTCTGTAACATTTGTGAGCTATGATAATTGCTTTGTCCTATGTATTTACCCCTCTCATCAATATGCAATTACAACCAGTGAATAAAACAATTTAATAAAAAGAGCATGAGACAGTAAGGCAATGCAGAAACCTGAAACAGTGTTTTATGCTTTCTTACCCAGCTTCAACTTCAGTTAACTATGAATTGCATTTTTTTTCCAGCTTAGGAAGTGAACAGCAGGTCAAATGTCAGTTATTCATCAGTCTGAGACTTTCTTTTCTTCCTGTGCCTGAAATTATTTGGCCATTGCTGTCAGACTATTTCCAATGAATACCAAGCATTTAACTATCCACTAATTGTCATGACAACTCTGCTGTATCTTCTGAAATTACAAGAAAAGCATTTTTTTTTCTGTAACTCTGAAACACGTCACTTACATTTTTCTCAGCAGAAGTCTATAGCTGAAGTGGATACCCAGTAAACTGATTTTTGTTGACAAACGATTAGAACATCTTTGTTGAAAGACAGAGTATGTCAGTGATTTGTGTTAATAATTTGTGTGCTTTTCAAAACAGGGGAGAGAATAATCCACAAGAAAACTTCTGTAACCCAAGGCAGTAGACTGTTAAAACTGTTGATTTCTTTGTTAAGATTCTGTAGAATGAATAGGATAAGTGGGAATATAATTTTAAGTGCCAATAGATTCAGTCCATTTTCAGACTAGACTGATGTGTTTGAAGATAACTGGGAAATGAATGTAATTTTCTTGAAGGAATTAGTCTAACTTGTAATCAGGGAAGGCTTCTCAAATAATGCCTTTTACCTCCCTTGGTTCGGCTGACTCACCAAGTCACGGACCAATGTGTGAGCAGTCACAAAGCAGAGGATGGAGCGGGCACAGGAGGGGCAGCTGTGGGTGGAGAGACAGTGTGTGAGCATTTCTGAACTCTGCTGCACTGACTGAAGTGATCATTGAAACCATGCTGTTAATTTTGGTAATTGTGTCTATGCCTGTGAGTTGGTTTGCACAGTACTGGTGAGGCTGGATTGATGGTCTGTGAGAGGAACGTGGGCTCTCTCCCCAGCTATTGGGTGTTTCCCTTGGCCACCTATTTGAAGGTGACAGATGTCCAAGGAACAGTGGGAGGTGTTTGCCATCTCCTCTTCAAAGTGTACATGTATGGGTGGCTAGTGGCAGAAGTGGAGGCTGACTCCACTAACTGTACATTTTCCTTTCCAGGGGCACTGGGAGGGATATTCTGCCTGTGGTGTGAGGCAGGAGGAGAGCTGAACTGCCTGTTGTGTGCATTCTTCCTTCCCTTTGAGACTGAGGTTCATCTCTTCCATCTTTCAAGATTTTAAAAACTAGAGGTCAAAGCTTTAGCTAATCATTTTTATCCATAGGAGGGTGAAAGCATGGTACATTGAACAGGCTGTTCGCCATGCCTGTCTCAAATGTGTATTTTAGGATGAGATGAATTACTCCCTGGAAGTGCTTATATATCCCTGTATGTTGCTTTTCCTTTCCCCGTTCTAATGGAGAATCACAGAATCATTTAGATTGGAAAAGGCTTTTGAGATCGTAAAGGTAAACTATATTTATGTAACATTTAACTATATAGCAATATCATACAGTTTAAAAAAAAAAAAACTTAAAGGAAAAATGCTGTAGATCCAGTATAGATATGGATGACCCACACCTGAAAGAGACCAGCTGGGTATCCATTCATTCAAATGACATGGATACAACCCATGGTTATCATCATCTATAAAACCGAGCAGATTCAGCAGCCAGGAAGGGTTAGATGCATGGCTGATAATCGGAGAGGAAATCTCTCTTTTTCTTCTTCTCTCTGGCAGTTCTTACTTCTCTCCCCAAGCCCCTCCCCATATCACTTACCTTTGAGAGGAGTGTAAAAGTTGCAAAACAAAGTGCACTGTGAAGGAAGAGTGCATCAGTGCTGTGCTGCACTGGTGCACATGCATGACATGATTTACTTAAGCCCATTCTTTGTTAGCACAAGGTGGTCGAGCTCAAGTTACTTTCCTTAAGCTCTTTATGAAAAACAGTTGTCTGTGCTTCTGGACATATGTTCTGGAGGGACATAATAAATGAACAGGATAAACTTCTGGGAGAAAATAGCTGCCTTGCTCCACCTCCTGAATTAAAAAAGTGTATTGTCCACAGCTAAAGAAATGCAACATAAGTGTGATGTTTTGTCTAACTCATGTTAGAGTTCAGGCTTTTCAAAGCATACCCAATTTGTAGTTCTGCACTGAGCAAGAGATCAGAAAACTTGTGCTCGTATGTAAAGCTCTACTGGTATGTGATTATGTCACACAGCATGATGAAAGGGCATTCAGAGCACTGGATTTCAGTAATTTAAATGGCAGGTGAAAGAATATCTGCCTGTAACTTGTTCTCTCACCTGTTTGAGGGTTGAAGGCAACTTTACTTTGGGATCTCTATGCAGTTGCTTTCCACCATTGTTTTGAACAGAATGGAAAGTTATCTGTGCAAACAAAAACTTACGCAGTAGAAGATAAAAGAATAGCAAAGTGTTATAGATTGTCTATTCATTTCCCTTTCAGTTCATTCTCAGTTGATCATGATCGTCTTCGAACAATTTTTGCTTGGTGATAGCACAACCTGTTGAAATGCTTCTCTCCAGATTTATCTATTGCCTACTATGGATTCTTGCTCTGCATCCAACCTTCCTTTGGCTTTGAGTTTGGGATGTTAATTTTTTTTTGCACTGGGATTCATCTCTGCTTGTCAGAGGTCATCGCTTGTGCTTTTCCTTTCCTCAAACCTGAAGTCTGCTGCAGACCCTCTTTTCCTTCCTGCTCCTGCAGGATGCCTGGGTTGCTCAGCTGGTAGAGGCACAGCTTTAGCAGCTGCTGGATGCTTGTCTGACTCTGTGGTAAGGCAGCCCACTGGGGCAAACCTGTGCAAAAAGCTTTGCTTTTCACCAGTTTAGCTACAACTTTTGGCTTCACATAGATGCTCATCTGGGTGCAACAGATGGGCGGACCGTGTTAGCAAGAGTTCAGATTTGGGTAAAGCTGCTGTGACAGTACACAGCTGCAGAGGTGGGAAAGAGAATGAATGTTAGGAACTCCTCCAACCCTTAAAATGCTTAAGAATATGACTTTTTATCAGTTCATATTTTAGCACTTTCTTGGTTTTCTCATTTGGTGCCTCTCGTTCCTTCCCTGCTTGGCACTAGAACATGCCACCTTATATTGCTTATCCTCCCTGTCCTCTCTGCAGCTCCTTTGCCAACTGCTAGTTCAATTCCTTGCTATTGGTTTTCTCCAAACAAACAGGAGATAGCAAATACACAGGAGTCCTGGGTGTATCTCCTAGGTCTTCAGCCAGCTTCACTCTGTTGATGATGTCCTTCCTCAGCACAGTACCTGCTCCATGTATTACAAGCAAGTGCTGTGCTACATAGGCGAGTAAGTGCTCATCACTTCTAAAGGCTGAATCTGCACTGCAGAACTAGGAGTGCTGTCTGTAGTGGCAGAGTCAAATTTTCATTCATTAAAGTGAAATTTGTGTAGCTTAGAATAAACTAACCCCCTATAATTAGGATGCAGTGATTAAGGCCATGTGTCTTACCTTGGTGCAGTCTAAAGGTGTTCCACCAGCACTCAGGTTTAAAAGCCTTCAGAAGGACTTATTTATAGACTGCTTACCTGTAAACTTGTCTGCACTGCTCCAACAAGCTGCCTTGACAAGGCTGTGATTACAATATGCACGCACAATTAAATGTTGTCTTTTGCATGCCAATGTGTAAATCACATTAAATACGTGGCTGAAAATGTCTGCCAAAGCTTTTATACTTTTTTGAATAAGGCTACTGTGTTAAAAATCATTCTTGGATAAATATGTCAACTTATGAATAAAAAGTGATGCATGAGGCAGACATCAAGCACCAGATAACTGAACGCATACAAAAAGCAATTGCAGAAGTAGATAACAGTATTTCCTTTTCTCATCCCCATCCCCAAAATGGAGGCTTTGACTGATAGAAATTGCACAAACATAATGCTGCCAGAATATAAATAGCAAATGGTGAGTTATGACTTAGAGCCAATTTGCTTTTTGATGGCCTGTTGGCAGATGCAAATATTCACGCAGAGCAGCAGGGAGTTTTTCTCCTCATTTCTTTCACTGTTATCTTCTCACCTGGTTTTCTGATTGAACCTGGAGTACTTCCTTCTTTTTTCTTCAGTTTGCCTTCTTTTTATAATTCTGGTCTTAGTCTCATATCTTCATATGGTTTTTACTGAGTTTATAGTTATCTCCATTTAGTAGATAGTGGACAGTATTTGTGTGTAGATGTTGCTTAGTATTTAGAGGCTAGTTCTTTGTGTATAAAGGGGGACCTTTTGCTCTTAAACGACTCTTCACATTTCATTGCATCATTCCCTAGTGCAGATGCTCAGTTTTATTCCCTTCTGTCATCTCACCCCCATCTAACATCTCAGTTTTGTCCTTTTTTATTAGGAAATACTGATCTTTTTATCCTCTCTGTGGACAGGTTGTATAGCTCCTTGTAGAGCTCTCTTTATGGCCTTTTGCAAGGAGCACATTTGGCCAGAGCAGCAGGTACTGGATCTGGAATGACTGTAAGTTAGGGGAGCACCTTGCCTTTCTGATTACTGGCAGGGATAAGCAGATCTTCAGCCACTTTACATTGTCTTCGGTTGACTGGAGTTGCTAGAATTAAGCTGGGTTACATTATACAGTGTTGTGATCCAGGAGTCTCCTCCAAGGGCAGTGCTTATTTGGAATGAATCTCAAATACCACAATTTTGGTGAACAGATTTGAAATAGAAGGGATTTTGCAGAATTAATTAAGGTAATACATGTGAACTGATGTAAAAGAGAATGCTCAGTCAAACCTTATATAAAAAGATATCTTACAGCAACTGTAAAAGGACCTTACTAAGTAGTTTTTAGTGTTGGATTCACACAGATTAGCACTGCAACCAGAAATATATGTAGCCCAGTGTATTTTGCTCTTAGATGTTCCAGAGTAATTCAGAAACACCTCTGCAGTCAGGAACAAACACTGGCAGCTGGCAAAAGAAAATGCTTTTCATGAAAGCACTTGTAATCTCACTCATAGTGTGATACAGAGTGGAAGGGACTCTGGAAGTCATCTGGTCAAGCTCTTGCTCAAGGCTGGGCCAGCAGTAAGCAGGTTGCCCACAGTTCCTAAGAAACTTTTAACTGTAAGGATTCAGGACTAATGTGTTCTAGAATTCTTTTTCTTTGAGACCCTTAGTTGAAGTTCAGAGTCACCAGTTGAAGATCTGTCACATTAAGCCCACAACTGGCAGCTCTGAGGTAGAAAGCTTCAGGTTTCTGTGTGGCAAATGAGGTTTTGTAGCCATATCTGTGGGTTTATAAAAGAAATGAGGCAGTAGTTGTTTATAAACTGGAGACATGTTGTAAACTTACGTTCTAGATTTTTTCAGACCCTTCAAGTTTTCTTTGTAGTTTTTTTGCTTCATGTCAAAGTATGGGTATGTGTGCTTTGAAAGACTATGGATGATTCTAAAAATAAAATTCAAGTGGAAAGCAAATGTTTCAAATGGCTGACTGTGTCACAACGTGCTCAACTCAGTGACTTTTGCAATCTCAAGAAGAGCAAGGTAGAAATAGCAAGCTGCAGGAAAGCAGGCTTTGAACTGGAGAGACTTTCATAACTGCATCTGCTTACAAAAACTCAACAACCCCCTCTGAAAATCTCATGAAACTCTGAATTCACACCAGCTGTGGAAGAGCTGAGTTTTCAGACCTTTTTTCTATAACACCATTGGATTGCTGTTATTAGAGAAAGACAATTAGGAGCAGGTAATCTTTTTGTTTCACTTACATATTCTGAGTCTAACCATTACCATTTCTTTTTGTATCTGTTCATGAAACTAGTAACTTTGAACAGATACCTATGACTTTCAGTGGAAAGGTCACTTCTCTTCAGCATCTTTCAGATTTGTGTTGCTTGTGTTTCCTTCCAGGGAAGAACACATACACACAGCTTAGCCAGGAGAAGTGACAAAAGGTTACTGAGGAAACAGTTCGGCATTTTCTCGGGCTGAGGGAACAAGTCTTTGAGGGTTCAATTAGCGCTGTTGTTGCTTGTTGCACTGAAATGACTGATTTCCTGTACAGGTATAGCTGTGAAGTAAATTCTTTGTTTTCTATGTGTTTTGGATTTGGCATGTGGGGTTTTTTCACTCTGAGGTTCTTCTGTTTAGGATGCCGTGGGGGAAGAAAAAAACCAGAACTCAAGTTCTCAACCTCTTAATTCAGCACTCAGAATTAATTCACCACTCACTGCCTTTTAAATAATAACTTGAAAATGAAACATGTTCACCTGACCATAAAGTAGCATGAAAGGAATAAATAACTAAAAATAATTAAAATAATTTTTATTCTGTTGATAGCTTAAGAGTTAACATTTAAATTTTCTATTTCAAATCAGCAAGATGTTTTAACAGGAGATGCTCATTTAACAGGAGAAACCTGGATAATTTGACTATGAATTATGGCTATTCCTGATGATAAATAATTTGTCCTCTTGTGCAGACATCTCAGTACCACTCACAAGTAATCCATTTGTCCTAGGTTAGCTGTCAGATCCTCACATTGATATTTCCCAGCTGAACAGAGGTTACCAATTGCCACTGTTTTCCTCTGGGGGCATTTGAAGATCACAGAAGGCTGTCTAATACTGGTGCAAAGTCCTTTGAAAAGGTCATGCATGTGAAAGGCAATACAGTACCAATGAACCTGCTTCTTGTAGGAATGGTCCACGGATCCCTGGGTGCTTGTTGCCATGGGCTGAAAACCACTGCGCTGGGACGTGAAGTGCTTCGATATGTGTATAGCCCTGTACCTCAGCATCATAAGCTATTTTTAACTCTTCTTCATCTGTAAAAACTGTACACAGTTCTGGTCCTGAAAAGCATTGAAACAACAAGTGGAACCCTCCCTGTAAAGGGATTGCCTTTGCCTCACTTTCAGGCTTCAGTCCCCCAGTGGTTTTCTTTTGCATTCCTATAGCGGACCAGAGAGTGAGCTGGAGCCCATGATTTTCCCCACTCCTTAGCTGTTAGTTGGGTTTCTAGCTGTGTTTTAGGCTGTTCCAAGGAGACCTCTTTGAGGTAACACTAGCTGTGAGTGAGGACTTGTCCTGACCTCTGAGACAGTACATTCATTTCTGGTCTTTGGAGTTGAGGTTGCTCCATCATCCTCCTTTATTTACATCTCTGAGGATACAACTACAACTCTAAGGTTACAATTACAACTCTGAGGATAGCCTTGGGGTACAGCTGAAGATGTGGCAGTGTCTTCTAGCGTGTCACATAGTAAGCTCGTTGGTTTTTAATTCTTATGTTGTTTCTCTTTCCCTCACTCTCTCTGACAAAATCATTTCATGGAAACATAAATGCCCAACTGAATAAGGTTGGTTTTACATATTGTCTCCAGCCTGGCACATGAGCTTGCTCCTCTTCCCTTCTCTTGTTATTACCCAGCATTCAAAGCCCCATTTGAATCTGCTGGTGCCTCCTACTTTCACAGTATTCTGTTGCAGAAAGTTCTAGCTCTTTGCTTCTTCTTTTACTTCTAAATTGATGGAAGTAATACTGATCTCTGCTTTGTAAGGCTTGAGCCATTCTATTGAAACTGCTTCACAGAAATGGTCCAATTATTATTTGTGATTATTGTGTTTTAGTGAAAAGTAATCTCTGGTGATTGACTGACTAGCAGAGCGTTAGGTGAAGGACAAATCTGCTTTAGTGGCAGATCAAGTGCAGTCAAGACACTGATAGAAAAAGGGTAGAATAGGTGAGGAAAAGGGACTTCTGAAAATGCAGATGTATAAAAAAGCTCACTAAGAGAAGGGGGAAATCATTATTTTGGACTTGTATAAATCTGTAACTTACCTGAATTAATTTTCCTGTGTCTGTACTCTAAACACTGGTGGTTGTTGCTTTCATGTCTCAAACATCGCAGCATGACACAGTCACATAAAAGATGAGTACTAGAAATTAACAGTGACTGCACAGTGCAGTCTGGTCAGAATTGGAACAGAACCCCTCACTAGCTCCTCTATTTAATTGCCTCCTATCAGATGCTTACACATAGCAGAGAGTTAATGATGTAGCTCTTAAAAAATTACTGCAAATTGCAAGTCTGTTGCATTAATATGATTAATTTGAACTAAAAGCTGTACCTAAGATACCGCATATAGAGCCATAAAGTTGTTTGTGCAGCTGTAATGTAACTGCCTGTTCCTTTCTATGTTCTATAATGGCAGAAAAGGACCAATCTTAATTCTATTTTTGGTATTATCAATGCTGACATCAAGAGAGTTGTCTTATAAATAATATATTGAATCTAAATTACAGTGGTCTAAAATATATTTGAGTGAAGTAAATACCTTCAATAAAAATACCCAAAATAACCCAATGAGTAGGAATATCCCAAAACAATGAACATTTGACTTCCAAAATGAAACCTAAGTGGTAAACTTAATAGCAAGATGGTGTAAATCAGCTTATGCCAGTTCCATACTTTTAAAAGTTGCAAAAGAGCTGCAGCAGTTTAAAAAGAAACTCAGACTTCTGAAAATGCACATCATAAGGAAAAGAGTGATTTGGGTTTGTTTTGATTTTGGAACCTGTTTGTCTGAGAGGCAGTTTTGAGTTCTTAAAATATAGAAGGATTGGGGGATTTCAATCCCTTCCAAGAACTTCCCACCCCATCTGCTTGAGCGAGTTAATCTACTTGGCTTCACATGTGTTCATTGCCTCTGTCTGCTGTAGCCATCTTCACACTGGAGCAGGAACCCTGTGGCTCTTTTGGCCCCTTTCACCCTTTCCAGGGCTCGGCTTCTCATTTCCTAGGCTCCTGCCCCTATTTCAGCCCGGTGCCCACTGCTGTGGAAGAACTGCCATAGGATGCTGAGTATTGCTTGCCGCATGAGTGCTGACCCTTGGGGAGCAGAGGGAGGAGGATGCAGTCTGGCGCCTGTAGGACAGGCTATATTTAGAAGGGCAGGGAAGTGAGGCAAGACTAGTTGGAGCAAGCTTTCCAGCATCTGTCTGAAATGGCCACTAAGGTAAATTCAAATTACCAGAAAGGTAGGCTTCCTGCTGCCGTGGCAACAGAAGTTACAGTGTTGACTGATTTACAATTCACGAAGAAAATAAGGTAAGAATTGGCAAGGCTAGTCCTACTTACTCTTCCTCGCTTTCATTTTCACTTTCTCAGTGATGCAATGTTTGAGATAGAGACATTGTAAGGGAATATTCATGTTTAAAACAAAATCGGAAATATTTGGTTTTCTTGCATTCTTTTTAAGAGAGTGGAAACGTTTTCACCCTTGGTACAAGAAAGCTTTTATTGAGCCAAGCTTGAGCTAAGTATGATGAAAAGACAATAAAACTTGTAAGTAGCTTAAAGGGTTTTCAAGTTCACATGAATTTTGTCTGGTGAGCCTTCTCCTGGAGAGAAAATGTTTGGCTTGAAGGTTAAGATGAATTAGGTGACTTTTGATTATCCAAAGAATGAAGGCTGTGTTTGTAGCCCCATTCCTGTTTCTTGGCATATGGTTCTTTCATCCATTCAGTCTGTGCTAGTCAAGGAGGAGGACTGTTTGAAGAAGGCACTATAGAGCACTCTGTCTCTCATCCAGCAACAGCTGAATACTTTATGGAAGTATATTAAGTCCTTGACAGGAGAAGGTAGCCAGCTGGCTGCTGCAGCAGGATATTCTTGTTCTCCCTTACAACTGAAAAGGAGGAGTTGGCAGAGCGCCTGCCAAGCTTGCTGGGGAAGAGGGGAGGCACAGACTCCTTCAGTATTTTAACTAGGTGGGCTGTTAACCAAAAAATAAGAGAAGAAAGCACACATTTCAAGTCTGCCCAGGCCACCAACTGGAGAGGGGTAAAGGACTGACTTCAATATGAGTAATTACCACCCAAGAGCTGCCATGGTTTGGGATAGCTTAAGAATCTGCTCGCTTAAAGGTTGCAAACAAGTGAATTAACAGTATTTGTTCTGCTTGAAACAGCATGCAGAGTGGTGGTTAGAATAGTGCTGTAGCAGTTCTACAGAATCTGGAGTCTGTCCTTTCTTGTCCTAATAAGTACAGTTCAAGTCAAGATGTCTGCATGGATTACTAAAACAGCTAATTGTAAAGAAAGGAATTCACATTGTAATTGGCAAGTTCAGGAAAGAGAGAGCACAAGAACAGTGCTCACCATTTCATTATGCCAAGTTTTGAAACAGCACAAAGATACTAACCAGTTGATCATCCATTTCCAAAAAGCAAGCAGGTGAAAACAGCTTTAAGGCACAACCAATTAGTGCAAAAATAGGTATGTATTTTGGGTGTTGATGACCAAATATGCTGAGGTACTAGTAACTAAAAGACAACAAGCCTCAGGTCATTAATTTATAGCCTGTTCTTCCTTATATGCCTCCTTGAATGAACTCTGCCAGGAAATGCTGGCTGGGTGCTCCATTGACTGGTAAATGAAACTTCTCCTTTAAGCACTGAAACTGGTGGTCCAGGCGATGTTTTTAGTAATGTAATGAGGGAATCCTCATCTCTTCTATAGACTCAAAGGACAAATCAGGTCTGGTCTATGCGTTTGTAGATGCTCTTCAGTGACCCGCACTGTATTTTGTAACAGACCTTCTCTCAGTTTTTCCATGATTACTGAAAATAAAAATTATATTCACCATAATTACTGAGGCCTATATGGATGTAGTTTTGTATGCTCAAAAGGTGTTTGAAACAAACATTTCATAGAGTTTCAGCAATTACAAACCTACACTGCGATAATAGAGTTCTTTGAATACACAGTTGTACCAATCTTTGAAGTCCCAAGATTTGGGTCACCATTTATGAAGATAACTAAATATTCACATGGTGTGGACTGACCTTTCAAAAGGCAGGAAATAGTCCTCTGAATTGGTTTCCCCTAATTTACTTTTGAATCATCTCATGGGTAGAGTTGGAGAAAACGCTTGAATGCTGGTATCAGTTTACTCTCCTTTCCCAAACTGGCAAAGTTAAAGTAAGCTCTGATTCCTTTGTCCACAGTGAATCACGTGTTAATTAAAAAACCAAACAAATCACTCTTCTGACCCCTAAATGAACTGGTTAAAGTTCCAGTTTAAGAGTACAGGTTATTATAGTAGATGCTAGCTTCAGTGCTGTCTTATTGTCCACTTCACCAAATTAAAAGTTATCTGGCACCATTTGATGCAAATAACTAATCTGCCTCAAACAATAGCAGAACCATAAAGAGGTGAGTAAACTGTTGTACATTTATCTGAAGTCTGTTTTTCCTTAACTTTCATTAGCAGCAATTGTAGTCGCACTGGAAGTAATTTAAAATATGGGAATACTATATATATAAATATAGATGTATGATGTAGATGTAACTACTAATTGAGATATTGAATGTAACTTTGGCTCGTTGTCAAGTGTACTGTTTAGTCTTTGCTTGCAGGTTTATTTCGCAGTTTGCTGACTTGCTTCAGCTACTAGTACAGTGCTGTGGACAAATGAGGGGAGGGTTGGGAATTTATTGTGCTTTCTCAGTTGTTCAGAGAAGAGGGAATGGATACAGCTCAGGTTTCTCTTAGCAAGTTGAAGGAATTTCAGTCCTTGTTTTTCCACTCACAACAGCTTGAGGCTTCAAAGCCGTATGTGTGTGAAAAAGAGGGAAGGAGGAATACATAACAGTGCTAATCTTACGTTAACATAAACGTAAAAGTTGAAACCATAGCTGTAAGAAATCATCTGCTCTCAGGAACAGGTAATGCATCCTTGAGAACTTGGTGTCCTGTTCAGCAGGATTTTGTTTGTTTATTCAACTTCTAAGAAATTGGTCGCTATTTTTCAGCTTTGCTTTCAAGAAGACTAGTATATTTTTGGTTATAAAATTTGATCAGAAATTTGTTACTGAGTAGTCTGTATGCCATCTACAATAAGGAGAACATTTTAAAGAATTTGTTAGACATTGAAGAATTGTATTTAAGGAGAGAAGTTAACTAAAACATTATCTCTGGTTTCATTTAGAAGAGGAAAATAGGAAGCTTTAGTTGTTTATTTTTAATTCTAGTCCAAGTGTTGAGAGCACTTAAATGTCTCTCTCTCCTGTTTTTTTCGCTCTGTGTGTTGTCAGACTTCTAATGTCCCCAGCTGAAAAAGGAAATTAACCAGGAATCCCAGTTCCCTCTGTTCTTTTGTACAGAGGCACTTTCTCACAACGGGACAGCTACTTGAAGCAGAGCAGGAATGTCCTGCCAGTTTGTCTCAAACTGTTGTAACCACATGGGAAAGGCTGAAGAGCAGAGAGAAAAATCTTGCCCTTAGTCTATTTTGTCCCTCTTGTGTGGGGGCAGAGGGACTCAGACCTGAAGAAGCACTCATTGCTGTGTACAGGAGCTAAAGCTGTTGATTGTTTTTTTCAGAGAGAGGTAGCTTTGCTGCAGACTTCTGCAACAAATCCAGCTCTGCATGTTGCATAAAAGAATACAGTTAATAGGCCAAATAGACCTGACAATTATTAAAATGTCTCATGTCTCTCCTACAGTTAGGTAATCTGTTTCAAATTCTGGATCACTGAGCATAGAATGGTTTGAGGTGGAAGGCACCTTGAAGATCATCCAGTTCCAACCCCCTTGCCATGGGCAGGGACATCGTTCACTAGACCAGGTTGCTCGAAGTCTCATCCTGCCTGGCCTCGAACACTTCTTGGGGTGGGGCATCCAGAATGTCTCTGGGCAACCTGTTTCAGTGTTTCATCAACCTCACAATAAAGAAGTTCTTTCTAATATCTGATCTAGACCTGCCCTCTTTCAGTTTTAAGCCATTCCTCTTGTTCTATCACTACATGCCCTTGTGAGAAGTCCCACTCCAGCCTTCTTGCAGGCCCCCTTCCTGTATTGTAAGGCTGCTCTTACCCAGGCTGAACAACCCAAACTCTCTCAGCCCGTGCTCCAGCCCTCTGATCATCTCCATGGCTCTCCTGTGGACTTCATCCAATAGGTCCCTGTCCTTCCTGAGCTGAAGACCCCAGAGCTGGATGTAGTATTCCAGGTAGGGTCTCACAAGCGTGGACTAGAGGGGGAGAATCACCTGCCCAGTTCGCTGGTTATTTTGAGCAGAAGTAGTTAGATTTTTATCAGTCAACCAGTAACATTGTATTAATATACTTTTTAAAGAGAAAGTGGGCAAGTATGTGTATATAAGTATATGACATTACAGAATTACAGTCTGGCTGAGGTTGAAAGGGACCTCTGGATGTCATCTGGCCCAACCTTTCTTCTCAAGCAGGGCCACCCAGGACAGGTTACCCAGAAAAATGGCCAGACGGCTTTTGAAAACTTCCAGGGATGGAGCCTTCTCAGCCTCTCTGGGCAACCTGTACCAGTGCATGGTCACCCTCACAGTTTCTAGGTCGCTGATGGCTGTACCAGCAGTCGCTCTGCAGGACTCTACATACCCACTTGTCACTTTGGGGCATGAAGGCTGCAGTGTTGGGAAAGAAATCTCACTTAATACATGGGGTTACTTTTACTGTTTAGCTGGCAAACAATCCACTCCTACACGCCAAGAGTTAAAGGGATGAAACTCCATTTGAACTCCTGCCACACGTGGAACATAAAGATACAGGAAGGCTTCAAAGGCATCTGTAATCAACTGTACAGAAACCTTTGGCACGCGAGCCAGTTCCTACATGAAAGTAGGTGGATTGGATGCCATGGATGTGTTTTGAGAGAAAACAGAACTACCACCAGAAGTCATTACAGACTTACATATCTTAGAGGTGTATTTTGGTTTTGTACTTTTGAGTGGTGATTTTTTTATGGGGCTTGTTGTAAGTTACTGGAGAAATTACTTGAATTTTTGCTATTTGAAACTGCTTGGAAGAAAAGTTGATGATTCACCAAACACTGCTCTCAGTGTTCCTGCTACTCTAAAAGAGAAGTTGCACAAAATGTATTTTAACATATATGGGTTAGCATTGGAAATTATTGTTTGCATTTTGGAATTAATCAATAATGCATATCATACAAGCCCTGAAATACAATGACTTGGGGTATTTGGCACAGTAGTTACAAATGGGGACAGAAAGTTTCTGCTTAATCTTCTGATTGGTAATCTATACAGAAAAGAGAGAATTATTCTCTCTCTGCTTCCATTAATCCTTCACAAAAGAAGAGAAATTAGGGGTTGTGATTTGAGGGGTGACACAAGAGTCAGAACTGTGAAAAATAGCTGTGTTTCTTTGGGATGAAGCAGAGTGCAGTAATCACAAAATAACTGTTTTCTCTAATATGAGAAATTGTGGTTATTTTAGCAGAGTTCTTTGCCAAAGATTAAGCATTTACGTTCATTTCTAACAGTTAAAAGATATCTGGAAGCACTACTGTAATCCCCTGGGATGAGACTTCATAAGCTGCAAAACCGTCTGATAAATAGATACTTAGGCTTGGTTAGGAGTTTGTCCCCTAGAGCCATACTAAGCTTGGGTTTATCTCATGTGCCATTTGTTTGGGATGCTTTTATTCAATAAACTGTCCCTGATTAATCATAACATTTACTCAGATTCACTCTGCTTAATATGCCTTTATCTTCCACTCCCCCCTCCCCAGCTAGCAAGGCCATGCAGGGATAAATGCCCCTTCACTTCAGAAATCCTTTTCCAAGAGTCCAAACTAGCTCAGGTCCAAGATTTTTGTTGCAAACATTCCTAATAAGGGTTTTAGTAAGTCAGAAATGCTGGATTACTAACTTCATTGATTATTTTTGTCATATTAACCTTGACCTACTAAATCAGGCAGTAGTTGCTGTTCTGAATGCAAGCAGAACCGTAGCTGGCATCAGCAGCTATTGTGCTGCTCTGTATTCTCTGTCTGTAGCCAGATTCTTCTGTTTCACTTGGGTACCTGCTGGCATTTACATACCTAAATTATTGACTGGCATGTGCAGTGTGACTGTAAAAAAAACCCCTATGAAATAGAGATCATACTTAGATTCCTTGCACAGGAAGGGAACCCCAAATGCAAACCCAAGACAAATTATCTCTACAACCTAATACTATTAGCAGCTGTTGGCAGCTTTGGTCAGGAAAGTTATTCACAGTTAAGTGTTTATAAAGCATATAGTAACTCTCTGCCTGAATAACTTACTCTAAAAAATATTAAGAAAATGTTAAGAAAATATTAAGGAAGTGTAAGTGAAATTCTTTTGAGATAGCTGTAAAACAGGGTAATTTAAAATACTCAGACTGATTCTATTGTTTTTAAAAATGCCCCAAAATTTTTATGTTCCAAACACTTCTTTAGATTAAAGGAACAGGCAAATCCTTTTCCTTATAGTTTTTCCACTGCCCATTTTTTTTTGCAGCTGGGCAAAAATCTGAATCTTCTGTTTTTAAAACTCTCTCTGAAAATATCACACTGATCAAGCACTATATGAGACAATGTTTATTTCATTTTTAAGTGAGAGGAAAATACAACCAGAACCAGGAACCTTTAACTTTATCATTCTTGTTCCAGTGACTGCCAAACCCTTGGTTTCCCACCACAGTTCTGTTTTTTTAATATCCATCAGTTACAATTTCATGAATTCTCACTGCTGGCAGTGACACACATGTTTTCATTTACTGCATTACGGGTATTCTCTAGACAGCCAGTCTGTTGAAAAGAAATTAATTCCAGCAGTGAACTAAGATACTGAATTCTCAGCAGTTTATGAATTCATGTTTTTACATCGAGGCTATTTATATCTGGATTGGATTGAATTAATTTGAATATGTAACCAGGTGGTTGTGGTTATGTCTTTTATTATCCATTGGATTTGAAAAGCCAGCAGAATGCAACTGCAGGATGGGAAAGCTCACTAATTGCAGTTGGTAAATATAGCATTGTAGGGTTGAAAACTCAGCTTGTATTTCTTTCATTTTTGTCCATGATTTCAGGCTTGATTAGCATGAAGAAATACAATATATTGTAACTAGAGTATCCTAAGTAAGGCATACCATATACAAGTTTTAGATCTGACTAATTTTAAAATTTTACCGAAGATGAATATCTGAAAACTTGTTTCTATTTTATCCTCTGGACCCCATCTCAACAACAAGGAAAAGGGGCAAAATATCCAGGCAACATCTTAGACAACCTCTTTTGGAGGAGAGTGGAGACTTTACAGATAACTTGCAAAGCCTGTTACTAAGCTGCAAATTCATACTCAGCGGGGTTGTGCTTTTTATGTCTGTCTTTTCCAATGAATATTCAAAATTGTTGGCTCAAGGAAGAAATGGGCTCAGTCCTTAACTGCATTTTACATGGAACAAAGAAAGTGAAAACTTGAAGTCGTTAGATGTTAAGCACTTTACCCCATCAATTTTTTTTTTCAACTCCGTTGCTCCTTTTAAGAGGAAGCTTGCATAAAATGTAACTTCTGTCTGTAATTATCACCTCTACTCTCTTTCAGTAAGATTGAAGATTAAAGGGAAGTGAAAAATTGAAGGGATTTTTATCTCAGTACTTGATTTGGTTTTGTGCAGTTTGAGAGAATTTCATGGCAAAACTGGAGAAAGTGACAAACTTCGAAGATTGTAAAGGCAAGTAAAAATTTCAGAGGCAAATTCTTTAGAATTACATAAGGTCCCAGTTATGTTCCTGCAGTGTTAGTCTTGACTGTAATACTTGGTCATTCTTGCTGTAACTAAGCAGCACGGAGTAGATAGTAATGACTGCTGAAATCTTTGCCTCTCTCTGTCACAGGAAGTACTTGTTTTGGAGGTTGCCTTTGGTAGGACATGGGTGATACCATTCTGAAGACTGAGCAGTTTCTGATCTTTACACAAGAAGGGATTTAGGATGATAGATAGCCTGGGATTTTTTTTCCCAGAGGTTGCACTGAAAGTAACCTTGCTTCCCTCTGGAAGACGGGTACTGTAAATTCACTGTTTATGATGTATTGCTTTTAATAGCTGTCTCTAAACACAACCTGTCTTTTTCAAGATGACAACATGCCTGCAATCAAAAGTTTCTGAAGTGTTAGTAAGTAACTGCATAGTTTGTTTGCAAAGAGGTATGCAGGCAGTGAATTTGAATGCATGCAGATACTTCAGCATTTTAATAATAAGAGCATGCATAGAAAAATATCTATTTTAGAAAGTGTTCTGTTGGTTTCTTTTTCATTATATTGATTTTACAAATTCTTTTTATCTAGTGACTAATATATGCATGAGGAATATTTTTGTAATCCCTTGTGTCTGAGGGGTAGCATCTCTATTGAAGTGTGTGTCCCAGATCAATCTCAATCAGAATATTCTCTTCTATCTTGAGTCAATATACCAAGAAGAGGAAAGCTTGTGAAGTTTTATTTTGTAAGGGGTAAAGAGAATGGTTGTTTTGATATGGAAACACTATGATGACCTTTTCCCTGCTATGCATGAACAGAGACACGTTGATAAAGCAGTACAAATGATTTTGAGAATACCCATCAGGTTCTCTGTAATCTCACTGAAAACTTTGTCATGTAGTTGGTTCAGACAACATTGTAGTGTATTCTCATTTTCCTTCTGCAAGTTGCCGTATTTGAATGCAATCAGTATCTTTGTTACTCATTCACCTAGTCCTGTGTCTTTCTTGAATTAAATAATTTCCATGGGAGCAGTTTGAGAATGATTTGTGCAGCAAATAACATTGAATATAGAAAGAACTTTGGAAGAAACTTTTTTGTTACAAAGGTACATTATTTCTTTAATAAATAACTCTCTGTATACATTGTGGCAATGGAGAGAAAGATACCAGACAGAGAAATAATTTGTTTTGAGGTTTAATTTATTTGTGCTTCAGGGAGCAACCAAACCCCAGTGACTCACAGCTGTGCTGTAGGTGGGCCTCCCAGAGTTTTCTCTCCATAAAGAGCAGCTCCCTGCCCTGGCTGAGGCTTGGTTCCCTTTGGTGGGGAGCACAGGTACAGAAGGTAGCCAGGATATGGCCAATCCTTCTTGTGAAATCAAGAGACACAAGCCTTGGCTGGCATTGCTCAGGCGATTCCACCACAGGTGTAATGCAGACACTGAACAGCAGCCCTGAAAACTGTGAGATGCAGACGAGCATAGAGGAAGAGCACAGAACAAAATTCTTTGTGTTTTCCTGGCATCGACAGGAGGGAGAGCCATAGTCAGGGGAGTTGTTACAGTGCATGTAGTTAAATGAAAGCTGAGGCTGATGTAGGGCAGAAGGGATGGAGAAAGGTCAGAAAACTGATTTGGGGATGGAAATTGGGCTGTTCCAGTACATTATCTGTCCATGAGCTTCAGTCCCAGTCCACAGGAGCTCAGCAGGATTGAATGGCAAGTGTGCTCCTGGCATGTCCAGATGATTCAGAGTAAGTAGCTCCTTACTTGTATCTAGTCCTTCCTTCCCCCTGCCTCTCAAAAAGCTGCAGTTTCTCTCCTGGCTAAAAGATGAACAGCAAGGTTTGTAAAGTTACACATTCCCTTAAGTGGTTATGCAACCATAATCTTTTTCTGCTATGATGTTTAATGCAGAGACTTCTCAGAGAGTATATGTAAGAGTCCTCTGTGCTTCCACAGCTCTCTTTAGTTCTGGTCTCTGCAGGAATGCCACTAGACTCTTATCTTCCCATTTTGTGAGTGAGAAAGTGTATGCAGGGCCTACTAAAGCACTGCTTGGATGTGCAGTGCAATACAGAATATACATAGAAGAAAATGAGGTTATTTAAAGCAGTGAGTTTTGGTTTTCTCCCAACTTACAGGGTATGTACTGAGGGTGAGGCAGAGGAAGGCTCCAACAGTAGGTTGTTAGACTTTGAATGTAGATACAATTCTGTAAATATAAAAAGGAAATACAGATATTCTCTAATAGATTCCTGTAAAACTGGTATCTGTGAAAGCTTCTGTATTCTTAGTTTTCTAACTAATCCATATACTTTGGAAAGGGAAAACAGGCTGGGATAAAATGTGTGTTCATGGAACAGAGAAATTACCCTAGCCAGCTCTGTGTAAAAGGTATCTATTGTTTGCACACCAATTAAAGGCTAAGTAGACTATTTCTTATTAGCTGAGTCTAATTTTGTTTCTAATCAGGAAACTAAATATCAAGGCATAAAGTGTTTTTCTGATATTTTTTTCCAGAGGGTATTACATCACATTTAATTTAAATGCACCTATCTAGGAAACAGCACATGAATGGAGCAGTTCTGAATCCCTGCATTGTTGGAGTCGATCTTTTTTGCTGCTACCACTGTGATTTAGTAGAGCTTCTAACTTCTGAAACATGTTTAGCAGATATACCATCTAAGTAAAAAAAAACATTCAACACAGCATTAAAAAACACTCTGCTCTTTCCAGTACACCACTGTGTTGTGCTTCTCTCCCAAAGTTAAAATCTCACTCTGCTAATGCTATCAGCCATGTCACTTTTTTTCTTTCAAATCAATCAAAACAAGCGTCCTTTAAGAAGAAAAATCAATTTAGCCTATTAATTAGCTGAACTCAGTATAGTGCCTGCAGGCCGGAATGTCATTTTGCATAAGATTTGCTTTCAAAATATAAACAAAATTGGAGCACTTGCAGCTTGTCATTACAAAAAGCTCTTAATATTTCTAAATACACCACTAATCTTTATCCTACCTGATGCAAACCTATCTAAATATTCTGATTAGATGTTGTATTTGTTCTTGTTTTCTTTCTGCCACATGTTAGATGTAGGAACTTCAGTCAGTCAATATAGTCACTGTCTGGGCAAAAACATTTCTTGTAGCTTTCTGTAGCAGGTTGTACCTGATAACAGATTATTTTCCCATGGTATAAGGCTCTTTATTTTCTCATCCCTCAACAAAGCAGATTATAAAATTTAGATTACCAACTCATAAATAAGGAAAACAAAATGAAAAAAGTTATTAAATGAAAATGGATGTGTTGTAACTGTTGCTGTGTAGTCATAGTTACCAGGGTTCCTATCTATCAAAGCTGCATGGAGAGAATAGTTCTTAGTGAAAATCTGCTTTACCATTGTATCTCTTTGTTGACTGTAGTAAAGTGTATTGCAATGGACATTCAGAGTGATTTGTCTTCTGAATGCAGGAGTTGCTACATGTAGTGAGGTGTGAATGGCCATCAGGAATAGGGATAGTAAATTCATCTCAAAGCTTTCTACAGAAAATCCCCCCTACTACTCAGTATCTTTTAGTCCTTGAAGCAGAAGGAATTCAATTACTATTCAGAAAGACAATGTAGAGGTTTGTACGTCCCAGGTTTCACCACAGGCAGAACTCAAAGCTGAGGCGGTTCTTGCACAGAGGCTTGCCAACCTTTCAGTGAGCTGTCGGTACTAAACACCATATTGGTAATGGCAGCAACTCAATAACACATTGGATTTCTTTTTTTTTGCTGAGCCTGCCAACTAAATGCTGTAGGAAAGGAAACTTTTACATATTCAATCCCAAGTAAACTGCAATTCAAGCATACAGTCCCTGGTTTTTGTGTGTTCAGTAACTGCTCACCAACTAGCAGCTTCTATAACTTTTATAAGAACCAGACTATTTTATAAGAATTGAACACAAGCCATATAATGGGCTTGGCAAAGTAGAAGGGTCCTATTCAAACACCAAAAAAACCCCAAAAAACAAAAACCAAACCAAAACAAACAAAAAAAAAAACCACAAAAAACCCCAGGAAAACGCCCAACAAAAAACCCACTTAATGGTTAAACTGTTTACCTATCAAGTCACTTTACTTTTCTTCTTAATTTGTTATGAAGTGTTGACCATGTTTAGGAGTTCAGCTCTAACAATTGACTTAGAATATATACGAGCAATCAAGCTTGGTTAAGGACTGTATGATTAAAGTAAACTCTTCCCATGGATACGCCACTTCCCTTGTACTGTTTGAAGGATTTAGTTCTGTCATTTGCTCTGATTTGTATCTGTATTGTACAGTATGCTTTTCCAGGGATCCACCTGGCTTCACTGCCTAAAATGAGAAAGAAACTAAAAGAAAGAGAAAACCTCAAGAACTCTTAATCTGTTAATTGTGTCTTAACCATCTGAAGAACTTCCCTGTAAGGAAATGCATCTGAGTATCATTTAAGCAAAGATCGTGTTCTGCAGCTGATCTGGCCAGGCATTTGCCAGAGCAATTCTCCATAGCCACTCACAGGGCAGCTGGTGGGATTTGGACTGAAAATTGATTAAAACCATTCAAATATTAATATCACATGCAGGAGAAAACAAGAAAAGAAAAATGGAAACCACAGTAGTTACAAAAAGTGACTTCTTCTCCTTCAACTTCTAAGTTTAAAAAAAGGCATTTGCAGAAGTATTCTCAGCTTTGCCAAACCCCAGTTTAAACATCCAGTTGGAAAGGCTTAAGAACCATGTTGGGAGTTCTTATGTTCATAAAAATCTTTCTTCTTCAAGCTTTTAAACTTTCTCTGACCTTTATGGATATGGATATGTGACAGAAATGGAAAAACTCAACTTGCAGTACATACAGAATATTCATATGAAGATTCTTCAGTTTTCTCCCGTGCATTCCCCACCTTGTCAAGGATCAAGTGATGGCATCCTTCTGCTTCTTGCCAGTGAAAGGAGTTGCTACTGGGCTTGTCTTCCCACATGGTAGGTAAGTAGTAGTTCAGGTTACTGCTACTAAGTTCTGAATCATGCCTGCTTTGGAAGGGATTGGCATGGGAAAGCTATCCTGGTTACACGGGAACAGTTTATACCAGTACCTCTTTGACAAGTAGATCACAGTGTTGTTAGATTCTGACAGGATTGGGTTTTTTATCCTTCAGTCCCTTGCTGAGTGATGTAAGCTAGAGCAAAGAAGATAAACTGTTAGATAAAAAAAGAATGCCTCTATAGAGTTATGATCTATGGTGGTGTAAATGAGAAGTTTGTTCCACCAACTTGCTGAAGTTTCATTCTGTTTTCACACAATGAGACCAATTTAATTCTCTTGTTACTGTACTAGGTTTTTAAATATGCACAGTGTTTCTCGTTAAGGGTGTTTGCTTGACCCTGAATTTTTCTCTGAACTTTTTCAACAAAAATAGTTAATGGAGTTGCAGAAATTTGGTTAAGTTGTGAGGTGCTTGTTCATCTTCCTAGTTCTTAAAAAATGTAACAGAAATACAGAGGCTTCACTGAATTTTAAACTAACACATTTTAATATATTTATTCTGTTTTGGGTTTGTTTTTTTTTTTTCCCCAGTTGTTCTGAGATACCAATTCTGGGTTGTGAGCTAGAGAGAAAAGCTTTGCTATGCCTGTTAACATTTTGGGAGGCTCAAGTTTTGGATAAAGGGTTGACTGCTGTTACATTAGCCCTAGCTGATGTATTCTTATGTTACCTAGGTGGTGTGAGGGATTTTTTTGTGGATGGAGAGCCATATGAGAGTGCACACCCGCAAATACGAGGTCTCAATTTTGCTTTTGATTCAGCTGGGTGGGCTTTACACTAGCATCTCAATTCTGTCAAGACAGCTGCTCTCAGCCCCAAGCTGAGGTTGGGATGAGAAGGAGCTCTTTAGGAAGATACTCAGGGTCTGTGTAGCTTTAAAAAAAAAACACACTGAAAACCCCCACAAAGCCTGAACACGTCCCCATGACCAAATGAAGTAACGGAGGGAAGGGTATCTGCAGATCTTGTTTCCTTCTGTCAGAGCAGATTTTCCCTTCAACAATTGCTGGAGAATGTCCTAAATCTGAATAGATGTCTCCAATAATTCAGTTGTACAGGAGAGAGGAAACACTGTAGGTTTAATGTCATCGAATTAGTAGGACCTGTGCTTGATTTCCTACACATTGGGATTGATCACTCTTTTGCTTAGAGGAAGACATCCTGGTTGGGTTTTTAGGAGAAATAAGTCACAATCTCCTGATTTGGAGCAATCCATCCCAATATACAGGAAATCAAGCAACAGTGGCAGAAATACTTCATGCATGAACAAGATGCTCCTGACTAAGCTCAGGCATAAAAAAGGAAGCACACAGGAGTTGGAAGCAGGGACAGATGCAGCTGACCCAGGAGAAATATAGAGATGTAGTCCAAATACACAGGGATGGTGTTAAGAGAGACAATGCACACCTGGAATTGAATCTGTCAGGATACGTGGAGGGCAATGACTCTTGCTTCCCCAGGTGTATCAGCAGCAAAAGGAAGACTAGGGAATATACAGTCCATGAGACCCCTTAAGACCAGTGAAAAGATCTGTGGTAATGTGATGGGTTGGATAAACCCCCAGCAGCTGAAGATTTATCCTCACTGGACAAGGACCAAGTTAGAGAACATTTAAACAAGCTAGACATAGAGTTATCCATGGGACCTCATGGGATATGTGCATGGGTGTTAGAAGTGCTGGCCAGTATTTTTGCAAGGCCACTCTTGGAGCGTTGTGGTGATCAGAGGAAGTTCCTGAGGACTGCAAGAAAGCAAATGTATCTCTTATATTTGAGGGGGTAAGAAGGAAGATCTAGAGTGTGCTACAGGCTGATCAGCTTCATCTTCCCTATGAAGATGACGGAGAAAATAGTTGTGGAAACCATTCTGAACAGGTAAAGGGCAAGAAGGTGATTTGGAGTAGTCAGCATGGATTTGAATCTACAAAGGAGAAATTAGGCTTGACCAATTTTCTGCAGTGACATGACTGAAATGGTAGATGAGGGGAAAGTATTGGATGTTATCTCAACTTTAGCAAAGCTTTTGATACTGTCTCCTATAACATTCTCATAGACACTGGTGAATTATGAGTCACGTAAGTGGATGGTAGGGTGGACTGAAAGGACTGAAACCTGTCTGAACTGCTGGTGCTCAGAAGTACTCAAAGATCATCAGCTCAGTGTTCAGCTAGAGGCAAGTCACTGTTTGAGACCAATACTATTGACCACTCTTCTTACGGACTTGGATGATGGGGCATGATGCACCCCTAACAAGTCTGCAGCCAATTCAAAATTAGGAGTGCTGGTTAATGCACCAGCTGCTTATGCTACCAATTAGATGGACCTTGACAGGCTGAAGAAATGGGCCAATGAGAACCTTGTGAAGTTGAGTGAAGTCCTGGTGCTGGGAGGAATAACCCTCCACACCCTTACAAGCTGGGACAAACTGACTGGAAAAGTTTTGCAGAGAGGCTTTGGGGGTTCCAGTGAATAACAAGTTGAAGATGAGCCAGCAATACCTCACTTTGACAAAGAAAAGGCCCCATTAAGGTGATCAAACACTAGAAGAGGTTACCCAGAGAGGCTGTGCTCTCTATCCTGGGAGGAGGTATTCAAAGCTTAATTGAACAGGGCCCTAAGGAACCCAACCAAACTTTAAATTTGGGTCTAACTTTGAAGTTGGCCTTGCTTTGAAGGCATGAAAGGGAAACTGAACCAGATGGTCTTCAGAGCTTCCATCCAACCTATAGTATTTTGTAATTCTCTGATTGTAGCACAAATGTTATAAACAGTACTCTTTTTCCCCAAAATATCTCTAGGGGGAAATACAGGCAGTGGTCTTTCATGTTTGTTTGCTGTAACACAAACTAAATCAAACCAGATGTTCCTGTGGCTTACAGTTTAATAAAGATTTTCCCACGTGTTGAATATATTTAGACTAAAAATGTACAGTTTACTCCAGTGTCATCTTCAATGTTATACAGTTTCTTTACTGCTTTCTACTGTTTAGGCTGTGCCAAATGCCGTTCCAAGTCACTTTTTTGCTTTCTCACAGACAGTATGTTTTTCTCTTTTCCCCTGTAAATTGCTCTCTTTCGAAGAATTTAGTGTTATGAGTCTCCAGACCACAATCATTGGAGTTATTATTGCAGTTCCCTTTCAGCAGGTACAAAGGCACTGCAGTGCTTCCTTTGCTGAAGGTGTTGCAAACCAAACTCTCCTTAATTTTTGTTGTGCCTCAGCTATAGTGGGGGAGTGAAGCAGAATTACAAAATTTCTTCTTGACTCCTCTTTTCCCCTGTCCCTCAGTGATGTTGGGTTAATCCTGCTTTCATCATCTAACATGTGAAAATTAATTCTAGACACTAAGTTGACATTCAATTGACTTGAATTTGAAAAAGATGAAAAAAATCATATTTATTCTAAAGTAAGTCTATTTTTAATATTAAATAGAATTCTTTTCAATCCCCCATAGCCTTATTGTACTCTGACTCTATGAAGTCTTGGGCAGTAATACTGGATTTTTGCTTGTGTGCAGTTCTCATTCTTGGTTATCTAGATATTTGAGTAGAATGGAAGTTTTGCAAAGGAGCATTTTGGAAAATACTACATTTGTTGAGTCAGAACCAAACTTGATAATGCTCCAGGTCTAACAAATCGGTAGCCCATCTAGGTCAGGATACCTACTGATACCTTGAATTTCTGTTGGTCAATCTGTGGTCTGAACGTAAATTATTAAGACAGAAAGTATTTAAGGTCCTAATTTCCTATTGATCTTGGTAGAATGTTAGGATTTTTTGTTTCTCTGGACTTTGACCAATATGCTTATTATTTTGTTTTGATGGGAAATAAAACTAAAATTACTGGGTTGCCTGCAGAAAGGGATTGCAAGGACTTTGCATAAGTTTGCTCTATTTTATTCTAGAGATAAGAGGAGCAAAGATAGTTTTGGCATGTAGATTCTAGAAGTACTTTATCTGAAATTTTCCCAGGAGAGGAGGTGAAATAAGGATGTTTGGGAAAGCAGTAGGTACTAACTTTGCCATGAGATGTCACCTGAAGAAACATCAGTTCGTGTAAGATACATTTGATGTTCCTTACACTGGGAATCTCAAGGGTTATTTGGAGTCATCTGCTGTTAATAAGAAAACCAGTTCCCAGGTTTGGCAAATATTAACTCAGAGATTATATATGCTTCTGAATAATTTGTTTTATTATAAATTCAGCCTTGTGCATAAATCTGAAGGATCTGGACCAAAATTTGTTTTGGGTGAAGCAAGTAAATTCTAACATCTAGGACTGAAAGAAATTTTAAAACCTTTTAGAAATCTAGGAAGCAGGTGATAAAACCCAAGAAAGTATCCGCTTTTGCTTAAAGGGAATTAAGTCTGGATGTTTTCTGTACCCACTGTGACAAACTAATTGTCTGTGGAATGAACAGGAGACATGCTTGGTCATGTCATTTATTTCATCCTGCATTTATCTGCACTGATGTCACCCCAGATTGTAACCTGTTCTTGTTGTGGACCCTCTAAGTAAATTAACATGCTTCTGTTGCTACATATAAATATTGTTTTAACTTTTGCCCTTTGAGACACCATTTAAAAAAAGATAATATTTAAGAGCCAACACATTTTAACATTCCAGTTGGTATTTATGTTAATTTGAGTTCAGTTTGTTCCCTGAGTTTCTGAGATGAGCTATTTTTAGCCTGGTTTTCTGAGGAACTGAAGTTTATAGGATGGCTGTATCTATCCATCTGCCTTCCACTGAGCTTTCTGAAGCCAATGATCCACTATCCCAACTGGTGGAGAGAGTGAGGTCTCAGTGGTGTTAATCTCTGGCAGATTTCATTAATAGCTTTGGTTTGTTAGAGGAAGGGCACACAAATGATTACTTCATCTGAGGGAAAAGGTGCAGGATACGCTCACCATGATGTTTTGTATGGGCTGCTGGGAAAACAGCTGAGCCACAACTCAGTGCTGCTTCTCATTCGTGGAGCAATGAGAGAACCTAAGCGAGCGCTGATGTAGCCGTGGCTGGGGGGAACTGGAAGTATTTAGGTTGTGAAACAGGGACTGTGGATTGGCACAGTTGGGGGAATGTGTGCAGTCTATGGACAAGGACCCCGTGTTCCTGTGGTGATGAGAATGTATGAATATGTAGCAGAAAGTCTGTAGGGCATCAGTTTTATTGCTCTGAAAACCACTTGCCTTTAACAAGGAAAGCTATTGTATGGACACTATTCTTATTCCTGGAAGCCTGTAAAAACATACAGCTTATTCTTCATGTTCAGAGAGGGTTCTGGGCATGGCACACCGGCTTTTATATGGAGAACTTGCACCTCCAAAACGAATTATCTCAAAGTCATGTGGAAAAAAAGTTGGACTTCACTTCTCCTTAGCCCCTTTTATAAGTGAAGTTGGGATTTATTTCTCTTGGGGAAACTGGGAATAGGAGAAGAAATGAGACACAGAATTTTAGTTATGAATAGTAACGTGATTGTGGAAATGAGCTCTGAGCTGAGCTCTTGAAGTCATCTCTTAAAGATACCATACCTACTGATGTTTTTTTAAAAAATCTTTTCTAACAACGGTTGTGCCAGTAGAGTTTGCTGCCAGAAGACAGCTCTCTGGTTTCAGTGACTGAGCTTAAAATACTTATGTATTAAAATAAAGCAGAGCTTTTTTTTCCCAGGTGTTTTACCTTCTTTTGTTTCATATTGAAACACTTCTTGAGAAGCTCAGCATCCAGATAATCAATAGTTATAATACTTATTAAAGGAAGAACATTTTCTCTACACGAAAAAACAAGTTCCACATGTTCCTACAAAGGGAAGGTTAGCACTAAGAATCATCACATGGCCTCTGCAATTGTGCTCATCAAAAAATACAGGACATGAGTTTTGCTGAAATGCCTGTCAGCTGTGATACTCTGTTTCACAAACTGTGTTACCAGCAAAATCTGTTCAGCTTTACATCTCCAAAAGACTGTCTCAGGCTTTGCACTGTCTTTTTACTTATATCAATACTTATAAACAAAAAAACCAGACACAGGACTAGAATTTTATGCTGCGTTTGTGTGTCTCCCTCTCCATGAAGCATGTATGCGTTTATCTGTCTGATTACAGACAAGTTGTAGAGAAACTTCCACAACAGGTAGACACTCTGTGTTTCAATGTGGTTTAGTAAGTTTTGGTTCACTTTAAAGAAATAATTTCTTGAGGAACAGAAAACATAGATTTTGGTTATAGCAAACTAGCAAAGCAAGACAAATCTGTGTGTCAGTTTCTCTTCTTTAAAGCTGATTACCTCTTCAATTTTCAGAATCCAAATCAAACCCCCTGCTTATAAGCCTTAAGTCTGCTTGTGTATTCATTCAACAAGAAGAAGGGCTGGATAATTTGTAACAGAAACGTAGAGATCACACACTAGTCAGCTGGAATGCAGAAAATGAGGTCATGTGTTTTGACCTGCAGTTGATTCTGCATTGCCCTGTTGTATCACTGAAATGCATTAGTAAGTCAATGCATGTATAGTTTTCAACAATTGGAGGGTTTAGAATTCTTGTTCTTGTTTTTCTTTTTACTGTTTATTTCTGCAGTTGCATTTGGGATATTTGTCCCAATTGACATTTTTGTGTACCTCATGTACAAACAGATTCTATAAAATATTAACAGATCAATCTGTACAGTAAAGATCTGTCATGAGCTTGTGTTATGGAATAGCTTCTCATTTCTGATAGTGACAGTATATTAGGAGCTGTGGTTTTGATGTGCCAGTTCCTAGAGTTGCTAACTATTCTGTTGTGCAGTGAAGATCAGGATTTAATCCTGATTCAGCAGTGAACATCAGGATTTAATCCAGCCCAATAATAGTGCCCGTTCTGTTTTTCTTCTACTTCTCTTCCTTCCTCCTCCTTCTACTTTTCCCTTTTCCTTTTTCAGGCTGTTGTTTTAGCTGAATCAGTTCCCTGAATTGCTTTGCCAGCTGGAGAATTTCTCCCATGTATGTGAAGTTGCTAAGGCTAATCTGCATAGCTGAAACTAGAGAATCAGTGAGAAGTGAGCTCCAAGAGCCCGGCAGGTGTAGGTTTGACTGCCTGTCCTCTCAGTGCTGAAAGTTGGTTCTGCCGTTCCGGCATTGCAGAGTCTGACCTGTTGAGTGACCTGTTGCTGGAAGATAGCTCTCCTTGAACGGTCTGTCCTCTGTGTTTCCTTGTTGCCTTCTCCAGGAGAACATCTAACTGCCCATCAGCTGGGCCTGGAGGTTTTTATTGACCTTCCTGGGAGAGCAGCAAGAGCTGAAAGAAGTGCAGGGTTAAGCAAGAAGAGCTTTGGGAGCTCTTTGACTCAGAAGAGCGTCTGCAGCTGCCTACCTTGGGATTGTCTGGCTTCTTTTCCAGAGGAAAGGGAGGGAGGCACAGGTGCTGAACAGCATAGTTTGGAGTGGGGTTATGCGTGGGGTGTTCCAGGGTCAGGCAGTTGTCATGGTGTTAGTGTTTTGGACAGAGCAGCACTTCTGCAGCCGTGTGCTTTGCTTCCCCCATTCTGCTGTAATCAGTAGGCTGGCAGGACCCAGTGGATGAAGGGTAGGTGGTTGCATGGTGAGGGAAGAGGCAGAGGTCCTCGTTGCCTCTGTGGATGAAAAGTAGACAATGTTTATTAATTGATTTCTTGCTATTTTTGTTCCTTCTTTCTCCTGTCTTACAGTATGTTGTGCTTTTGGTTCAATCCTGTTCATGACTTTAAACCCGGAGAAACTCATGCCTGACTGAGAATCTTGTTCTGGACAGATATTTTCAGGTACAGCCACACTGCAATGCTTGAAGATACTGAATGTAGAAAAAGGAATACGGTCACCAGGCAGGAAATGAAGATTACTGTGGAGGAAAGGCAAGCCAAAGGAAGACCAGACAAAGTATTAAATCAGAATGTCCCATGCGAAAACTGGTTGGTGAATGCACACCTATGTCAGATGTACTTCTGCTCCACGAAAATGGCTTTGTCAGTGTAGAAGATAGCTTAGCCTGAAGGGGAGAGGCCAGGCTCTTTTGCCTTGTGCCATTTTCAAAACACTTCCCTTACCAACAGGTATTAAAAAATTCCATATTGTATTAATAACAGAATTAATCCCATCATTTATTTGTTAAAACTCAGTTAACTGAAACCTATATTTAAATGCATATTTGAGAGTTCATTGATCAAATTACCAGTGTACCAACTTGAATTTTTCTAAAGGAAATTGAATATGCTGAACATCCTGGGCTGATTGCATCTAGAACTCACAAAAACATATTTCACTTTTTTGTCAGATAGATATTACTACAAGAGGATAAATGCAGTTGTGTGCAAATACATTGGAAGTTCAATATGTAGTAATAGATGTGTCTACTGGCTTGTAGGGGCAGAAAATGATATTTAAAGACATGCTGATATCCAAGTGCTAAGTATGTACTGATAGTAGTGCATTTGCCACATAGCTTGATGTCATGTTAGCAATGTATATAGGCTGCAAACATTAGCACTTTATGCAATAGTAAGCAGAAAAAAGGATGACAAGTAGGAAAGCATAAGGGTCTTAGATTGACATTTCCTTGCTAATGAAGTGTCTAAACATACCATTTTTACTTTGCTTCACAAAGGAGCCTTGTGTGTTCTCAACATTTGATATGCATCAAATCCATTGCAGTGAATTTCTGTCAATGTATTTGCCTAAACTATAATTTGTACCAGAATTCATATTTGAAGGCCATAGATACTGTCAAAACTGCAAAATTAGAAGTGAGTTACCCTTCTTTATCACATACATCTTATATATCACACACCTTTACATTTTTCTCATTCTGGTTTATGCTGCCCTGAAGCTGGCAAAGTAATGCAGTATAAGCATGAAGTTTTGAAACTGTCAACAGTCCCTACTTATATTTAATGCAATTATTCAAATCTTTACCCTCCCTTCTAGGCTTTAAAAATCCTTTAGATAATCAAAAGCTTAGCTGACAAAATTAATTTATTTTTTTCCACTACAATACTTGCTGCTACAGGAAGATAAGGAATCAAATATTTCTGCTATTTTTCTAAGCACTAAGTGATTTTACCTTATCAAGAGCTATGCATGCTAAGAGGTATTTGTAATAAAATAAAAAATTTAGTCAAAATAAACCAGGGCATAAAGTAGTTGTCTTAAGGAGACAGAAATCTGCGTTCTTTTGGACCCCAGGCTCAGTAGATCATAACTGGCTGGGAGGTGACTAAAGACTTTGCTCTGCTCTGCAGGGTCACATGAGAGGCAGGGTGTTGAAATGGATTGACTGTTGATAGGATTTGCCATAGTGGATCATGCTTTCGACTGTGTGCTTCTCTTCTAGCCTATTACAAGCAGGCAGACTGGACACAAAGGCTGCATTGAAATATAGGTTAGCTTATAAATAGCACAGTAGTTAAAAATAGCCTCTGTTTCATGAGAGGTATAGTCTGAAAGTATAACTTTTATTCACTGCTAAAAGGATCTGTGCAAATCAGAATCTGTATTGGGATGTTTCACATTTATTTGCCAAGTATTTCTGAAAATTAAGGATAGAATCAAGATAAATATCAAGGTTACATTACAAGAGATACATTTGAAGTATTTGAAGCTTATTCTTTTGCATTGTGAAGTAAATGTAATGGATAAAATAATAGCCCCAAGTTTGCTCTTCCTTATTTCTTGCTTCTGGAGAGAATATAAATTGCTGGTTAGAACTTTAAAAGCTGACAGACTGCATTCAGAGATTTTCCAAGTATTTTTGGATTTGCTTTAAAAAGAAAAATCCAGGACCTGGCATTTTTATAGAGTTTAGGGGTGACAGGCTTTATTTTTTTCAGCTACCTTATGTTATTGGTCAGCTTCATCTGGTTCTTAATTTAGAGACTATCAGCATGGCAAAGCAAGCTGAAGTTAGCAGAGCAATGGGAGAGCAGGTTGATCTGGAATTACCCTGAGTTTTTGAACAGGAATGTTATATTTATGCTGCCTGTGTTGTCAGCATTTCAAGAACAGAGGTGCCTGGGATGATTTTAAGTTCTTTAGAGATGACAGCTTTTCCACCTGGAGCACTTTTCTGTTGATGCATGCAGGGGCACCATAATAGTGTGCTGAATGCAGTTTTCCTTTACCTTATAACGCTTCTCTCTTCAGTCACCAAATTCCAATGTGCTCTTCAAAATAGTCCATAATCTGAAGTAATTTGATGGTAATCCAGACATTGCTCTTGAGGCTCAGAGCAAGAGCCTAAGCTAAAGACATGGAGCAAGCAACCCCGAATAGAAATCAAAATGTCTTGTCAGCTCCAACAGTGTCACCAGAGGCCACGACACCTGGAAGAGTTGCCGAGATACTGGTCTGTGTCCTGGCCATGATCTGGTGAAGCACTCTAATCCTGCAGCTCTTTCTAAACTGGGACATACTGCTAGCTTAAAGCAACTTGAGTGATGACAGTGACAAATGAAAGGCTTTTCTGAGAGTTCATTTAAACATCCAGCACATTTAGAGAATGTCCAACAGTGTTTTGTGTGCTAGATAAGAAATACTGGTCCGAAAGGCTAAAACATTTGTGAGCTGCTTATATGACCACCACAGTCCTTGCAGGATCTAACAAGATAATTAGATAATAGGCTTCCAGCAGCTGCTTTTGTTGTACCTAGTCACGAAAAGAGGAAGAGGTAGCCCATAGCATATCAGGAAGCGATGTAGAAATAAACAGAATATACAGATAAAATCAAAAGACATAGGTTATAATGGAGAGCATTGCACACAACAACCCTAAACACTCTGATTACTCAGCATTATGCTCTCAGTTCAACCTGGCTTATTTTACCAGAGGACAGAGTGACAGACTGAGCAAATTGCTCTCTGTCAGGAAATGTCTAAAGGCCAGATTTCTTAGGGCCTTAGAACTCGTTCCTTAGAAGGAAAAAGACATCTCTTGTCCTAAATGCTTGTGTTGGTGTGAGTGGTTTTTGTTGGTGTTTGTTTTTAAGAGCACCAAAAGCTATTAGTATAGATGAAAGAAACTAAGTCATCAGTAACTCCTTTATGCGTCTATTGTCTTTGTGTATCTGCTTCATTCCTATATCTGTTGCCTTTTCTTACAGAACATTTAATTTTCAGAGACTAGACAGAAAATAAAAATACACTAAGCAGGTTCTATTACCTGTTTACCATCCTTTTTGTTCCAAAACCTCCTTGCAGGCTTTCTTTAGTCTCATTCTCATAGTTATTCTTATTACTATCCATTTATTTGCTTTTCTTTCATTGCATTCAAAACTCATATGCATAATGCAGTCTCTCTGCAGGGCCCTTATTCTGTGTATATTTAAATTTCTATTGACTCAGTTCACTGAAAGTGAATCTTCAAATTATATATATATATATAGCCATTTTGTTCAATTTCCCTTAATTTCTTTATAAATTCTTCATCTAGCTTTAGGTTTTGACTTTTTTTAAGACAGTAGAACTTACCCTGAAAAACTAGAAAGGCCTTCCCATGAGTTGTTAGCCTTCATAAACTGACAGCTGAATACTGAAGCACTGTTGGGGCAGATGGGAGCATGACTGAGTTGTTTCCCACTGAAGAAAAGAGAATGGCAATGGTGCTCCAAGACAAAGCTGTTTGGGTTATCATGATAATTTTTCTAGCAAGTAGAGTTGGTTCAATAGAATTACCAGACATGGTAAATGAGGCACAGATCATGCTCACTAGGCTGGATGGCTTCAGGGAGGAGGATGAAATTTGCAGTGACATTTCTGCATGTTTTAGAGCAAAGCTCTGGTCTGTGAAAGAAGTGAAGGTATCTGCTTGCAGGTCCTGCCCTGTGGTGAAAGCATAATGAAACAAGGGAAAACTAAAATTGTCACAGTCTGGGGATTATCCCAAATCTATGACTCTACACATGCATTTACCTCAGGTAATTAAAAAAGCAGAAAAAGGCACACCCCTTTTTTCACAGAAATAATTTGTTATTTGAAGTGACTGGTGTCACTGGGTAGCTACAAAGCATGCTTTGTCCCTGGCATCTCTAAGAGCTTCCTTTTCACATCCAGAATGATATTTTGAAGTTTGTGTCTCTGTTAGCTTCTGCCTCATATCTGCCAGCTCCCTACAGCTGCTGCCAGATCTGACCCTTGTCCTTTGGGCAAACTCTCTTGTTGATGGGCCATGTCTTGTCCAACTTGATCATACAACCTCAGGAAATCATTCATCCATGTCTGTTTGCCTTGTAAGCATTCACACTGCTTTGCTGGGCTGAGCACAGGGAGCAACTTTCATCCCCTGTAGCCTGTAGTCCTTCGAAAAATGCTAATTCAGAGGAGTCTGGCACTGCTCACCTGTTACCTTCTGCTCAGATCACAGCTCTTGATTATTTAGATTCATTTATAGGCTGCCTGCCTGAGCTGTGGCTTCGACTTTGTGCTTGAGGATTCCTCTGAGAGCTTTGCTCAGTGCTAGTAAGATATACTGCATGCTTTATAAGAGACCTGTCTCCTTGTCTGTATACCGTGTGTTATATCTCCTCAGGGACTCGACTGCAATAGTTAAGTGTTACAGCAGTAACTTACAGCACCCTGGTGTTATGTATAGATCACTTAATTGCATCTGAATGCCTGATGTTTACAGACTTTCTCTTGCAAAACCGACAAAAGGGGTATTTTCAAATTATAGCCCCAATTAGATTTTCCAAAGCCTATGCCCACTGTTGGATAAGTATCATTTTTTCAGATGTTACTGCATGTACTGTAGCCTTTCTCAAGAGCTGTATGAAAAGATAATATTCTGTTCTGATCTGAAGTTGGGTCACTTGGAAAAACATTTTCTGCATGAAATGAAGAATTGTTCTCATCATCAAGGGAAGTGAATAAAAAAGAGACATGTTTTTCAGTCTCTCTTAATCCATTACACAAGAGGGAGCATTTATTTCAGTCCAGAAGTATAAGATCTAGTCAGTAGATTATGTGAGTAGTGTTGTTTATCCACAAAAAGACTGTAGGGGGAAAATGTGATAGTGAATGCTTGTCACTGGGATCCTTTTCTCTTGGAGAACTGAGACAGAGCCTAAGGTAAAAATGGCATTTTCTTGTACTTGTGAATTTTAAAAAAAAAAAAAAAAAAAGGAGCCTTTTTAAACATGAAAAAATTTGAATTAAAACTTGCAACAGCAGGTTGTAGTAGGTAGGAATGTGAATTCTAGTTTAAGAGTGATGGTGTGTTTTAAAAAATGCACGCCAAAACTGGAGAATAGTTTTCTTTCAAGCACAATAAAATTAAATTTGCTAGTAATATGGACAGAAAACTCTCAAGTCCAGACGAAGCAAAAACTGTCATTGACCTTACTATAAAGACACAGCAGTGTCTAAAAGTATTCTAGGCAGGATTAATTCCCACTTAGAAGCAAATTTAAGGTTTGGAGTGGGTTGGTTGGAAGGAGACACGTATAAATAATTGCCTCCCAATCTGGAATTTCCGCTTGGTTTGTGGCCAGCTGGAGGAGTGGACATTTTGAGGCAGGACAGCAGTTGTTAGTTTTTCTCATCATTAGCAGTCAAGAAAGTTTGTCCTTTGACATGCTGTTAACTGAGAAAAGATGGTGAATGGCACAAAACTGAGCTGTCCTTGAGTATGTTCCGTTTATGCAGAAAGCCACATCTTTTAAATACATGATCTTAAGTTAGTCCTTAAAAATAGTTACCTTGATGGGAAGGAGGCGTATTTCATCTACAGTGTTTCCATATATATACAAGAGTTATTTTACTACATATTTAAATGATTATGTAGTATAGTGTTGAATCATGGACTTTTTTAAATGCTGGTACACTGCATGCACTAATGCGTGTGTGTACACGTGGCCCCCACTACTCAGCTCCCCCACACCCTTTAAATGAAAACTCATTCACTGGCTGTCTATCCCTAGCAAAACAAAGAGAAGTTTAAGAGACTTAATTATTGAAATGTGCTGCAGCAAATACAGAGATCACCAATAGCAGAATTAAACCTTGGTGACTAAAAAACATGCAATTCGTTTGTGGAAATATTAATGCTGTGTGGGCCTCAAAGAAAGCCAATTAAAATAAATCAGTGACTTCTATGAGCACTACTCTCTGCTGCTAATCAAAGCTGTTATTTTAGTAAAAGTTCTGATCCTGCTCATTAAACAAGTTACTTCCTACCTGGCAAGACACTTGTATCTGCAATAATTATTTATTCATATTCCTTGTTCATTTTTATATTGCTAAAACTCCATGGATTTTGTGTATGAAAAAAATGTAATATGTGCTATATATTTATATATATATGCAGTACTGTATATTTAAATATTATGGTGTGATATTACCCAAAAGAAGTACTGAACAAGAGGGTGTGATGAGTGACCACCTCAGTACAAACCTTTCTGTCTTCCCCACTGTTCAGTCTTTGCAAATAGGAATAATGACCATTTGAGCCACAAATAATGTGCTTACCCATTAAATTGCCGTGAGAGAAGTCCCTCAGTATATTGCTGTTTGCTTATGCCTCCCTGCAGGGCATAATGCATGCATAAGATCCTACATAGGGAACACACACTTCGTTGTGCATAAGATTTATGTAGTAAATTTTATCTATGCCTGGAAGCCTTCTGTTATTAATGATTATAATTATTAGAGTGTGTGAGCCATAGCTGCCATTCCCACAGGCAGCAGACCCTCATCCCCATCTTCACATACTTGCCATAATATCATCCCTTTAGCAGCAAACTTGGATCTCCAGGCTTCTCCCTCATCTTCTTTCTATCTCATCTTTGCCTTCCCTTCCTGTGACCAATCCCAACTCTGCCCTGTCCACTGCCCACTCCTGACTCAGCCTAGACATGGCTGTTATGCAGTCTGCCAATACTGCATTGCAAACCATAGTTTAAATGGTTTTCCTTGGTGCATTTTCTACTGCTTCCAGGGCTCACTTATCAATTCATGGGATAAGCAGCAATTCTTTTTCAAGTTGTTATTGGGGAGTCATAAGTTGTTTCCAAGTTGTTTTCAGGTCACATGAGATTTCTTTCAAATATGTTACATGTTTCATGAGATTTCTTTCAAATATGTTACATGTTTTAAAGTTTAATTTAAAACCAGAAGTTCTAAACAACTTCTGTTGTTGTTTCAAGGCAAGCTCACAAAAAAAAAAAGGTGGTTTAAGCTTTTGGTTTTCTCTTGAAATTGTTCACCTCTGTGTTACAACTTACCTTGGGTACTTCAGACTCCTGTTGATTGCTGTGTGTCAAATTATTTTGACAATGAAAGTCTGAGGGAAGATACATGCCCTTCTAAACATTTGTATGTGAGACAAGTACTAAAGAAACAGTTTTCTGGAGACTGTGGGCAAAGTGATGAATGGTGCTGCAGAAAAAGAAAACCAGTGTGTAACGGATTGGCATCTGTATGCAGGAAGTGCTAACCAGCTTCACTGTCCTTCAGGTTTCTGAGTAGAAAAATGAATAGTACTGTGAAAATCAGAGCGATAGTGGGTGGCAATGTCACTGGTGCTCATTTAGCTGTTGCAATAAGGGCTTGCAGATACTTCAGGCTTTCAAGGCCATACTTGGCACCAAGAAACAAAATGCTGTCTTTTTTGAACATCAGAGAGTGTCAACAACCTGTGCTCTGAGAGTAGAGTCAAACCCAGAAGTATTCACTATTTCTCTTTCTCCTGAATGTTTGCTGCACATTTGGAGTGCAAGTCTTGAGAATGAGTCAGCCTAGCTCTATAAACCTGGTGAGCAGTCCAGTCTCCACTTCTCCAGACCTTTGTCTCCTGGCCCCTATAGTGGATGTCTGTATAGGTAGTGCCTTTGCAGTGGGACACAGTGTCCTTTGGTGGAGTGTATTGCAAGACCTGAGAAGTAATTTTAGCTCCAACAATGGCCTTGTATGGTGCCAATCTGATAACAGCCATCCTGGTTTACGGAGATCACAATCTATGCTTAGTGTGCTGTCAGTCTTTTGCACATTAAAAATCAAATACTATTTATATAAAGAAACGAAGTGGAAAAAATAGTTTTATTCCTGTTGAGAACTTGTCAATTTACATTGCTAAATGTCATGTTTTTCCTGCCTGCAATCATTTTTTGCTCCATGAACTTGCGGGGGAAGCGCTGTGCAGCATCTTGTAGAGAGGAAGCTGCTCATTTACCGCCTGGACCTTGGAGGTCTCCTGGCAGCTTCTCCTACGGCCACTTCCCATGGTTTTCCCACTGCAGAGCCCTTCCTCTGGGGACCAATTACACTGGGCTGATGCAGCTTTTGCCTCGGGATGCACAGTCTGCTGGGTCTCTGTGCAGCCCAGGAGGTTTTCAGAAGCTGTTTGCCGAGCGACATCAGTGTAGCAGCTTCTCTCTGATGCAGAGAGCTGAGGGTGAGTTCCCAATGACAGAGAAGCAGCTTCTGGCGGTCTTGCCACCCACCTCTAGCTGGGTGTTTGGTGTTACAAGCAGCAGCTGTGAGCCAGCCGGCCGCCCCTCCCACATGGTCTCCAGCTCAGGGTGGAGCAGCACTGGTGGTGCAAGGCTTAAGAGGTAACCCATAGCCTTGCTACATGTTAATGCACTCACGGCTTTAGATTTTTATATGATGCATGAGAATATTTTGCCAGTGTGAAGGAATGGCATCAGTGTTACAGGTCGGAGAGATAATTTGGAGTCTCAAATTGCATTCCTGTCAGTAAGAGCATAACATTCCTTCACGCCCATAAGGAAGAGGAAATTAAATCTGAAAGTCTTTACATTTCAAATATTGAAAGATGGTAAAAGGGCTACAGTGAATTGCCTCAGGAAAAAAACAACAAACAGTCCTTTTTCATATAACTGAGCATAATTATTCAGGTGTCTAAACCCATTTCTTGTTGGACAGACTGCAAGATCAAGCTTTACAGTCCCTTGTTGAAAGTCTGCCACAGTATGAAGGTGTGATGTGATAAAATCAAGACAAAGAGCAGCTAACACTGCCTTTTTTTTTTTT
>VXBX01004599.1:846169-1016137 GCA_013400415.1 Scytalopus superciliaris | reverse complement strand
CTCAAAGCAATTCTGTCCTTCTTAAAGGCTGAAGATATGTGTGTGGTACATTCAAGCTGTGTCTTAACGGTGAAGTTACCCAGTGATGTATTAGGTGAATGGGTTTCAGAAGAGTCGAGTTACCCACAAGAGGGAAGGGTGACTTTTTGGTCAAGCATGTCATAAACAACTATGCTTGATAGAGTAGAAAGTATTTTTATTAAGAATTCTTCCAAGATTAGGTATTAGTTTTTTTAAGAAAGTATCTATAGCAAGAGTTTGAGTACTGAAAAATGGCTTGAAGTCAAAAATATCTTGCTGCATCAGTGGACTTTAGTTCTTGCTTTTCTATTAAATTGAAACTAAAATTTGTTTCTGAATTAGTTCTTTCAAAGAATGACCATAGAACACAGCTATTGAATTGAGCAGATCAGAACAATTTGGATAAAACATTTGGAAACTGTGGAATTTCCTCCCAACATCTGAGAACTCTCCAGTCTGCATTGCTTCTGTTTTTTTTGTCCTCACAGTTGGCAGTACCTTATGCCAGAGGTAGTTGAATTAAAGTCAATAGGCTAGATTATGTCCTGAGGACTTGACCCATAGTAATTGTGGTGTGTTGCTGAGCAACCTTGCATGACTCCCAAGGAATGAACTGTTCTTAGGGAGCCACAATTTAGTCTTTTTTTCCCCCCAGGGTTTTAGCAATTTGTTGCCAGTAAACTTCTTCTACTTAGCTTTTCCCCCAGTTCTTGTACAGTTCTAGACCTTAGCTGTTCTCCAGCTACTTGTCCTAGGAGAAGCAAATGGGGGCCTGTGCCCTGGTCCCCCCCACACATGTTCCAGCAAAGAACAGAAAGGGGCTACTTAGAGCTCTTGTTCAGAAGCCCACCATATCAAAATGAATCTTGACAGCATTGAGTTGCTCATTAGCTGTAAAAAGACACACTACAGTCTGTGTTAATGTTTTGATTAAAACCAGACTTTTTTGTGTGTGTGTGTGTCTACCAAGGCAAGCAACTTTCCAGTTTTTCTTTGAGCAAGATATTTGCATGAAGTTCATATTCTGTGGGTCTTTGTGTTGTGAGTTGAAAAGACTCAGTCCTTTCAAGACCAGATTTACTGCTGAGCTTTGTGAGGGAAATAATTATTTTCAGAATAAAGTGGCTTTTATTTCAGATCAGCATGTCTGCAGGGGGAGCAGAGATAATCCAGTATAGTTTATTTTTCAATACCTCTTCCCATTAACTTCTCCAAATAACCATTCTAGCGCTCTTTAGGAGCCATGGCACCACCATTTAAATTGGATGCTCATCTTGTCAGAAGTTTGTAGAGCAAACCAGTACCATGATTAGGCATAGAGAGTTATGGTACATAATGTTACAGACATTTGTCCACAGGCACAAATCAGTACTGTAAAGAATTTACAGGGAAATCTTTTTATTTCTACAAATAGTAAGCAAAGATGTTTTAGATTTTCTTGTAGAATCATAGAATATCCTGAGCTGGAAGGGACCCAGAAAGATCATTGAGTCCAGCTCCTGGCTCTTCACAGGAAAACACTTTGAGAGAACTAGTAGGCAGCCAAGCAGTTTGGCAATAGGGCCTTAAATATTTTAAAATAATGGTACATACTATTAGTATTCCAGGGGGAAAACCAAGCCTCTGCAGTATTAATGTTCTTACTTTTTACGTCAATTATGTCTGTTAGCACCTGTAAGTGGGGACTGCTGTGAAAGTGCTTTTTCATTCTGTTAATGCAAAGAATTTCATGTCTCTTGTCTTTGTGTAAGCTGCATAAACTTGCAGGGGTTTGTAGCTTGTAAGAGTAAGTTCTCGAAATAGCGGCTGTGATGACAGGTATGAAATTTTCACCTGCGAAAGGTAAAATCTCTCTTTTGATATTATCCCAAGGAGAAGCAGTACCATTAAACTGCTCCAGAGGGGACTTAGCAGTGTTTGGGACCTTCCGTATATGAATTGGACTTGATAGTACACTTTGTGTAGGTATTACATAAGTCACCTGTTGGGAAGGCACAGAAGCAATCTCAGGAAGAGCCTTTTCCAAAGAAGGGCTTGGAATATATAAATGGGAATTCAGGGGGCTTCTTGTTTAGTGATGCTAGAATTGCAAATTATTGTTAGTCTGCTCACTTTTCCTTTGCAAAACTCTTTTGTGTTTCTTGACTTTGCTAAAGGGGAAATTAATAGAAAACAGAATGAAATGAAATTATGGAAAAGACAGAAAAGGGCATTTTAGGCCCTGACATTGGCAAATTCATCTCCTTGACAGGGTAGAGTAGGTAGGCTATGAAAGCACAGGTAGTAGAAATGGACTGCAGTTAGCCAGCTCCATTGGGGGAGAACTCAGGGAGTTCTGCCCCTGCACAGATTGCCTGAAGCTGAGCACGTGATAGCTGTTGTTCACTGCTCTGATCTCCCCCTGAAGCACCACTGGTTTTGCTCCTTACAAACTATGGACTGCTGCAACTCTGCTCAGCAGCTGGCTGTTAATCATTACAGGCTCTTATCAGGTTTGGGTAGGGGAATCTGTAAATAATCAAGCTGCGTTTATCTTTTGCTCTGTCTGCCAGTTGGTCAGTCATCCCTGCTGTCCCACAGAGAATGCGGGCTAGCTGGCCCAACATTTCATAGCAACCTGCTGCCTCATTCCACAGACGTCTGCTATATAGTGCTTAGGTTGGTGGATGTCTTTTTAAATGAGTGCAGTATGAGAGAAATGTGTGTACCTGTATAGTGGGAGGATGGAAAGAGATCACAGTTCATTGCTCAACTTAAGAATCTGTTTACTAAGTCAATGCTAGTACTAACACACTTCAGAGAAACACTTGGGGGAGAAGGCCTGCTTGCAGGCTCCCTGCAAGCATTTTGCTGTTGTTTTGCTTCTGTACTAAGTTCCCATCACCATTACAGACTGTAGAAAGCAAAAAAACATGACCTGGTGCAGGGTCACTGCTGATAGTCAGGTAAGCAAAAGCTGCAAGTGATGTTCTTCCATCATGACATTTAATATACTCCATGAAACCATCACCAGAAAAATGCCAGGCAAGCCTTGCAAGGCTGTACCACATCTGCATTTGGTGTTAGGAAAATTACCACTGGAGTGTTGTGGCCAGTTTTGGTGCCTGGCTTTGAAGAAGATAGCTGATTAATTTGCAGTACCTCAGAAAAGAGCTGCAAGAGTGAATAAGGGAAGAGATTAAAAAGAGCTCACTGTGGAAAACAGGAGATCTTTTCAGAGACAAAGCTTGATGTGACGTTTGGATTGTGGTAATCGAGGAAACAACAAGTGTGAAGCATTCCACTGCAGTGAAGGAGAGAAAGTGCTGTCATGCAGCTGATGTACAAACAGCAGGTGGACCTATCCTGAATGTTGCACAAGGGTTACTCAACAGCAAGATCAGAACCAGACCTTTTCCAACCAATGTCAATTTATCAGAAGTTCACAATTACATCCATAAATTCTATTCCATCTTTGCTTGGCAAAACTCCTTTGGCTTGTCTGGCTTCTGCAGGCTTAAAATAATTAATCGGTTTCTTGCTTCCAAGACTTCAGTCAAGCTGAAATTCGCTGATTTGAGAAGCCACCAGATACTTAAGTGTGAATCCATCTGCTCACCGTGCAGAGGACAAATTAAGGAAAGTATTAAGTTAAAAGCTTGGCAGCTGAAGAATATTGGCAGCTGAAGCCTCCTTGGTGGTATTTCTTCCCGTGTCCATTCTTCCATGTATGTAAGTCCTTTCTACTTCCATCTATGCAGGTCCTTTTCCTTTTCTTTGAACTTTTCAGAGAAGATAAACTGGAGGAGCAAAGGAAGTAGAAAGTAAAAGTAGCTGAATTTACACAGTTTGTAGAATGATATAAGTTATTGTTGGCCATATTAGCTGGAAGCAGATGGTGATTGTCCCTCTGAAATCTGCTTCTGGCTGTTAGTTTTGGAGACCTTTCCTGATGGCTGAGGTTTGGGGAATTTTTTACATCAGAAAAGGATTCAGTAAGCTGTCTTCTACTCCCAGTACTGTATGCTGATATGCAAATCATGCCTTACTACAAATTTGTTGGTGTTGTGGCAGTCTTTCTTAAGAGACTGCCCATGCAGTTTGTTAATAAAAGAAAAAATTGCATAAAGCAATAAGGACACTTAAATCTAAGGGTAAGGGGAAGCAAATGTTTTGGTGCAGCCACTACAGATTTCTTTTTGATTTAGGTAGTTTCCAAATGGCTTGACACTAAATTGCTGAAATATTTTGTGGTTGCTTAATTTTTTCAGCATTTCCAGGGAGGTAGGTTAAGGGCTGTATTTTATTGGTGTCTCTCTTATGATGTTGCCAAAGCATTTTATGTTGCACATATTTTTCTTGCACTGTGAGATGTACAGGTGTTAGGCTATCTGTGTGAAAGTCCAAGTTAAAACATACCTGAAGCATAATGGGATGCTTCTGCTCAGGTACACTGTTTTTATAGCTGTGGTGAAGGAGGATTTTAAGGGCATGATCACTTTCATCATTAGAAAACCTCTCCATCTGGAGAAGATAACTTCAGAGAAAGACTTTTACTCTAATAAAATAACAGATATCTCTCTATCTTGTGTCACTTTTTTATGGTTCCTGTTAATCTGGTGACGTTTTAGGAATTCTACGTTTTTTGACTTACTCATAGCTAATGCATTTCAAACTCAGGCCAATCTTAATGCAAACTAACCTTACATGTGTAGGTTCTTCTAAGCTATGAATGTCACAATATGTTCCGCTACTTATATTACTCAATATGAAAATGAACATAGTAATTTAGTTATCTCAATGATAAGGTTGTCAATGGTGTGACTTTTGAAGATACCACCAACTTAATTAATTGCAACTTTACAACCCAGTAAAATACAACCAACTTAATTAGTTGCATCCTGTTATTGCAGTAATAATCATGAGCAGCAATTGTGGTTTCTCTATAATTCTTATATACAAAAAACAAATGGAAGCTTTTGTCATTTGTTGTTAGATTTTGCAGTACAATAGCATATATATTAATGGAGTAAGGAGTAGAAAGGCAGGTTTTAATTAAAACTTTCCATGTTGTACCAGGCTAACTTAAACCTGCCAATAGTTCAGTGTGTGGCCCAGAAGAGACTTCATGTGAAAATAAATACAGCAAAAATCAAAGCTGCTTTGTTTAGGAATGCTCCAAAATACACAATTCACCAAAACCCAAACTGAGTAGAAGTTAGATACTATTGTACAAGCTCTGTAGAGTGTAATTGACACTGATGAACATTTGTGTGCCAGTATAACTTAACTGGATGTGAGATCTGGGAAGAGGCAATCTTGTAGCCAGTTCTTTATATGTTGGAAAAGTGCAATCTCATAACCACTGAAAGGTCTTATTCAACCAGCTGTAGAAGTGAACTAAGCTGGCAGGATGTGACTTTCATGATAATTTGTGTTTCAAGCTGAGCAAACTTGCAGAGCTCACTTGAAAACAAATTCCTGAACACTGCTCTAAGCCCCAACAATTTAGCATGAGGCCCAACTTTTCACTCCAGTAAAATCTTTTCACCTTAAGCAGAATACCTGCAAAATTAACTTTTCTACTGTTTCCCGTTTCTGTTTTCAATAAAAACCAGACAAGCTAAAGTCTTAAAGGGAGGTTCCTGAGTGACTCTGTAGACACCACTAAGCACAATATGGGAACCAGACTTTTGATTTGGATAAAAGTAAAGTCCTTTTGAATAAGAAGAGAATGGGCTTTTAAATTAATAATGGCCCACAATTAACATACACCAAGTGTAAGATCTAGCCATAAATTTGAAATGATTATGTGCTGATGTGAAAAATAGTAAAGGAAGTGTGATGTTTTAGACCATACAGCTTTACCCTGGAATTTCCCCTTTATCTGTTGTACATTTTAGAAGCATGGCCTTTACTTATGAACTTGTACATTAAACCCTCTAACCTCAGTGTTACAGATTAGCCACTACTTGAGACACTGGAAAAACACAGGCAAAAGAAAACACTTTCCACCGTGTGAGTCCTGTTGCATGTAGGATGTCTGTCACTGTTTAATACCTTTTGCATTATTGTAAGCATAGTCATCTTGATAGGAGCAAGAGCATGTCTGCACTGCATCTGACTGCACAGTGTAGCCTAGAGAGGTGTAGGAACAGCAACAGTTCTCTGACTGTGGTGGCACTTCCCAGCCTGTGTAAAAGGAGTTACCCTTCTCAGCAGAGAACATCAGCCCACACCTCTGTGTTCCCAGGGGTACGTCTCTTCTGGTGCTCTAGGGTATCATGGGGGTGTCACATAGACGTATCTTTGTCTTGAATTGGCAATGACTGAAGTCACCGTCTCCAGTCATACAGGGAAATAAAATGGTAGTTAACTCCAGTGGTAAGTTTGCTCGTTGACTCCTACAGTGTGCCTAATCCTGAGAGTCAGGGTAGCTCCCCTATTTAGTTGTAAGAAGCTGCATTGACTTCTTTTATATTTCATGTGAACAGGCTGCTGTTAGTCTCAAATGCTATGTGTACTACTGGAAGTTCAGACTGAGAAGCTCTTTGCTTTTTTAGTAATAACTTAATTTTGGTACTAATGAATTTAGATATGGTGACTAGTCCCCTCAAGGATTTTGACAACATGAACTACTCATCTGGGGAATATGCTTCCCCAAAAAGTTAGATTTCTGTGTAGTCCTCCTGTATCGATCTTGACCATTCCTACATGCTGCTTTGTACAGAGCATGAACAACACCTTCAGTCCTGCTAGGCGAGGGGAGGGAAATACAAATAACATGTTGAGGTGAGTTGACACTAGAAAAATAAGCCAGTTTGTTTTTCAAAAGATAGTTGTCTAGATTTATGGACCTAAATAGTAAACTTAATATGACTGCATGTCCTGGATCTGTTTTCCCCAACTTAGTTAAGTATCTGTAGCTCTCATTGCGTTCACTATTGATTCTGATATTGCTTCAATTTTATGTGAATTTTGAATTTCAAACTAAGACCTTCTTCTGAAAATTTCCAAGTTGCTTTGATTTTACTGCATCCTCCCTGTTCCACTTACACCTTCCTTGTAGGAGGTATTTTTGCAAAACTGATGAACTTTCTGTGCTGAAAACTTATGATTTTTTTTCCCACCCCTGTGCACTGTTGAAATTTCTTTTGCTCTGTGTTTTGTCCCTGCAACAATTGCCATGGAAGTTGGAGGCACTGCACTTTCCATTTTTACAGTCTTGCAATAATGCCATTGCTCTGGGGCATGTTGTGAAAAGCTTAGCACATCCTTGTTCAGTGCCTGGAATTCTACATTCCCACAGCAGAGAGATATTCACTCCAAGTGTAAGCTTTGGTCTGGAGTTTAAATATAGCACAACTATTCAGAAGGATTTTTCTCTTCTCATGCCCTCCTACCCTTGAGCAAATCTTTTGTATGGTGTTGCTTTCCAGATGTTCTTGTGAGAAGCAGAGAGGAATCACTGAGGTTTGCACAATGGGGGATAAGTTGTGGGGTTTTTTCCATTACCTCTGCCAGACAACCTGAAGTGCAAGATCTGAACAAGTTAGATTGGCTTCAAAACTGGGATGAAGGAGAGGAGAGAAATATTCCATCCATAACAGAATTTCTTGATGTTGCTGGCTTGTTCTGTAAGCTTTTTTTATTATTGCTGCTCTCCATGCAATAACCACTGGTGTAAAGGTGAAACCTGTAAGGAATGAAAGATCTGTAGGCTTTGCATAGATCATTTCACATTTCAGGTTTGCAATTGAATTTCAATAAAATGTGAAGCTTTGGTTATGCCACTCCTGAGACTCTAAGGCATGAATCCAGACCTAGCAATTCAGTGGCTAGCTGCAAGTGTCACAAGTTGTTCTGCTGTGTCTGAGCAGGGAGGAATGGAATACTAGTGATGGAAACAGCACAAATCCCTTCAAAGAGTCAAAGTGTTATTGGGTTCATTTTCTGGCAATTTAACTCTTTGAAAAACTGGACCCTTTCCTTTTGGACATATCCTGATTATCAGAAAACATCGTATAAAATAAAACTGGTGTCTGGTTTTGTTCCTTCCTGCAGTTTAGAGACATGCAATGGAGAACCTACTGACCTGTACCATCCTGGCTCCTTCCTTTTGCTGTTTCATGTGTTGTACAGAGACTGAATTGTGTGTTGTTAGTCTTGAGTTTTTCTCTGACTGTATCTATTTGCTAAAGTCATTGAAGAAGTATTCCTGGTGGAATTCACCAACACTAGGATCTGAGTTGATATACAACACACTCATACGTTTTTTTCTTACCTTTTTTTAGTGCAGAAAGGTGTGCCAAGCACCTTCCAAAACAGATAAGGCCATGGACTTTGCAGTCTGACTTTAACCATAGTTACAATAGGGCAGATATAAAACATTTACTCAGAACAGAGAGGAAGGGCCTTGACTTGCCTGTCTAAATTTTTAGCTTATTAAGAAATTTAAAATATATGCATTTGGCTCTCTTTTTTTGTGTGGATACTGTGTTAAAAGCAGTCATTCTGGAGGCTTAGGCAAGGTCTACCTGAAGAGGAGTGAAAAGGGTAAAGCAGAAGTTGAGACAAAAGAGCATATGGGATGTTGCAGATGGAATTAATAATGGATATGTGTCAGTAATAAGGTACATAATTTATGTTTGACCTATAAGAGCTTCAGCAGAGAATCATCATAGTTTCTAAAGAGTTTTCTAAATTTCCCTTGATTTTCTCAAGAACTTGCAGTTTGCAGATGTTGGAAATGTGGAGTAGCTGATTTTGTGGCATTTTCACTGTATGTTCACAGAATACCTTTCCTGAAAACGAGGATTTCCACAACAAATTCAGTATTGACTTTCCTTCTGACACTTCAAAAGTTTAAATATTTTCCAAGTGAAGTGGTAACTTAAATCGGATGGATGCTTCTTCCTTTGGATCTGACACTAAGAGGTGTTAGGTGGCATTCATTTCCACTGACTCCAAATGGGAGCAAAGAGTGCATAGGATTTTACCAATTCTGGCCTTTAAATTGCAAATGAGTGTAGTGCTTTTGATGTTGAACACTCAGGGATATCCTTCTTTTTACAGAGTTGCTAATTACCTGGTTCATTAAAAGCAGTACTATATTGCTGTGAATGCAAGTAAAGTCTTTCAAACCTATTGCTGAACTTCCTGACAGCACAATACCTTATGTCAACCACCTGCTTATTTTACACCCAGTTCATGTGGGTAATGATCTGATGGCTTCCAAAGGGCTTCCCACCCTCTATAAATTGTAGCTGACAAAACAGCTTCAATCCCACAGTGTTAACATACTTCAGAATTCAGATTTCTGAAGTTTCATAAAGTTGTATATACTGACGTATATAAAATAGTGGTAAATCCTAAAAGAGTTGATGATGATGGTGAAACACCAACTTCATTCTCTTCAATATAGGTTGCTGATAAATTTGAATCTCTACTTCCCTCTAGCTGCTGTTCTGTCTCTGTTTCCCTTATTGTTGGGAGGGCCAGCAGGACTTAAAGATTTTTTCTGACTTGCGTGCCAGGTCCTTCCCCTTATGCCAGTGTCTTGCCACCTTACTGTGCCTGCTCTTGCCTCAGTCACACAGCTGTTGGTGTTTAGTGGATGTAACTCCCAATGGGTTTGGTTTTGACCAAGTGGTCTCTCAGCAGCAGCTATACCATTTGGAGATTGAAAATTCCATGCTGTAGCTCCTCAATTACTCCTCAGAGCAGTCAATCTGCCCCAGACTCTGGAATACGGCATTGCACTAATCTATGCCTGGCTGAATATCCGTGAAGGTATTTTTGCAGACATGAGAAGCTGAGAGTAATCCCAGGTTCTATAGAATCAGTGTATTAGGTCCGTGCACATGGCATGCAAAGCCTCTGAGATGTTCCGGGTGAGTTGAATTCCCATGTACTTTGAGGGGGTTTTGCCGGAGCATTGCCAGGGTGATCTGCAACAGTAAGAACTGATCATGCAAACACTGTTTGGCAGAAAATAACTGTGGTAGTACAGGTAATCTCACAGAGCTGGCATTTAGAGAATTTCTGCTCTGCTGCACATTTACAAGTGATTTTTGCCATCTCCTATGTTGTTTTAAGTGGAAGGCAGAACTTTCATGAGCTCAGCCACTGAATCAGTTCATGCAGTTGGTATGATTTATTTTCTGCTAGCTTAGCTGCTTAGCTTCATTTCAGTCACAAATAAAATGTGCTTAGAATAAGCCTGGATATTACTTTATCAAAGACTAATATGTGGCTGCAAATATACAACAGTAAAGTAGGCTATACCTTAGTAATACTATGAAAGTTGCAGAACAGTAAGCAAGCACATCAGAGTGAATCAAAATTTATCATGTAGTTTCTAAATTCCTCTGCTGCTAAAAATTGTTCAAAGACCTGATGAAGGCTCCAGATTAATGATAATGTGCAAGCCTATTTGTCACATGGTCATTAGGTGGAATATGATTCATATGGCTACCATCCCCCAGTGCAGTAGTTCCCTGCTAAGTTTAAAAAATATTGAACAAATTGCTCTTCACTTGCACTCTTGGTGGAAGATTCAAGACATGATATGTAAGTGTGTGTATTGTAAGCACCATCTAAATTTTCTCTCTCCCAATTCACGTTTGATCCCTCTGCGTTGATGGCAATGCATCATGAGAAAATCTGCACTCACTCTCTCCCTTGTTGGCATGTCTCTGGTGTTTATGAAGGTTGCCCCTGCTCCACACTTGCTTAAAACCTTCCAAAATGGCTTTTCTCTCGCACAGCATCGCAGCCACATAGTTCCAACTTTGTCTCAGTGGTCAGTGATTCAGTATAGCTGACAATCCTTTTAAGTTTGAAAGCATCTTCCTCTTTGTCAGTAGAGTAGGCTGGGTGCTTGCTTTTGTGAGAACAATTGTTTGGCCTCTTAGAGAGGTGTGCTTGAGAAAGCAGGCACCTGGGGTAGCTTGTGTGCCCGGGTCCCTGCGCTGGGGGGGAGGTAAAGGAGTGTAGGTGCCTTTTCTGCTGCAGATACATGTGGGGTTTGAGCGAACGGGTGAAAATAGCTGCTGTTCCAGGGACTGCATGGTTTCAGGCATGCCTGCCTCGGCGTGCTGGCTCTGACCTTGAAAGCAGAGAGGAAAGGTTGCTGGAATATGCCAGGATCCTGCTCCCCAGGAGACCAGGAGCATAAACGAGCGCAGCTCTTTGCATGGCTGCTGCGTGAGTCATGCCTTAGAATAGCTGGCATTTTTAACACTGTTGCAGCTCTGAGTTTCCTAAAGCTAATGAGCATGAAGGCCCCGGCATAGTTTTGATGGGCTTCAGTGTCTCTCAGCACTCCAGTAACTCTGGTATGTCCTCCTGTTGCAAGTGGCCTGAAGTCTTAAAACATTAAACGTGAGGCTACAGCGTTAAAATGAAAACAGGGCACTTGTGGTGGAACAGACCATGTAAGAACAGCTTTGGTTTGTTTGTTTTAATTTGAGATTCTAGAGAACATTTGCTTTGCTGTGCTCATGAAACTGAGGCCACAGTTCCACTGGTGTTTCGCCTCTTCTCTGTTCTGCCAGCAGGACTGGCCACTACTGATGCTCAGCTCTGCTGTCACAGCTACCCCACCGAGGTGAGAAGCATGGCTTGCTCTCCCTTTATCCTCCCCAGTTGCATCCCTTTGGCTAATTAAAAAAACCCAAAGAAATCATAATTGTTCTAATTAAAGAAAAAGAACTCAACACTTCCTCCTCCTCCTCCTACCAATCATGCCCCTGGATGAAAGTGTGCTGTATAAATTCAAGCAACCAATGGTTGCTTGCAACTGAAGTGGGGTTTACGATACAGCCTATTTGGGCTACTCTTGTCCCCTTCTGGTTTTCATTTGGTTTGGGTGTTTTTTTTGTCCTTTCTCCCCTTCCTTTACACAGACCAATTACCAGTGCACTCAGTTCTCTAACTTGGTTGCTGTCCCTATTGATCAGAGAATTGATCAGCCTATAACCTAATTTCCCTATGCTTTTGCTGCCCCAAGGCCCCTTTTGGTTAGGCTGGTGCTTTGCCTCAGTGCACTGAATGGCTCTGTAGTGCAGATGCCAGTGGCAGGGGCAGCTGGGATGAACCTACTCCTTTCCACAGAAGGTCGGAGTGGACTTTGGTCTGCTCTGTTTGTGACATTCAGCCTGGGGAGGATGGTGATGGCCCCTGAAGCACGTGAGGGGAGAGATGGATTTTCATCATCAGTGAAAGCACATGGGTAACTACAGCCAGAGTGGGTCAGACCACATGGGTTTATATCCTTAATGAACGATTTTGTGTTTTGACCTGTACTGCTAATTAGCATGGAAAAGTAAACTGAGGTGGACTGACTGTTTTAGCATTTTACTGGTAATTAATGGTGCTGGTCAGAGCAAAAAGCAAATGAATCCTTTATCAGTTTTATTTTATGTTTACCTGGTGCATGTAAGTGTTTGCTGAACTGCCCAGAACTTGTGAGAACCGGAATGGGATGTGGAACACATTCTCCTCATAGCATAACTGCTTCAAATGGTTGTGGTAGAAAAAAAGAGCTTCACTGCCCTTTGCAAAGGGCCTGCCTTTCATCAGCTGGGCTTTTTTCACCTCAGCACTATGTACCTTGATTTAATATTCCCCCTCCCCCACCTCTTCACTCCAGCAGCTTTTATTTTCTTTCAGAGGAAGCAAGGAATCTTGTCACTTCTTCCACTTCTTTTTTGAAGTTATTCCCTCTTCCCCCACTCACCTTTCAGCTCATGGTTTGTGAAGGAGTTTATGTATGTAGTTACTATGGAACACTTTTTTTGATGAGAGGTTCTTGTTCTGTGCATTCTGTGTATTCAACAAGTAATTAAACATATGTTGGTGACATTGTGTGCAAATCATGTTTTACACCAAGAGATTTCCTTTTGATCTCTTGGATACATCAGCTTTTAGATAAGAAACAAATTTCTGTGTTATTTTTCAGGGATGTTTCACACTTCAGGAAGGCTCCACATTAGGAGCAAAAGTTGGGGAGTTGTGATAGGATACTATTTGAGTTTTGGCTTCCTTTAATATTAATGTAGATTTGCATGTTTAAAACCCATCTGCAGTGTTGAGAAGGCTGTCCTATGGCAGCTTCAGCAAGTGTTACTAAAAATTGCAAGTTCACATTCTCTTAAGCTGCTTCTTAATACGCTGTGGTGAGTGAACTTTATTCTTCAAAGACCTAAGCACTTCTCGGAGTCTATATAAATTCTAATTGTCAAAAAAATATTATTACTGAATGCACTGGGCAGGGAAAAAAATTAAAAGACTGTTTTTTCCCAGATCAGCAGCCAAAACACCTTCTTAGTTTCCACACAAGGGAGGCAGGATGTAAAAGATGTCAAGGAAGTGATGTGTGTGGATTCCCATACTATCTCTCCCAGGAATGTTTTTTTGTTATTACTGAATTGTAAACAAACAGTTGTTTCAGAGAAGATGGTGGCAATAATGCCACCTATTTACAATAATTTCTTCATCTGGCTCTGAGATTTTCTTCTCCTTCTGTCCGTGTTTCTGCAAGTACCACTGACCTTTCTCCTTTAGTGACTCTTCCACAGTCTCTCCTTGAAAAGTTCTGACCTTGGTGAAAAGAGAAATCACAAGCTCTTGGCTGATAGCATAAGGGGAAATTTAAATAATCCACTATTCTTCTTCCGTAATGCTAGAGAAGTTTTCATGTGGTGAGCCGTTAAAATAATCTTCTCTGCCTTCACAGAGCTTGTTTGCATTTGTTGTCACAATTACACAACAAACCCTTCTATATCATTAATAGCATTTATTTGATTTTGACATGGTACTCAGTTTAAATTACTTCTTCAGCTCAAGACAAAGGTGTTTTCACTTTCCTGTTTTGATTTTTTCCTTCTTTTTGTCTGAATCTGCAGGGGATCAAATCAATGCATTGGAATTTTGGGGTTTGTACAGATTATCCTCAAACAGACACCTACTTTTATAGTCTGGAGAAATCTATATTTGACTCAGTGTTTGCTTGATGGGCCACGTAAATTTTTTTCATGCTGAGAGAAAAGACTTTTTGAAATATGATGATTTTATTCTCTCTTGAAAAATTTGCAGTATTATCTTTATCAACTCAAAAATATTGATACTTTGTCAACTTGTAGTTTACATGTTTATAGCACTTCTGTTCCAAACTATTTTAATTTATTTTCATTTCCTTCATGTCAGCCTTGTAGCTTTTATTTTGCAACTTTTTGTGTGAAGGTGGGCTACATGTCTTGTGAATCTGTGTGTAATCACTACCTCTGGAAATTTTCTCTGGGTTGTAGCCTTTGGGGTTTTTTTGACACTGATGAGCTAATTACTGGCTTCCTGCGGTTTTCTTCACAGGCTTCTGGGCAGGCTAAATAAGAGATACCAGCTTTCAGCAGGGGGTTGCTGTTTGCCATCAATACAGTTCTCCTAAACCCAGGGGAGCAGGGAAATTTTACTTCCTAAACTGCTGGTCTTTTCAGGCAAGTGATTATCTGTTGAAGCAGGGAGGTACTGGAGTCCGTGCGATAAGCATCTCTCTGATGTTTATCGAGTAGCTGATCTTGCCAGAGTGAATAGACCAAGAAATGGAGCCTGAGTCCAGACTGAATCCCTTGAGACACCTCTGGTGGTGCGAGCGCTTTGTGTTCTGGAGTGAAGGTCATCTTGATCTGGTAGTTCCCTGTTACCATTTAAAGCCATGGTGTACTGTGCACATGTATGTGTTTGTGTGTATCCAGATATGTAGCCAAAGGAATGACAGCCACAAGTTTTTGATGGCTCTTGTTCTCTGGTTTCTGGATCCTTGGGAAATCCCTGATTCTCGGAAAATCCCTGATTCTCTCCTTAATGCCTGAAAAATAAGGGCACATCCCTTTTTTCCCTTTCCATCCCCCAGCTTTTACGGATGGATGACTGTAATTACACTTTGACTTACTGATAGGGAAATGTGCTACAGATGAGCACAGCTGAAGAGAAGTCGCTCAGCCTTTCTCTCTGAGGAGATGTTAAGCAGTGCTTTGAAGTTGGAGTTTGGAATGGGAGTTGGTCTTTATTAACAGGAGTGCAGGCTGTGCTCCCCACCCCATGAAGCCCTAGGCATGGGGAGGGCTGGACGACGCCAGATGAGCTGTGGCAGAGCGCTGCTAATCACACACTGCCCCGGGTGTGCGTGTATAGATTGCCATTGTAAATCGCTCTCACAAATCCTTTTAACTGGATGATGGGCCTTAATTTTGTTTTATGACATTTGTTCTGGCAGGTCACTAACGGTTTATGGATTTGATGACATTTCTGCTGTTGCAATTGTCCTAACAGAAGTATGGCTGTTTGCTTAGTTTTCCTGAGAAACCACGGGCATTTGGAAGAAGGCCCAACCTGTTGTGATTTTTTAAAACTGAATTGCTTCCCTTTGTGCCAATTGCTCTTTCTCAAATATGGAGACAAGGAGCATTCCAATGGAGAGCAGCCAGAATGCGCATAAGTCAGGAGCAAATTAATGTTTTCAATATTGTGACAAATTCAGTGTATTTCATTGCCTTTACACTTAAAATAAGATGTCAATATTTTTGAAAAAGTGTTTACTTCAAAATATTTCCAAAGAACCATTATTTCCCCAGCGGTTTGGTTGGTTAGTTGGTGTAGGGTTTTGTTGTTGGGGTTTTTTTCTTTTTTTTTGGTTTGGTTTGGTTTGGGTTCTTTTGGTTGATTGGTTGGTTTATGGGTTTGGGGTGGTGGTTTTTTTTTATCATTTACACTTTCTGTAAATGGTAGTCAGAACTTATATTCCTTATGGAGCATTTACTGTAGACATCACACTGTAATTTCCACTTACATTACAAGATGTGAAAGTATATGTCTAGAGTAACTTGCTTGACATAGATCTTCCATTCCCTTGGGGGTTTTAGGTTTGTGAGGAAGGATTTAGTTTATGATTTTGACCTGTCAGCAAGTTTTCCATTTTAACATCCAAGTCATGGACCCTTACATGTTAACAATTCTTTTCTACGTACAGCAGTGCAAAAATCTTCTGAGTGTACATTTCTCTCATTGGTTCTCTTTATACCATGGTGCAGAAACAGTCCTGCAAGTCTTTTGTGGCAATAAAATTATCTGCTACTCTGTGGAAAAAACTTGCATGAGTTTGTTTAGAGAAAGCTGCATCAGCCCCAGTGTTCTGAGATTTGAAGAGCCTAGCAAACAGGATGGTTGTATGCAGCTGCTGCTACTTATATAAACAACTTGGTTGCATTGTTTTATTTTCCCACCATCCTAAAACCATGTGTTTGATTGAAATAATCATGTGATAAACTTTTATATATGTTACATGGCATGCCATACTAAACCAGTGGTCCCAGGCGCCTTTCTGGCAAGAGATCAGCCACCTAGCAGCTTGTTCTGTCCTCTTCTCACAGCTGCTCTGACTTGTCCAGGGGTGAAATTGTGGCACTACAGACTTCTGCATTTTTCTCCTTGGACTTTTTCCACCAGAAGTCCTGGGATAGGACTGTACCTGCCAAGGTGCTCAGCAGGGATGCTTGCATGAGTTTAATGATGTGTAATAGGGACATCCATACGCAGGTCAAACAACAAGCACCTGTCTAGTTATGCCGTATTTAAAGCCCTGAATGGATCAATGCTGATCTTGGAGCATCTGATAAATTCTTATTTAGGTCAGCCCTCCTTGGGACAACCTGTGGAGAGGAGTTTTTCAGATCCTGTGGCAGCTTAATAAGTCAACCCTCTGTAACTGGCCTGCTTTAAGAAGTTTTTTAATAGACCCGACAGCAGACAGATGATTTTTGCTTTTTATTTAGCAGAGAGACAGCTCTCATGCCACATCTGTGCTCTCCTCTTACTTAGCAAGATAGTGAGTACCTGTTGCACAGTTACCCTTTTACTGTCTGACAGGCATGGTAACGCCACTGGAGGAACAAGGGGTGCTTTGAAATGCAGCCTTATCTCTAAATGTGGTTCTGCCACTTTTCCAGCCTGAGTACTGCAGAAATTGAGCAGAACCGGGGTAGGCAAATTTGCTAAAAGCATCTAATCACAGCCTGAGTCACTGAAGTACCTACTTGCTGCCCACTGTCCTGCTTCGTAGACTATGAATTCTCAAGAGCTTGAGCCAGATTTCATAGACCCGAACATCAGACAAAAACACATTTGCTGTGAAAGGCGAGGGCACCCTCTTCCTGCCTGGAACAGCCTGAGCTGGTTGCGAGCACAGAGCCGCTATTGTTCTGGCCCGGGAGATTGTGCTGAAAGCTTTGAAGCAGCCTTTGCATGTAGGTGTCAGTTTTCTAAGCCGTGGGTTTTTTATTCCCCCCCCTCCCCCCCCCCTTTCTTTGTTAAAAAGAAAGAAAGAGAAAGAAAAGAAAGTGAAAGAAAGAGCCTTGCCACCCTCACCTGCCAACCTTTTCTTGGCAGTTGTTAGTTTTACAAGGTGTTGTTTAGGCTTCCCAGTTTTCCTTCGGCCTGGCTATTTAACTTCCTTTCCTTGTTGAATCAAAATCAGTGTACACTCAGTGAGTAAGTGCAGGAACTTTGCCATTACACATAATGGAGTTTCATAACAATATATTATGCAGTACATTTTGTGGAGCGTTACAGGTGATACGTGATAAACTATTGTGTATGTCTAGCACTTATATTTTAGATTTCCAGGGTGAAAGTATGTGTAAAATGGGCAGGAGTTTAAAGACTGTAATGCACAGTACTGCTGCTGTGTCTCAGCTGTGCTGCCCAGCTCCTGGGCTGCTTGATCCTAGCTTCTGTGAGCAGAGTTCACCAAAGTTTCAGTCTCGTAAGCTGTCACTTCTAAAGGTGCCATCCTGCTCTGCTGCCTGCATAAATCTCAGTCAAGTGCTAGAGGACACAATGAATTTGGTTTTAATCTAGCATTTCAGGGCTGGTGTAGTTAATGCAGGATAACCAATAATCCTCTTCCTATATGACTTCCCAGTCTGCTGACCTGCACCTGACTTGCATTGTATGGTGAACAGCAATCAGGGGAAGCTCTAAAACATTCAAGTTCAACCAGTGTTTGAGAAGGGCTGAGAAAGTGATTATCTTCTGCTTCACTATGTGATATTTTCCTGTTCCCTCTTAGCAGAATGTAAGATCCTACCCAAAGTGGAAGAGAGGCATCTGTTTACAGATAAAGAACATGAGTGTCAGTCAGAGGGGGAAGGGTAGTATAGGAAAGAGCCTGGTATGTCATGCTTTATTACTCTTATCCCTTTCAGAAGGCAAATCTAGAGTGAATTAGAGCAAATGTGAAAAGAGTGACCTTTCTTTCTTCAGAGTGCCTGTGGGGAACATGGGGTGATTGAACAGTAGTGAAGAGAAACTTCCAAGCAGGTACGTGCAAGTCATAGGCTATGCAAGACAGAGTCCCTGTGGTCTGTTCAAGGACATGATATTGCTACATCCAAACATCAGAAAATAATTTAAATATATAAAGTTATCTGTGTTTTTTTGAAATTTTAGATGGTATTTTTATTTGTTTTTTAATCTTTCACATGAAACTGTGAAAGCAAGATTGGCTTTTTCTTCTGAATGAATTATCGATGTATTGGACAACATGATTCCAGATACTGGAGTTTTAGGGAAATATGTTTAAAAGGATAAGTGTTAGCAGAGCGGAATAGGGCTCACTGGAGAGGATGCCTTTAGTGATTCCTTTAAGTGAGCAGGAAAGACTTGACTTCTTTCTCCTGTTATTCCCTTGGATAGTGGATAAATACGAATTTACTCCTGTATTTCAAGCAGTGCAACTATATCATGAGGAAGACTGTATGTGTTCCCGTTTTCCTCCATGTGAGTGTACTGGGAAAGAAAGGAGGAGAAAAGCCAAAGAGATCCCTGCTAGGAAAGGTGTGGTGCCCTTGCAGAGGTTATGCTGACTTTCCTTAGAGGCCTTCTGACCTAGGCTGCAATTAGACACTTCTTCAGACAGCTGGAGAGGCATCTGGAGGCCAAGGGCAATGCTGGATGAGCTGGTGGTGGTTGAACGGGTGGAACCACTGTAAGCCTGTAAGGATTCATGTAGGAGGTTCCATAGGGGTCACAGCTGAGTGTCTTAGGTGGTCAGGGATTGGCAGCATCTCATGGCTTGCCTCTACTGCATCATTCTGTTGCCATGTTATGACCTTGCTCAGAAGCTGCAGTCTGTTGGTTGGCCTGGTACTGTCTCCTCTGAGGTGAGGGTCGATCTTTTCTCCCAAGTAACAAGTGACAGGATAAGAGGAAATGGCCTTAAGTTGTACCGGGGGAGGTTTAGATTGGATATTGGAGAGAATTGCTTTCCTGAAGGGGTTATCTGGCATTGGAACAGGCTGCCCAGGAAGCAGTGGAGTCACTATCCCTGGAGATGTAGATGTGGCACTGAGGGACATGGTTAATGGTGGACTTGGCAGTGCTGGGTTAACAGTTGACTTAATGATTTTAGAGGACTTTTCCAAACTAAATGATTCAACGATTTCATCCTTTGGCCCAGGTTTTTCCAAAATGCTTAGCCATGTTGCACTTCGCTACCTCCCCCTTCCTCCTCCAGAAGCCCACAGCATGTGGGAATGTGCATGGAGCTGCATTTGAGAGAGATAAACATCCTGCCTGGCAGCTGCCTGCTTCCTAGGAACAGCCATTAGGATATCTGCCTTTTGCTTCTTGGCTGGTGTGAGTGGATCAGGGTGGTGCCTGCTGAGTTGCATGGAAGAAAGGGGAGGTTAGGGGGTCCTGCCTGCAAGAACACTTTTACAGGGAATATGTAGAAAGGGGCAGAAACCATGGTGGGGGTAGGAACGCACAGCCCATGGAAAAACAGGAAGCAGTGCAAAATACAAAGCTGTTTGGAAATATAGTAAAGAAGCTAGAAAAAATAATTGGCAATAATAATAAAATAATCAGGTAGTAAAACCAGGAAGGAGAAAACACAACAAAATCAAGGTACCTTTTTACAAAACATTAGGTTATAAGGAGCTTAATGAATTGTAAGAGCTTTTTGGGTGGTAAAAGAAATTATAGTAGTTCTACATACTTTTAATCCCCACATAGTAGGAATAATACTCAGCTGAGAAAGTAAAATCTGTGAAGCCTCATTTTATGGTTAATACATTTTTCTGGGATGCTGATTAAGGATGTTGAATTAACAGCATTGGAAATGAGGCCATTTGCCACCTTCAAATGCAAAGGGGTTTTTTTTGTTCTGCAATAAATAATTCAGTAACTTCTTATGAGCTTAATTGAGCAAGCACTAGTGTGGCAAAAGTTAAGTTCTTTATCATCTCTTTTGATCTCTGCTAACTTGCTGTTGTGAGAAGTGTAGCTTATCCTTGAGTTGAAGCTGCTGTGTGCTGGTCACAGCAGGCAAGTACAGTGTTTATTTAGCTGGAACTGCATTGCCTTTGCTCCAGCCAGATGAGGGGGAAAGGGGAATTCTGAGGGTACACCTCACGAAAGGGGGTGCAAAGGTTTCAGGAGGGACAGAAGATCTGGTGCTTTGCCTCTGCTATTTCAGGAGACCTGAAAGTGTTGAGGACCTAAGGAAACTCTTGTTTCAAAAGAATAGTGCCAAACCCAGCAGAAAAAATGACAGTGGGTTCAAAGCTTGAGTGTGTGTATGTTGTTTTGCTGCCTCTTCAGAGAGCAGATGTGCCCAGAGAAAAGTTATTTGTAGAATGGCAGTGCCTTGGCTGAAGAGATGGAACTGGGCTTGGCAGCTGTCCCCCAGTGGCTTACAGGGAAAAAAGTGGGAGTTGTTAGGTGGCAAGGGAGGCTGGGTGGGCTGATCAAAGAACAGAGAAGGAAAGTATTTTCTGCAAATCTAAGGTGTTCACTTTGCTTTTAGTCTGTGGAGCTTATTTGAGGAAGACTTGTGTGCTTTAAATTGTGAAAGGTATACGTCTGCATTTGTTAAATTACATGTTCATTCTTTAATTTGATTTTTCATTGTGTAGTTTTCAGAACAACCCCTTAAGCAATCTTAAGCATGTTTAAGCCACAATAAAGGAGGATTTCCTTGTGTTTGTGTTTATCTTTTCAGCTTGTATCAGGGAATGTGAAGGAAGGTTCTCTGATGAGCTGTGGTGAGACCAGGTGATAAGATAGAAAGGGCAGAACCACAGGGTGCCAGCAGCAAGGATGTTTGGCAGTACAATCCTAAAATGAAGAAATAGTGCATTTTGATGTGGTTTGTTGGGGTTTTTTTAGTTTTTTTTTTTTTTCCAAAAAGCATGGGGAGAAAAAAGGGTAATCTGGGTGTGTATGAACTCTGAATTTTGTCTTTGATGTAGCAGAATTATTTTAAAGAAGTAGATTACAAGGAAATAAACACAGGTGACTTTATAGAACATATTACTTCTTTCTGGGTTTTGATAGGAAAAAGGACAGTGAGGTTTCAGTGCTCCTAATGTGTCACTCACAAAATTTACGTTTACACATGTTTCAGCTTGCCATTCAGAGTGCTGAGTACTTTTAGGGGGAAGAGAAGTCTAGCATAATCCAGGCTCAGAAACTTGCCCAGTCAATCTCCTTCATTTGTTTGTGTAATGTGGCATATTAGCTTCTTTGCACCCTACCTGAGTGATCTTCATACATCTTAGTGAGGTATTTGACAGTTACCATAATTTTTTTTCCCCTCTTGACAGCTGAGTGAGGAATAAAACACTTATCTCATTCATTATGTTTAATTTCTCGTTAGAAAGATTAATGTGATGTTGATAAAGATGGATATGAGATGTTTCTTCTTGTGCCTGTTTCTGTCCTTGGCATGGTGAGTGGGACTTTATGAATCCTTGAAAGAGAATAGAAAGTAAACCCAAAGCTGCTTCCTGAGTGGCAGTTCTGAATACTGCAAAGCTTGCTAGTGCACACTTAAGTGCTCAGTTCTAGTGCACATTTAAGTACTCATAAAAGTCACCACTGCCATTTTCCCTCCTTTTGTAATTGTTGAATAGGGATGACAACGCTATTCCAACACGGGAATTTTATTTCTCGTGGGTGGTAGCTTTCTTGATGAATTAACAGAAGTGTAAGCAGATAGTATGCAGCTTGTGGTTGCTGTACAATGGGAAAAGAAGATTAAGTCCTCAGATTAATTAGCAGTTTACAGTGTCTATAAGGAGAATATGTACCAATGAAGATCTTGCAGACCTTTTTTTAATTCTTTTTATTTGGAATGGTAGGAACAATGCCTCGTGAACCCATTTAAGGGTAAGGTCTTTACAGGAAAATATGTATGTACTTCTGTGAGGCAGCATGTAATGTTGCAGAAATGTTATACATTTTCAGTATTGAATATACAGTTGGTTTTGCATGATAAATTCATGATGCTGTACTTCAGAAGCAATGCTTCAAGTGCAGCTGAAGTATAAGTGAATGCTTGTAATTATATTACTGGTCTCCACATGAGAGTCTCTTCAGAATGATGAACTTTCCTAAAACTCAGCTTGAGAGAAACCAGGTCAGAGGGACTTGTAGTAAGGCAGGGAGGTTGTTTGCCATGCTGAGATTGCAGAAGAGAAGCTAGCCATGGCAACAGAGAGAAATATGCATAGAAAGCAGCTCTTCCAGTGAAGGCCTTGCCAAGAAGCCACAGCCCAAATGACAGCCATGTGGAGCAGAAGGGAAATGATAAATTTGCCAGTGTGCAAAAAGCATGGCTTGGAGAGCTGCAGAAGGCCAAAGGCAAGAGTCATGCTATGAGTGTGAGACTTAACAGGCCTGTACATTGCTTATGCTTAAAAGTTTCCACGTAAAAGAAATGTGGATCTGTGTTTCTAACAAATGAAAGATACTACAGGTTTCTGGAGATTGTTCTTTGCTACAGAAGGTGGGGGAAGTTTTATATGTAAAAGTTGTATAACTCTGCATCTTGTCATTACATATCTTTAACTCCAGTACCAACCTAAGAAGGAAAAAAAGAAAACTCTAGCTGTCTTTATGTAGGAGTGACTGGATGGGGCTTTACTTACCAACTGGGGTCACTCCATCTCAAGGTAGGAGGTTAAGCAGAAAGAAATAGGATATCATGTTTCAAAGGGTCAGCTTATTCTAAGAAGGCTTGCTTGGTACAAGCAGTGCCCACACCCAGCAAACCCACTTGGGTGTACCAGGGCTGGGCACCGTGCACAGAGGCAGCCTGGGGCGGAAGCTTGGGGATGACAGTGGCCACAAATCCAGCTGTTCCTTGGAGGTCCTGCTGCCAGCATGTGTAAGAACACAGCAAACCTCAAGACCCATTTCAGAAACTTTTCCTATTCTGCTAGGGTTTGGTTCTGCTAAGCTGTATGTGATCCAGCCAGTGCTGGGGATTGTGGTTTCTGACTCTTGTTTTCATGGTTTCTGACTCTTGTTTTCATGGGTTTTGACTCTTGTTTTTATTGCAAAGTTACGATACCATGTACTCTCAAAGAAGAGCTGGCAACAAACCGTGTGTGCTGATGTCCTCTATTTGCTTTGATAGAGTACACTTGTCAAGTGCTGATGTTTGAGATCCATTTCAGCACAGGAAAAGACTTCACCTTTAGATATGAATGTCATCCTGCCAAAGGGAGAAGAATGTTTTCCTCTGACAGATTGTTTCTCTTTGGTTAAGCAGCAGGTAGACGCTATCTTGTTCAGTTTACCTCTGAAGAAGTGACTAGACAGTTTAATCCTACCCCAAAATCATTAACGTTTCTACAAGTTTGTTGAGGGCAGTAAAATAAGATTTTTATTAAAGCTTCTTCTGTGCTTCTGAGAAGCAGAAGATTTTGGAAGATTTGATTGAAGGTGAACCCCTGAGAATGCTCTTTTTATGGGATGTGCTGTCCCTGGGGTAGGGAAACCTCCAGAACTTTGGGCTAACCTATTGCTCCTAGGCAGGACTTGGGCCTTCAGAGCTGAGGGGTACAGACAAAGGGAAAACCTCCTGACTCTCATCTGCAGTACAGCTGAAGTTGATTTTGGTGTCCTGTTCACATATTGCTAAAGAAATTATTGTCATTACACTCCTTTGGTGTTCAGATTGTGTAAAAGGGTTTTCAACTCTGGCCCTCTTCTGAATTTAGGGGCAATTTCAGAATGACTGTCACACACAAAGATCTTCAGTTGCCATAGGCTTGAGGACGTTCCGGTATTGGGCATCCCAGCACAGCTCTCCTGGGCATTCAAGAGATGATACAACAAGCTGCAGTCCCTCTTGGGAGTTACTAATGCAAGCTTCTCTGTGACTGAGGAGACTTTTAATAGGACACAGCAATGTAGTTGCAGGGAGGGAGAGAGATTGAAATGTATGAATCTCCTAGGGGATTTTGAACAATATCTCAGTTTGGTTTTTGCATGCTTGTCTGAATATATGCAAATGACAGATTCAAAATAATTTCAGTATGTGCTCCTCTCTACTGCCAAAACATCTGATGCTGCAGTAGATTCCACAGTCATAAAGCTAAATCCTACATTGGTTTCAGACTATAGGAAGCTGAAATCATTAAGTCCTTCCAGAAGACAATGTTGGAGGCAAAGCGAAAACAATCATATGATAATAATTTTCACCTTGTTCGTGTCTTCAGCTCTCCATCAATCTTTTGGATGTTTTCTGGTGGGGAGAAGTGAATGTGTCAATTCTTTTATTGTGAAGCATTTGGATTCATTGGGATGGAGCTTTCACAGAAGCAATTTTTAAAATAAATAAATCTGAAATTATTGAATAAAAATGTCTAAGAGAATGTTCCTGTTCTTAGCTTGAGCCTTCAAACATAAGCATATTATAGGATTAAGGCTGCAGCCTTATTCAACGTTCTGATACAGCCATGTTAGGTCAGAAATAAGACTTTCTCAAAACATTATACTTTCCCCTGGAATGGTTCTGTCCTTATGTTTTATCTTGTCCAGATTTTAAACACTTTTTCAGAAGCCTGATACCAACTGAACCTTTGCAAAGAAATACTTGAAAGACAGTGGATGTTTCGCTCTTCTCATTTTTAGTACTGTGCCTAAACTGCTGTGGTTGAAACTGCCCTAAGAAAATCTGCTTAGGGTGGAACATGAACTAGCAGAATTTTAAAAGTAGCTGAATACAGTGTTCAAAAACAGAAAGTGCCTGACAACCCGACTGTAGATGGCACTACTTACTTCTATCGCATGTAGCATGTTTTTTATGGGCCATCTACTTAAAACAAGTTATCTAAATGAATGTAGGAGCCTTTGGAGGCTTTATGGCTTGCATACCTGCAGTTGTGCCTTTATGATTTTACATCATTGCATCCAAACTGAATCCAGACTGAAATGGTAACACTTCACCCTTTTCCCCTGCCTCCAGTCTCCTTCACTGGCAGTGTCTACCCAGAGTTGCCATCTTCAAATTTTTGTTGATGCAGTACTGAAGACTAAAAAATCTCTCTGCTCCTGGCCATATCCAGTTGATTTTCCCAGTACTGATGGCTCAGTAACAGATGCTACAATCATGTTGATACCTGTTTTTCTCTTGGCATGCAGTTTCTCTTGTGTTTCTTACCCCACTGAGGAAGCAGTATTTTACTGGGATTTGAGTGTCCCTCTCTTAACTGATGGCAAAAGAGTCCTGTGCTCAGTGAAGGATATTCTTGTAAGGGCTTTAAGTCCTGCAAGCACTGGGATTAAACCTGAGTGCCTTCATTAGAAGTAGACAGATTCAAACAGGGTCAAAAAGATTATTTTATTGAAGAACATTTGGGTTGCAGAGATTTTACATGGACAACGTATTTCCAAGCACACAGAGTTCAGGAGAGTGGTGGTTTCATTACCAAAACAATAGTTTTGTGAGCTGTAGGGACTAGTTACAAACCCAGTGGCCAATGGTGAGTTTAGTATTTTTTGAAATGCGCCTAACTGGTGCTTGTTAAATTTGGCTACATCTTTTTTGCATTGACATGACCCAGAAAGTCATTGTATGTGTTTAAAAATTCATAGCACATCAATGTGTTGCTGAATATTAGGTTTGATGGAGAAAAATTAGTTTACAGCAATGCCTGTGGTGGGCTGAGGAACAGTAGCATGCAAACTATTATGATCATACAGTAGGAGGCAAAGAGGAAATGGCCTCAAGTTGCACCAGGGGAGATTTAGAGTGGATATAGGAAAAATTCTTCATGGAAAGGGTCAACAAGCATTGGAACAGGCTGCCCAGGGAAGTGGTTAAGTAATCATCCCTGGAGGTTTTTAAAAGAAACGTAGATGTGGCACTGAGGGATGTGGTTTAATGGTGGACTTGGAAGTGCTGGATTAGTGGTTGGACTTGGTGATCTTAGAGGACTTTTCCAGACTAAATATTTCTGTGATTACGAAAGTAAAATTAAAAGGTTAGACATTTTAACTTTAACAAGTGTTCCTTAACAATTTTTTTTCTTAATTTCAAAGAAAAAAATGCATTCCTACCTTGTGAAAACCAACACTATTTATTGTTGTTATCTGTTAAAAGTGATGGCATTTCATCAATTTTTAAACTGTCTCCATATCCAGCATAGCTCAGAACTACTGTACCTTTAAAATATGAATGTGAAATGCACGAATTACAGACTTTAGAGGGTGTTGACATTAATTATAGATTAAGGACTTCTTGAAGATCTGAGTAGATTTTTCATCTGCTATCTGTATTGTAGTTTGCTGTTCGGATCGGGAGAAGGACAGACAAGGTTATGTTTGTGTAATTTTCCTCTAGTTGTGCATTCAGAAACAATGTTTAAAAAAATATGGAAAGGGATTTGAATTCTCCTTTTCTGGATTGCAGACACAACAGGCTAATGCAGCTGTAGAGATGTGCTCAACTAAGAGAGTTTATGTTATGAAAAAGTTATTTCTGAGTAATTATAAACAAAATCATGGCCCTTGGGATAATATAAAACTATTACTCATAGAACAGTTGTTTTGTTACCACTAAAATATTTAACTTTTTCATGCAAATTCAAGGTCAGCAACTGCTTCCAAGGTCCAAAGCAGCAATTCTGCTATAGCAGCCACAGTACTTGAGGGAAATGGATGGTTCAGACTGGTCCTAATGACCACCTTTCCCTACTGTACAAGCAGCAAGGGAATTTTAAAAATAGTCTTGTTTTCTTTTTCTATAATTATCTTCTAAAATACAAGGGAACCTGGAAGGTGAAAATAAATCTAGAAATCTTTCTATTCAGGGATGTGACACTGTTCATTACTGGTTCTTTGCGGTAACCGTGTTAGAGATTCATTGTGAAGCTGTGGCCTCACTCTGCTGGGTGTTGGGCACCTGGAGAGGGGCAGTCAGCCTTGTGAAATGGTGAACAGGGAGAGCAGAGAGCTCAGTTCGTTGCATCAAATGGGTACCCTGACCCCAGCCAGCACAAAGCCAATTTTGTGGCCCCTCGGAGAGCAGGCTGAGGGGGCTTGGCTTTGGACCTTGCTTATGAAGGTTCTTCATTTTGCAGTCATGAGGTCACTTTCCTGCTCCAGAGGTCGTGGGTGTATTTTCTCCCTAATCTTGATTTTGATAGGAAGTGTACTTGATGTTGGCATGAAGAAGACCAAAGCCCAGGTCTGTGCCGGTGGAATGTATTTGTGAAGGGATTGAGAGGTTGATATTCATTAACTCCTGACTCATACTGCCCATTAACATAAGGTAGGATAAAGGTGGAAAAAGCTGAAGAGTTTGGGTATGAGTCAACAATTGTGAAAAATAAAACAAGTGTAAAACAAGAACTTATTCTTTTACTACTAACACACTTAAGTGTTATCTTTTATGTAGCCCATTTTTAAAAGAATTTCTTAATGCTCCCAGTTTATCAAAGCTGTTTGAAGTATCTTTCCCAGATTTTCCTTTTGGAGTATATAAGAATGTGTTCCCATGCTTGGTGTCAGTACCTGACCTTCTCTATTTATTTAGACAAATATTTCCTTTGGACAGTAATGGGATGTTTGCTTACCCACTGTAATATGAGTCCAAAGGGCCTTCAAACTCATCATATATAATTTGAGTGCACAGCCTACAGCGTGGCACCTGCATTGCATGAATTTCAAAGCAAATTGAATTGTTTGTCACAGGAGAGGTTGAGCAGTTTGGAGGTTTGGAGGTTTGATCTTCCCATCAAGGTCTAATCAAATGCTGAAGCATATTTTGCTGTGTAAGGAATGCAGGGCTTGCTGCTGTTAGTGTAGCAGAGAGCATGGCTTGTTTTTACTGGTGTCTTTTTTCCCCACTTCGCTCAAGGTGGTGGTGAGGTCTTACTGTGTCCTGGTGTTGTACCCTAGGAAGAGATTCCTGCTTCTCTGATGTGTCATGTCAAAGGAAGCACATGGTATAAAAAGACAGAGCAGTCAAATCTGGAGAAATATCAAGGAAGTGTGAAGGGATGAGACCAGAGAGCCACAGCAGCTGTGGCAGCACTGCAAAAGGAGCCCTTCACTGACTCACCATTTGAAACCTGTTGCTGTGCACAACTTCAAGAACATATGAGAGTTCATCCTCACTACCTCAGCCAAATAATTGTGTTTGATCCCACCTTGGAGGTTAAACAAATTACTCTCAAGAGTCTGCTGGAAGTAATAGAAATGAATTTTATAGTTACAGCAAACAATGATTTTTAATATTACTGCAATACATTGGTCTCATTTGAGTGCAGATATGCAGAGAAAATGTAAGTAAACATTAGAGGTAAGTTGTCTTTTAAAAACAGAGCTGAAGTAGCAAGCCTAAACCTTGGGAAGTGCTGAAGCTTTTAAAATTAGCAGGAGTTTTACGAGTCTTTTAGTTACAGAATAAAGTCCATGATTTGTCTCACAAATTGGCATAATTTTAAAGGGTTTTTCTTAATTGGTCCACTGACATCTGCTTTGAGATGACCGCCTCTAGAGGAGGAAGAACTGTGGCTGGCAGTGAATCAGGACAAAACCAAGGAAGACCTCAAAGCAGCTGAAAAACAAAAAACATTGTGGCCAAGACAACAGGCTGAGTGAGAGCTCGTGAGCAACGAGAGGGCTGTGGTCAGCAGTCATAGCTGCTTCCTGCTCAAAAGCAGCAACAGCAGCAGCAGCAGATTTCAAGAAGTCTCATTTGAAAGTTGAATGTTTAAATTAGCCATCTACACTCTTCCATTTTTAGGCATCCTAGTGCTTTTGTGTGCTAGGTTTTGGACTCCTTCACACTTTGCTTCTTTGAATTGTCAACCTAAGCACTCAGAAATCATGAATCAGCCTTTCTCTGCCCCCAGTGGCTTAGAAACCATGAGTTTTTAAGAAGTAACAGATGTTTTGTTCTTTTTATTTGCCTTCTGGTTTTTGAGCTTGCAGAGTTCATATTTTAAAAGTGTTTCACCTTGAACCCCAAGCTAACACTTTATTTATTCACTCTTCAAATGTATAACAGATTCTCCCATCAATCTCAGTAATGGTGGCTTAATGGAGAAAAATTCCATGTTTCTGACAGACTCATGAGATGGCATTGCTTGGTTCCTTTAGGTTGTCTTAGGGAATATAGGATGGGACTTGATTTTCTGGGTTACTGAGAATGGTCCTATCTTATTGCAAGCAACCCTATTATACAATCCTATCTGAAATTTTGTTTGGCTAAATTTATTATTGTTATTATTATTATTAATATTTATTATTATTTAAAGTACATTTAATTTAAGTATGTTTAGTACTTACTACCGTGTATATTCCTTATGGAAAAGTCTCCCAGAAGCCCACTAATCAAACAGTTAAAAACTTCTGCAGATTTCTAGTCTAAAAGTGCTCATGGCCAAGCTAATACCCATTTGTTCTTGTGTTAACATCATGCTTCTGCTGATGTGAGTGTATAATGTTGAGTTTTATTTCTGCTTTTGCTCACTTTCCTGACACCTAGCTTTTGTTCAGGTGTGGTCAATGTCATCTTCATCATTGCAAAGTATGAGAAAAATTGCACTAAATCAGTGTAGCCTCAAATTACCTTAATCTTATAAACTATCCTCAGTACACAGTGGCCTGTCATAATGTTCAAATGTTGACTCACTCAGTTACAGTAGAAGTAGCATAGTCTGGAACAAGATAAGGTTATGCTGCCCTTAGGAAACAGTGTAATCAAAAGTATGCACATGCTTTTGATTAACAGTTCATTCTCAAGATTAAGTAGAAGCTAATATGTGAAGTGATTTAATAGCAGTATGAGAATTAAGTGGGGAAGGTGTGCTCCCAGGTGCTGTAGTCTAAGCTAGTATCAGTTAACTAGCGTAACTGGTGAAGTATGGAAAGTCGCAGTGGAAATGATGTGAAGATTCAGGTAGAACAGACATACTCTGGAGATTGTCCCAGCTAATCATTGCAGATGATGCTACCTCACATTTCAGTCTTAGAGACCACACTTTTGAAACTTGAATACTAAGAAAATTAGGCAGACATTTCAGCAGCTATTTAAATGCTGATTGAACTGAAGACGTGCACCTCAACTGCCTGAAAGATGTAGTTTTAAATTTTTCAGTGTCCAGGGCTTGTTTGATGTACTTAAAGCAATGGCTATGAACATATGGGACATTGTGTCAGATCCTATGCAATTAGGGTTCTGATAGATTAGCTCTGTGGAAACTTCTATCTTTATCTCAGACTTTCACCTATGTCTCTCAAATTCTGGGTCAAGGAAGGTGAAAAGTGAGATGCCTGAAAGTGAGATACCTTTCCCTATTTGTTCTCTGTTAATAACCAATATTTTGATGATCTATTTCCTAAAGGATCATGATTGCTAATCATTGGCAGATAAGATGGCCACAGTGAAAGACATAAATTGGAAATGCTTCTGTATGATTTTGAAATGTGCCTGGCTGTGTTAGTGCGTTCCTTTCTGTAGTGGCACAGACTATGGGTAAAACATATATGCTCGCACAATAGAAATGAAATGCAGTCTCGGCCCTTTCCCTTGTGACAGTGTAAATTTCCAAAGAGAGGGCTGCCACCAAGTCCTAGTGGATTTTTGGAACCTCATCCTTTTCCCTCCCCGTGCTCATTCTTGGTTTCAGGACACAAACTCGGTTTTCAGTAGCAATAAGTAACTTTTGGGCAGAGTTTTGATGTTAGACCCTTAACGTGGTTGATACATGGGGGCAGGCTTTGCCCAGCTCAAGTGGTGAGTGCAAGTGTGCGCAGCCTCCAGGGCACCTGTGTGTTGGAAGGGCAGCAGCTGGGGTTGCAACAGCCACTGTAGATTAGCCTTCCAGTTATGGACAAAGTGACCTCTTGTCTTTGTGCCCAGAAGCCATGCATTTAAAAAACAGCTATGTAGTTACCAGCNGAATAAAGTCCATGATTTGTCTCACAAATTGGCATAATTTTAAAGGGTTTTTCTTAATTGGTCCACTGACATCTGCTTTGAGATGACCGCCTCTAGAGGAGGAAGAACTGTGGCTGGCAGTGAATCAGGACAAAACCAAGGAAGACCTCAAAGCAGCTGAAAAACAAAAAACATTGTGGCCAAGACAACAGGCTGAGTGAGAGCTCGTGAGCAACGAGAGGGCTGTGGTCAGCAGTCATAGCTGCTTCCTGCTCAAAAGCAGCAACAGCAGCAGCAGCAGATTTCAAGAAGTCTCATTTGAAAGTTGAATGTTTAAATTAGCCATCTACACTCTTCCATTTTTAGGCATCCTAGTGCTTTTGTGTGCTAGGTTTTGGACTCCTTCACACTTTGCTTCTTTGAATTGTCAACCTAAGCACTCAGAAATCATGAATCAGCCTTTCTCTGCCCCCAGTGGCTTAGAAACCATGAGTTTTTAAGAAGTAACAGATGTTTTGTTCTTTTTATTTGCCTTCTGGTTTTTGAGCTTGCAGAGTTCATATTTTAAAAGTGTTTCACCTTGAACCCCAAGCTAACACTTTATTTATTCACTCTTCAAATGTATAACAGATTCTCCCATCAATCTCAGTAATGGTGGCTTAATGGAGAAAAATTCCATGTTTCTGACAGACTCATGAGATGGCATTGCTTGGTTCCTTTAGGTTGTCTTAGGGAATATAGGATGGGACTTGATTTTCTGGGTTACTGAGAATGGTCCTATCTTATTGCAAGCAACCCTATTATACAATCCTATCTGAAATTTTGTTTGGCTAAATTTATTATTGTTATTATTATTATTAATATTTATTATTATTTAAAGTACATTTAATTTAAGTATGTTTAGTACTTACTACCGTGTATATTCCTTATGGAAAAGTCTCCCAGAAGCCCACTAATCAAACAGTTAAAAACTTCTGCAGATTTCTAGTCTAAAAGTGCTCATGGCCAAGCTAATACCCATTTGTTCTTGTGTTAACATCATGCTTCTGCTGATGTGAGTGTATAATGTTGAGTTTTATTTCTGCTTTTGCTCACTTTCCTGACACCTAGCTTTTGTTCAGGTGTGGTCAATGTCATCTTCATCATTGCAAAGTATGAGAAAAATTGCACTAAATCAGTGTAGCCTCAAATTACCTTAATCTTATAAACTATCCTCAGTACACAGTGGCCTGTCATAATGTTCAAATGTTGACTCACTCAGTTACAGTAGAAGTAGCATAGTCTGGAACAAGATAAGGTTATGCTGCCCTTAGGAAACAGTGTAATCAAAAGTATGCACATGCTTTTGATTAACAGTTCATTCTCAAGATTAAGTAGAAGCTAATATGTGAAGTGATTTAATAGCAGTATGAGAATTAAGTGGGGAAGGTGTGCTCCCAGGTGCTGTAGTCTAAGCTAGTATCAGTTAACTAGCGTAACTGGTGAAGTATGGAAAGTCGCAGTGGAAATGATGTGAAGATTCAGGTAGAACAGACATACTCTGGAGATTGTCCCAGCTAATCATTGCAGATGATGCTACCTCACATTTCAGTCTTAGAGACCACACTTTTGAAACTTGAATACTAAGAAAATTAGGCAGACATTTCAGCAGCTATTTAAATGCTGATTGAACTGAAGACGTGCACCTCAACTGCCTGAAAGATGTAGTTTTAAATTTTTCAGTGTCCAGGGCTTGTTTGATGTACTTAAAGCAATGGCTATGAACATATGGGACATTGTGTCAGATCCTATGCAATTAGGGTTCTGATAGATTAGCTCTGTGGAAACTTCTATCTTTATCTCAGACTTTCACCTATGTCTCTCAAATTCTGGGTCAAGGAAGGTGAAAAGTGAGATGCCTGAAAGTGAGATACCTTTCCCTATTTGTTCTCTGTTAATAACCAATATTTTGATGATCTATTTCCTAAAGGATCATGATTGCTAATCATTGGCAGATAAGATGGCCACAGTGAAAGACATAAATTGGAAATGCTTCTGTATGATTTTGAAATGTGCCTGGCTGTGTTAGTGCGTTCCTTTCTGTAGTGGCACAGACTATGGGTAAAACATATATGCTCGCACAATAGAAATGAAATGCAGTCTCGGCCCTTTCCCTTGTGACAGTGTAAATTTCCAAAGAGAGGGCTGCCACCAAGTCCTAGTGGATTTTTGGAACCTCATCCTTTTCCCTCCCCGTGCTCATTCTTGGTTTCAGGACACAAACTCGGTTTTCAGTAGCAATAAGTAACTTTTGGGCAGAGTTTTGATGTTAGACCCTTAACGTGGTTGATACATGGGGGCAGGCTTTGCCCAGCTCAAGTGGTGAGTGCAAGTGTGCGCAGCCTCCAGGGCACCTGTGTGTTGGAAGGGCAGCAGCTGGGGTTGCAACAGCCACTGTAGATTAGCCTTCCAGTTATGGACAAAGTGACCTCTTGTCTTTGTGCCCAGAAGCCATGCATTTAAAAAACAGCTATGTAGTTACCAGCAAAATCATTGCAAATTTTTTTTTAAAAAATAAGGGAGAAAGAGAAAGAGAAGAACATGCTTCCAAGTGTGAGAAAGTCCCTGTTTGGTGAAGACTGTACTCACAAAGTAATTCAGACACGGTGATGCTCTTGAGGTGGGAGACATTCCAAAGACGTTAAGAATTTTTGGTTTGAGGTGTGTGGCTGTAAGGGACCAAAATCTGTAGTTCTGGGGGTTTCTAGCATGAAAAGTGAAACCTCTCAGAGAAGTAAAGCAGAGTGATAAGCATTGAAAGGTGAGTTTGAGCACAAAATTTTGTGTGAAATTTTCCATCAGTCTTTGTATAGGTGACTGACGGTTTGAAAATGTAATACTTGATGCTGGAACAGTGGCCTGTGGTTCTCTATGAATAGTACCCCTTGTTTTCACATGAAAACCGGTATGCAGATTATTACATTCATTGCTCTAACTGCAGGATCAAGTCTTTAGTTTATGACAACTGTTGAAAGCTTAGCGAGCAATATTTGTATTTTCAAAGCATTGTTCCTGGTATGTTAGCACACAACTGTGTTATTACATATTAGAGTGTTATTTATATGACTAGAGGTTAGAGGTGGGGTTTTGTTACAGACATAGTGCTGTAGGGATTTGAACGTCTAGGCTGTTTTTGTTGTCAGCTTTGATATTCAGATATTCTCCAGAAAGCAAAGCCTTGTTTTGTTTGCTTGCTTTTATTTATCTTTTTATGGTATATGGACTTTTGTGATGCTTGGAGCTTGATACGTGTAGTATTTCAGGCCTATTGTGAATACTTTAGAGGTCCCTCCTGCCCCTGCATAGGATACTCGTCTAATAGTGACTGCATAAAACATCTTAAATGTAATCACAAAACCAGATTTCACAAACCACTTAGCAGCAACATAAAAGAGTACTGTATGTTTTATGCTGTGTTTGAGGTTGATTTTTTTTTAATTCAAGTCTAACTGTTTAGTCCAGTATACTACTGCTAGAAATAACAGTAACAGTAAGCAGATTTTTGCCTTTGGCAACTACAGTCACTAAAACAGGGCTATAAATCGCTCATTGTATGACTGCCTGCATGGTATGTGCCATGTGTATTTTTCAGTCTGTTACACTAAGTGGTGAAGGAAAAAAAATCATGCATACATGTATTTTCAATATCATTCTGTAGCTATAAAATGGGTTTTAGAAGTTTTATTTTCCCAAATCACTTATTGATCTATCAGTGTGATGGTACTGAAATCAGAGACTGAGTATATAGGTCACTTAACTTACCTTTAATTCATAATGCCAGTTCTTCACAACTAGAAAAGTATGACTACTAGACGACATGTTGTTCCCATTATTTGGCTTCTATTTTAAGACCTTAAGCAGCAGCCTACACATAAAGCACTTTATTTACATTTTTCCTGTTTGAGTTTCTTCATTGTCTTTGAAGACCTTTGTTGAATAATTTTCTGCTAGCAAAATTTTTGCCTGTGGGGCCACATGTGCTCTTGGAAATACTGTGGGACTTTCCAGCTGGCAGGCCTTGCAAGCTGCTCAGTTCCTGATGAGCCTGTCCATGTGCCTGCAGGATGGGGGAGTCACTCAGCACAGGTTCTCAGCACCTTACAGGATGGTTCTACTAAGCTGAAATTTGATCCTTATTCAGTAGGCTGCTGTTGGACTCTGAATCTCCTTAAAGCCATCAGCTGAAGTCTCAAAGAAGGTGGAAGTTCTATTTTTCATACAATGATAGAATCGTTTAGCTTGGAAAAGTCTTCAAAGATTATCAAGTCCAACCATTAACCCAGCATTACCAAGTACACCATTAAACCACATCCCTAAGCATCTATGTGTCTTTAAAATACCTCCAGGGATGGTTACTCAACCACTTCCCTGGGCAGCCAGTTCCAGTGCTTGACAAGCCTTTCAAGTGAAGAATTTTTTCCTCATATCCAGCAACCCGGCCTGTTCTGACACAAGTGCATGACTTGTCACTTGGCCTTGTTGAACCTTATACCATTGACCTTGGCCCATTGATCCAACCTGTCCAGATCCCTCTGCAGAGCCTTCCTACCCTCCAGCAGATCAACACTCCCACCAGCTTTGTGTCAGCTGCAAACTGACTGAGGGTGCACTTGATCCCCTTGTCCAGGTTATCAGTAAAGATGTTAACATACTGAGCCCTGGGGAACACCACTTGTGACTGGCTTCCAACTGGATATAACTCCATCCATCACCACTCACTGGGCTTGGCCATCCAGACAGACTTTTACCCAGAAGAGTTCACCCATCCAAGCCATGAGCAGCCAGTTTCTCTGGGAGAAAGCTGCAGGCAGTGGTGTTTGATCAGGATAGTTCTACTAAATATTGTGTTATTGAGTCTTGAGCTTCCCTTTATCAATGGTCTGTGTGTAGATACCTGCTCAGTGTTTATGTTTAGGTAACAAATCTACTGGAACTCTTTATCAGTGTAGGCCTTATCGTTATATGAACGGAATTGGTTATTTTCACCATGAGAAAACATGGGACTAATATACCGGGACTAATATACCAGGACTAGAGGCAGAAGCAAATGTTGGGCAATGCATTTCGAAAAAAGAGGGGTTTTCTGTTACTTGTAGCCTGTGCTGTAAGTCAGCTCTGGACCCCTGTCCTTCTTGTAATACGTTCACAGTAATACTCTCTTTATTTCTACTTTGTCTGCTGTTGTCTTCTTTAAGCCTTTCAAGACCATTATTTTGCTTAAAACAAATTCTCTGCTTTATAAGAATGTTTCTTTCTTCTATCTGCCCCTCTTTCCCTAAAAGAAAATGCCATGCGTCGTGTCTCAGGCACGTGGAAAAGTTGCAAGCAAAAAGTGTGACGGCCCATACAATTTTACCTTGGCTAAAGTTGTAGAGGAAGATAGTTGTTTGAACATCAGATTCCCAGGGAGTAGGAAAGGCTCTCCCAGTTTTCAGTGGAATGAGGGTTGTCCTAGGGGGCAATTGTGTGATACCTCTGCCTCCAGATGAGATTAATTTCCTCTCATGATACTTCTCTCTTGTCCAACTGTGGAAAGACAAGCCAGACAATGAGTTTAGACTAAGCACATAACTTCTAGACAGCCAAAGTTGAACGAGTTGAATTCCACTGTGGCCACTGATGCAGCTGTGAGAATGCTCTGCATGAGCCCACCACTCACTCCACAGCTCAGTCCTGACAGAAATCCGTTGCTTTTAATGCACTTGTTGCCTTAGTTAAAAGCATATTTGGGGACATTTGGGGACACTGTTGCCAGCAGTTTTGAGGATTGAAATGGATTTTAATAGTGTCATCTCTTGATCATAATGATTGGGAGTGGAGGAGCATTGGTCATGAATGAATGGCTTTTTGTACATCAGCAAATATGTGGTCTGTGAAAGTCATGTTCAATATTGAATCCACATGTGATGTCTGAGAAATGACCTCAGCAGATCTTGTGATTTCTCAAGCTTTTAAAATTGCTCACTGTAATGGTAACCCTAATTATAAATCTCCAGCAAGGGCCCATATGCAGATGTCATCACTCAAAAAGCAATGTAAGCTCTTCCTTAAATATTTGATTTAATGTCAGGATATCCTGAAATAGCTAGTGGTAAGAGATGTTTAATGGATATGAATTACGTGTTTTTAACTGGGAAATGTTTGTCTTTAGTAGTTTGGTCTTTGGAATTCAGTTTCGGGAGACTGTTCAAAATATGCTGATTATGTCAGCTAATATGTGTTAATATCTTTTGTGTAAGCTCTTATCTCTTTCCTAACAGCATAATAGACAAAATACCCCATGAATGTTAATGATAACAACAAATAAGCATACAACCATGTTAAAGATCGTGTAATCCAGAGGGAGAAGCAAAGTAGCAATGAGATGAAGGCCAACTTCTTCTGTTCAGTTTTGCCTGGTCTGGCTGTTTCTCCGAAAGTGCCCTTTCTTCTCATTTGCCATAAAGCAATTCCAGGGCAATTGGACGCTTAATTGCTGTTAAAAATGGATGAATCTCAACCCAAGCAAGGTGCTAAAGGTCATGTGGGGAATTATCCATCCTAGTAAATAAGGTGAAATTACCTTACCATGTAACTGGAGGTGAAGAACATCCTGTTTCAGTGCTGGGAAATCATGTTACTTTATGTGTGAGAAGGAAGTGTGTGCCTTCACAATGAATGGTTTCTGACAGTGATGAGTGTAACACCTTTCCCTGCCTTTAATTGTTCACAGTCTGCTTATAGTTGTGATACATTGGATGGAAGGAATTACCTGGGAGGGGACTGAATTCTTGTTTTGGATCACATCCTTTTCAGCCCTCGTCCCTTTCCCTGTAGGCTACAGAGAGAAAATAGGGGCAGCTTGTGGCTTTAGGCACATGCCAGCATGTGGGAGCAACAGGAGGTATTGTCTGCTGGCATTTGTGCTTTTGTAACAGCAAGTACTACTCCTTTCCAATGCAAAGATTGTCTGAGCATGATGGTCCCACAGCTGAGAGGCACACACTAAACCTGTCATTGGTCTAATCTCTATATCATACTATATCATACTAATCTCTATATCATACTTGAGTAAACTGTGCTTTGTTCTCGGAGCAAATTATCCTGTAACTACTTGTAGCACATGTTAATTAATATTTTTGGTACCAGCAGAGGTGATGAGATGTAAATTCCAGCTATAACTGACCACTGTATTTGCTAGTCTTTGCACTTTCTCAGCATGGTTTTAGACCTGTTATTTTACTACAAACATGAAGGCTTTTTTCTTTGTTTGTGTTCTCTGAATGGCTACAAGCAGAACTGCAGCCCCTTATTTGGTCAACAGGCTTACCTGGGGCATGATGGCCAACCTCTTCAGCTCCCCACATTGTGTGCTCTGCAGGAGTCTCCCACTGGGGCTCTACTCAGAATTTACTGCCTTTGCTTCACTTGAATGAACCTTTTGAGGAGTGTTGATGATCTGGTAAGAATTAAAAAGCCAGAAGTATGGCAGTGACATGTGGCTTCATCTTTCTTTCTCATCCTGCAAAGCCTATGCCATTCTCCTGGCCAAGACCTTGTTCAATGTTTGAGAGTAGATAGGATGCCTCAAGCTGTTTGGTAGCAACAACTTAAGAAATATTTACAGTCTAAAAAAGTAAAAGCTTAAATATTGGTTCTTTAATGCCACATTAGGCTTACAGTTCTCCCTGGTTAGTCATATGGTGTTCTTTGTCAAGCATTAGGAGACACTGTGATTAAAAATCTGTAAAAGGTCAGTACAAGAAGCATGTAAACAGTAATCATGGTTCAATGCCACTGTGGTCTTCTGTATGCAGTTCTTTCCCTAAGGAGGTTTATTCTGAGTCTGACAGGGTAGTCTGACTTCTTTAAGTAAATTACGATGACGAAAGATAATTTCTGGTAGCAAGACAGTGTTTTGGTGGAGATCACTAAAATATGAATATATGCTGGCCCAGAACTTCACTTGAGGGCTGGTGAGAACATGAACCTTAATATTTTATAAATAGGCAAAAAAATTAAGTGTATTTAGTAAGTTTCATAATAGGCATTTTAGTAATAATCACTTCTAACATGGCTGAGGGAGGTGATAGTTCCACTCTACTCTGTGCCTAGTGCAGCCTCGCCACAAGTCCTGTGTGCGGTTTTGGGCACCACAAAATAAGAAAGATTATAGCCCTGAGAGGGTATCCAGAGTATTGGAAAGGGTCCGTAGGGGAGGCTGTGGGAGGAGCAGCTGAGGTCACTTGACCTGTTCAGCCTGGAGAAGAGGAGACTGAGGGGAGACATCATAGTGACTGACACGTTCCTCACAAGGGGAAAAGGAGGGGCAGGTACTGATCTCTTACCTGTGGTGACCAGTGAGAGGACCCAAGGGAACGGCCTGAAGCTGTGTCAGGTGTGCTTTAGGTAACATATTAGGACAAGGTTCTTCACCTGGAGTGTTGTTGGGCTCTGGAACAGGCTTTCCAGGGAAGTGGTCACAGCACCAGGACTGACAGAGTTCAAGAAGTGTTTGAACAGTGCTCTCAAGCACATGGTGTGACTCTTGGGGCTGTCCTGTGCAGGGCCAGGAGAGGGACTTCAATGAACCTTGTGGGTCCTTTCCAACTCAGGATATTCTGTGATTCTATGATACAAATATGTTGTTAAGTTGTAAATAAAATGTATTACTCTTGCATAGCCCAGGAATCTGTAAATTACCTGAGTATTAACGTTTAAAAAGCATATTTACAAATATAAATTTAAAATGAGATGCATGCTATCTTTAAGTACGTAAGAACTTAGTTTTCAGCATTAAGAAGCGTCCACAAATTAGTTAAAATCAAATCCTTTTGCGGTTTTACATATTATCCTCAAGGCAAAACAGATTAAAACTCTCTTCCTGGATGAATTCAACCTAAGACTGAAAATGTGGTCCAAAAAGTCGCATTGCGTCAGCCTGATGTTTGACTTTTGATAGCACATCCCCAAAGACTTCTCTTTGACGTGCCCTGAACAGAGAACATTTGTTTCCCACAAAGCCTGTTGTTGCTGATAAAGCTCATATATATCGAAGTGGTATCTAATATGGCACTGCTGCATTCTGGCCTTAAGAAAAAAAAACCACAACAACTGAGTAGCTCATTTGCCTTTGTAAACCTGCTGTGCCTGAAGATGTATTTTAGCTATTCTGTCCAAAGCCCAGATCACAATAACTAGGTCTGTATAACACATGTTTTTAAACAGAGCATGAAAAAAAACATTATTGCACATTAAAACAAAATAGAAGCCATAAAAGTTGTGTTTCAGAGACTGTGTTAATGTACTTGTGATAGTACTGTGGTGATGCCTTCCTTTGATATTTGAGGCCTCTATCTGAGTGACAGAAAGCAGATCTCTTAGGAATCTCCTTAGCTTGAACGTTTGTATGGTTAAATGAGCAATGAAGCAGAAGGGTGTAAACTATTGTCCCTGAAGTATTTCATGTTAACTGCAGGCACAGGCAATTCTGTAAAGGTACACACACACATATATGCACACACACATGCAGAAATGGTGGGAAATTGAATGAAAGTTGAATATCCCATGGTTAACATAGGTTAGAGTAAAATCTTTCTCAGTCAGGAGGAAGCATTCTGGAGATTAAGGGAAGGGGTTTTGCCCAGCTCAGACCATGTGCTGTTAATAGACAACATCATGTCCAGCTTAGAAAGCCTGCTGGCCTTTCTTCCCTCTTCACCTCCTCCTGCCCCACAAATACAAGCACAAATCCCTTCTTTCCCTGCTTTGCCACAAATATATAAGCAGATCTCTGGTCTGTCTGTTCTGCTTTGCTGTTTGATGCTAGGTTCAGCATACAGGTCAGTCCCAGCAGCTTTGGATTGTGAAAGGCTCAGTCACTGTTGCTGAGGTGCACACCAGCACCACTCCGTTCGTGTTCCCTGATGATGGCTACGGTTATGTGTTGTTTGCTGACATAAGCATTCACCAGACTGCTACAATCCAGAGACAATGCCATCTCACAGAGACCTGGGATGACTGAGATAGCTGTGTTAGGAGACATGAGCAGAAAGACTCCTAAGGATTTTTCTGAAAACTGTGGGGTTGTATTAAAAAAGGAAGTATTTATTTTTTAATCTTTCCTTGGAAATGTGAGTTGACTACATCGTTACAAGGTGCCTCTGAAATCTGCTGCTAGAAGCAGCCATTATTGTATCACTTCCTACTCCAATTCCCCTAACTCTTCTTTTCACTCCAGTTTGTGTCCCATGAAAGAGAGCATTTTCTAGTGATGCACAAAAAAACCAGAGATTGTATCTTCCCTTTGCAAATTCCTGAGAGTACAGACAGTTTCATTTTTTCCTCCTGTGTCTTTGCATGTTTAAAAGACAGATCAGACTCCCAGTATATTCAATTTTAGTTTTTTGAGGCTGCTTACAGAAATGTTGAATACATTTCCTATACATCCATCTTTCAGATTGGTGACAGATCTTGCACAACCAGACAAAAAACTCTTGTGTATTGAAATCTTGACTGGCTAAAAAACTACCCAGAACTTCTGCCTTTCAGATAGTTAAAGAAGAGATTGCTTTTGAAGCTTAAAGTTTGCACTTGAAAGTTTGCTTCCATGAAAACATTGCATTGGTATGAATTTTGCTCATTAGGCATAAACTCAGGACCATGTCTGTTTCAGTTTTACACATAAATACAGGATTACTCCATGTCTAATCTGGAGTGATTGTAATATGCTGCAGCCAAACTTTTCTTTAGACAGTCCATGTCAGTTTTGCAAGAAGTCTGGTAGCAAGCAGATCCTACAGAAACTCTTAATTTACATTGCGTGCAAGGTTGTCTTCCTTACCGTGCCTTGCATTTTGGCTGGCAGAGCATTAGATTCAGCTGGAGCAATGGCCTGGCTGAAAACAAAAGTAAGGGTGTAACATGAGTACATTATAGGTTAGCAGCAGCCACTGCCTGAAGGCTTCATCTAGGGGTGTCCTCCCTGAAAAGTTCTGCTTTGTATTGTTCATATGTCTTCCTGCCCCTGGTAAAGGAGAAAGCAAAATGTGTACAACCCTGGATGGCGTGAGATCTTGCTGAGATTAATAGTAGCGTTGAGACTGAAGCAGAAGCTTTTTCCTGTTGCATTTGGGTTAGCTTTAGGACTCAATATTTTGCCTGAACACCTCTCATATTTTTGGGGAGTTTGTTGTAAGGGGTTTTTTCCCAGGTCTTGGACTTCTTACATTTACATGAACTTCAAGGGGTTTTAGTAGAATCATGGCTGAACTAAAATATATTCAAATAAAACTAGTAAATAGCCACTTTGCATCTCAATTTGGTTTTATAGTCAGTAAGTCCCATATACTCCATGTTCTTATGTTTCCAGCCTGTATATAAGGGTTCTGTTTTCACTTCTGATGACTTAAGAATTGCCTAGTCCTTCATTCTAGTAAAGTGTTTGCTTATGTGTAAAGAAAATGAGGAAAAATGAGCAGGCAAAAAAAAATAGAGAAGAAAGTGGTCTGAATAACAGAATGATTTTATTTTCTTCTCAAGCACTACTTAATGTTTAAAAAAGAAAACCTGAGAAGGTGACTAATTTATTTTTGCCTTGAAACAGAGAAAGGAGGGTAAAGTGGGTAAGGGGTGTCACAGAGATTGGGGTTTCCATCCCCAATTACGCGCTGGCTGCTATGCTGCTGAATTACACTGCAAGCACTGAATGGTGCCATTATATTCCTTTTCAAAAGTTGTGGGCTATGAAATTCAATCTGAGGTACTTTTAATGAGTGTTCTGAGCCTCAGTTGCAGCTCTTCCCAAGAAACAAGGAGCACAGTGTGCCACTAAATAGCACCGAGGCCGGGGGTTAAACTCATTCAGTTTTTCCTCACAGGGAGAGAAAGTAATATCAACATTTATTTGACAGGTATATGCTTGGGTCCATAGTTGAGCTTTAGTGAAACAGCTTTCCATAAAGAAAATGTTCTGAAAAATGAGGTTCTATCAGCTTCACATCAAACCCCCATCTAGTTTCTGAAAACAAATCTTGTGGTGTGTTTTCCAAAGCCCGTGCCCGCAGTGCGCATGCTGAGCTTGTGCTGTGGGCATCCTTGTGCTGCAGGACACTGTGCCTGTAGCCATCAGGCACATCCTTGTGGGCAGAGCCTCCAGGTGGAGCTCACACCAGATGGAGGAGTCTGCCCAGTTATACCCTTTGGCTGTGAATTAAACGTAGATAATTCACGGGTATTCTTTGTCAGAGTGGTGGCTGCTGCCATCCGTGGTTTTGCTGTCATAGCTGCAATGGCTTTGGTGTGACTCCTGCCCTTCTTACCCCTCTGAACAAGACATAGCTTTCCAGAGAAGCATTTTTAGTGTGCACCTGGTTTAACAAAAGCCATGTAGCACAGAAGTATCGTTGCCTTCCATTTTTCTTTCATGCTGAATTGTGAAGTAGTGTGTTTCAGTTTGTGAGGAAAGCACTGTTTAATGCATCTGATTTGCAACTCACTCCAAGATGTGAAACTCATGTCAGGCTGGCTCTGGTTTTTGCAAGTCATCACCATTCAGTGTCAAGGCTCTGAAGCTGGAATACGTTGTGTGGATGATACTTTTAGGAAAGGAGAATAGTCACTTCCAGCAGTGGATGCTTGCCTTGCTGAGGGAATAAAGAACAACCACAAACCACTTTTTAGTTTTGCTAGCAAAATTAGGCAGAGATGACTCAGCATTTACAGGGGCTAATTTAGGGAGCAAGATGGCATATTTTTAGTAAATTTTCTCGTTGTTCTTTTAATGCCTCATTTTTCTTGTCCACTGTGCATTTTAATGATATTCAGGGAAAGCAATTTTGTTTTAGTAACAGTGGTGCTGCCAAGAGTCTCCCACTGGAAGTTTCCGAGAACTGAATGGTTGGTGTGTGAAATTTTGCAGCCTTAAACAGTTACTTAAAAAATTCGCTCTGCCACTGGTGATTTCCCACAACTGTTTTATACCTATCTGAAGGAAGTTAACAGTAATGATTGTACTACAAGAAACAAGGTTTGATTTTCTTCAGGAGGACTAATTAACAAAGCTAACTGTGCAGAGACCTGTTTTTGCAGTTTGATATTTTTTGGGGCTAGGGGTTATTTGGCGTTGCCGAGATCAACATTGAGATTTCATGTGAAGGCATGTGTTGTCCCCATTAGGACAATTTCTTGGAGGATTGTCAGGCAGACAACAGTGAAGTTTCACAGCTGAATTCATAAGCAGAGGGGATCAGAGCACCACTTTTAAGTTGATACAGCAGATGTTAGGTGCAAATGTGGGAGTTTTTAAGTCAGTACAGAAAAGTTAATGCAAGGTCAGTTGTAGTTTCTAACTGGAAGTTAGATGTCAGCTAGTTAAAACGCCGTGAATACAGTTGCAGGAACCAGTGAACCAGGAAACTAATCACAAAGGACTTTGTTAATGCTTTTCATCATGAATAACCTTTTGTAATAAACAGATGTGTACTTAGACTAAAGTGACCACAGGCTGAATGTTTTTGGTCTACATGGTTTGTGGTGTTTAGTTGGTGAAAAATTTCAGTTTCCCTTTGGGATGGATGTGTGAAAGAAATGTTGTGCGATTTTGTCTCTACAGCTACCCAAGGAGGAAATTTTTCAAGCTCCAAGAATCTGCCTCTTTCTTCCCTTTTCTTCCTCTTTACAAAGGCCTCCAATAGTTTTGTGATGGTTGCTCCTGGTTCTGCAGTAACAAACTCCTTGTCAACCAGAAATTAGAGTAATTGAAAGGTGGGAAATAAAATCAGTATTAATATCATTTGCATTTGTAAGAACTGCAAAGAAACCAAATGATTGGATTGTTACACCTGAAGATGACAGGTTGGTCTGTGGTGTGAAAGGCTCAGCTCTGCAGGTGCCCAGCTCACCTCTTCTCTCTTTTTGTTTCCTCACATGCACATTAAATTGGCATATATAATACAGTGTGGGTGGTATTTGCCCATTAAGGTATAAAACTGTGATTTTATGAGCCAAGTGAAAAGAGACCAAGCAGAGCTTCCAATTCCAGTAGCTTTACTGTGCTGTAATTATGGAGATGTGCAGTTACCCAAGGATTTACTGTGGGTGAATTTTGTATCAGTCTGAGTCTGCTGTGAGAAAAAACTTAAGCAAGCAATACTAACATACTGAAATACTAAATATACTAATACTAAAAATACTAAGCCTCATCATAAAACTTTACATTAGCTTTCTTAGGTAATATTTTTCTTTTTCCTTCTACATTATTTAACTATTGAATAGGATTACTTAGTATTCAGTGTCACATGAATTTTACTGTTGGCTATTTCTACTAAAGTTAATTTTGGGGCATTGGAAGAGAATTTAAAGTTTAGTAAGAGCAATCCTTCTGCTCCTGCCTATTTTAGAAAATATTTTTACATAAACAATTTTGCCATGATCAGAAATTCAAGAGCATGATTACAATAGCAAATCTGTGTATGTTCAAATGCAGAAAATGGCAAGTTTCTTTTGGAAAGAATGCTAGAAATGCTAGAAATGCAAGACGGTATTTTTGCCTCAATAATTGTTTGCTGTGTTGATTTTTGGTTAGCCATTGAATTCCTAAAATAGTTGTTGTTGAAGTCATCTTGTTTGTTATAGCTGATAGGTGGGGGGGAAAAAAGTGTAACTTTGCTGCTGCATTTTCTTTAAGGGTAGATATTTGGAGTAAAACACACCTGAAGTAAAGAGCACCGTATCTTACAATCACACTGTTTAAAAAAAGCTGCCACCACTAACAAAACTGATTGAAAGGTAAAAGTGTACATCAGAGATTGTGGAAGGCAAGCACTAGCATTAAGGGAATACAGCTTATGGGGTGAGTGTAAAGTAGGAAAGCAGCCCAATAAAATGTTGAAAGCAAAGAACACTAAATAGTCTTATTGTACACACACAGCAGATGATCAATCGCCTGTTTTTAAGGCAGTATAAGAGACTTATTCTGTTACTGCTGTTGGCCTCAGTCTGCCCTTTGATGGTATGGGCACAGTCTGTGGGAAAGCATGTGGGATACGTGCCAGGAGTGGAGCCTTCAACCACATTCAGATGGAAAATATCTTAAAAGGAATGAGGTGCCTTTAGGTTATCATAAAAATCTTCCTCTTCTACACCCCCTTTTCAAATGGGATGCATCCCTGGTGTCTGCAGGTACAGAGCGGGGATCTGCCTGTTTAAAAGTGGTGGTGGGAGTATGTGACTGCTGTGTTCAAAGGTTTCACTTCTCCGCTGTTCTTTGGCCTGCTATGAAGGAGTGATGAATCACACTTCTTCCAACACTACCCAGTCTAAGATGAACAGCAAGGTGAAAACTAGTAAGCCCATGTGTAAGAGCTATCTTTGCAGTCTAATGCTATTTTTATAGTTATCTAATCCTTCCTATAGGATTAATACCTGCACTTTCAAAGGGAGGAGAGGAGAAGGGCAGAGAATCTCCAAGTGTCCAAGCAGCATTAGGTCCAGAGCAACAATATTCAGACCAATGATTCCTGCCTTTAATCCCACCTTTCAGGAAATAGACTTTTGCTAAATATGGATTATGCATTACATTTTACGCCAGAAAGGAGAACTGCTTAAAATACAAAATTTGTCTTCAGATGCTGACAGCATTGTTTTCCTGTGAGTAGTTTTCAAGCCTTCTTTGAAGTATAAATTTCTGACAGGGTTATTTGTTTAAGAACCCTGTTGCTCAAGCTTATCTTTGAGGTTATTTTTATACTATTTGCTTATCATGAACAGTTGTTGGTTGGTTTTCTTTCATTTCAACACTGTACATCCATATACAATTTTTAACAGCTTTGAAAAACTCAGAGAAGTTAAGCTGTTAAGAATGTTATTTTTAGTATTGATTACAACCATATATGACTTCAGAAATAGAATGAAAATACTGCATGAAGTTTTCATGATCATTTCTAAGCGGCTGGTAAATTGGAGTATAAAAATCAGCTACAAGGCTGATCAGTACAAGGCATTTTTTCTGGCGGTTAGCCATGAAAGAGCAAATAAAATTTTAAACTTTGTACAATATAATATTTAAGTATTTGGAAAATATTTACCATGACCAAATGATGACATTTCATTTTGGAGCTTTTGAGCACCCAAAATATTATAGGAACAGGACATTAATGGAACAAACACCTGCCTTTATAGGGTGCCAGGTATGAATGAGTAAAGTACTGTTTTCTTTTAGGTGAAAATAAAGGAATATTTTCTCTCCCTATCAGTTGTTACTAATGCACAAGCAAGTGTATTAAAAAAAACAACAAACAAACAACAAAACCCCCCCCAAACCTCAAACGTTTTTTCTGACCCATTTACAGTTTTGAAGAAGAGAAGGAAAACAGATTAGTCTGTGTTTTCACACAAAATCTATTTTTCACATTGACCAAAACCGAACTTAACATCTTTTAGGTGTTCAGAAGAAAGTGTTTGTTTTGGTTTTTTGTTTGTTTGTTTTTCTTTTTAACCTGGTATTACTGCTCAGTAATGTTAAAGACAAACAAACAAAAACCATTCAACCAAAGATCTTTTTCAAGCTGGGATCTGAGGTTAGTTGGCTGGAAAGAATGGTACAATCACTATTTGACTATATATATATATATTTATATGTTTGGGGTTTTTTGGTTTTGTTTTTGTAGAAAATTAGTGACATAGTTGCTAAATAAACTGTGGGATGCTGGAATGTGTCCAAATTCAGTTATTTCAGAGGTCTGGTTATCTTTTTTTCACAAAAATTTCTGTATTGCAACCTGTGCCAAAGAATGGTCTAAACAAGTATGTAGAGGGAGATTTTTTTAAATGATTGATGATTGCTAGAACACGAAATAATTGTTGAACCTGTTAAAATATTCACCATTGAAAGATCATAAGCAACGTACAGTTCTGGATTTTGGTGGGAGTAGAGGGAGAGTGAATTGAGTAGGACTGAGATAATGAGCAGACAGCAAAATGTTGAATGTATAATACGTAAAGCAGCTAGTTTGACTGGGTACCTTCATAGCTTGCAGCTAAATGTGGTGATGCACATTATTCATAATTTAGAGCTTGATGTTCCCTGAAAATGTAAAGTCACTTTTAAAATGTGATTCCACAGAGCTAAATCAAAGGCCAGTTCAAAACACATTAAACAATGAGGGTGTGTAGCTGGAAATCAGTGAGCTTCTTTTCTCTGCAATAAATTCATAATATTATTTTGGTGTAAGTAAATACCACCTCAAGAGAATAATAGTAATTCCCTGGTATATCAATATGGCTGGGGCTCTCCTCATCTAAAATGAACCCTGTAACACATCTGTCTGTCCTTTTTGTCAGGAGTAAAAGACACAACTGTATTGGTCAGGAAATGCAGAAGATACATCTGTATCACTCACACATCACCAGTGTGCTCGGATGGCTGGTTTGGGGTGGGAAGAACTGCCCTCTGGAGCTGCATTATTTTTAATTGATTATACAGGAATTTGACTGTCAACAGGAACAGGAGCAGGGGACTGCCACCCGCTGCAGCTGCTTCCCAGCTCCTGTGTACTGCATGTGACCTTCTCCCAGTTGTGTTCCATCCCTTCCTATTTCCTTTCCCTCGCTGCCTTACAGTGTGGTGTCTGTCGTAGCAAGTGGTCTGGAGATATAGTCCTGGCACCCACCTTCCTTGCTTCCATGCTTCCATGTCAATGTCCCACTTGCATACCTCATCCTTCTTCTTTGGTCTTCACCTTTGCATGAGTTCTTTCCCTCCCTGGTGTGAGCTCTCATTTGATGATACACAAGAAGAGCAGGAGATAGGTCTGCTGGCTCTCCTCTCCTATGGTCCCGCTGGTGACCTTCCCTCATTGCAGTGTATGAAGCTTTTGTTATGGTCATGTAATGGTGTGGGCTTTCTCACTGTAGAAGGGAAAGGCTCTCCTGTAGCATAAGCTGTACTGTGGCCTTTCCCCACCATGCAACCTGCATGTGTGGCTATTTTAGGGTACTCATGGGCCCCCATGAGTACCAGGCTGGTGCTGGCATGGAGCAGGGAATGCAGCCAAGCTCTGGTTTATGCAGCCGCAGGGCTGTGGGACAGGAGCCAATGGAGCTTGCCTAGCACTTGCTGTCTGAGGCATGGCAGCAGGGCCACACTTGATGGTTGGAAAATGCCTTCCAAGTTCTGTGGAAATTTGTATTTTCTCGTGGGCCTTGTAACCACATTCAAGTCAGGCACAACTGCTGGCTACAGATGATGTCACTGGTATGGCACACTCATTCCTGAATGCTTCCTCTGTCAGTTTGTGTTTGCGGTGCCCTGAATGACTCCTGCTTTGCTTCCATACCCAGTGGACTGAACTTTTAATTTATTGTGTTTAAATTTTTTACTAGGGATGTCATGGAACTGCACTAAATCAACATCTCTTTGAAACCTTGTGAGTTCCTGCTTTTGTGGATGTTGCACTTCTTCTCGTCCTGCAAGACTAAAGTTTCATCAGGCTCTAAATCTCAGCAGATTTTATATGCACAGCATTTCCTTTGAGAGAACTGTCAGATTTTATTTTGAGGTAGACTGATCAAAGCTAAGATGAGTTTAGAACAATAATATTTACAAATACTAGAGTAAGAAGCATTTCATGTTATTGAGGCATACTCCAGAGAAAATGCCAAGTGACATAAATACTACAAGACTGTTGTTCCATTGCCTGAATACTTATAAGAAAAACATACTTTGCGAAAACACTCAGCAGGTTTTAATCAAATGCTTTTACTCATGGTCTGAGATCAGACAGGCGTGCTCTCCTCAGCTAACCTTAGGCAGTGCGGTAATGCAGGTGGGCTCTCTGCCTTTTTCCCCTGTGGATCAAAAATCTCCCTGCACCCCCAGACACTTTATTTTCCCTGTGAGGAATGATATAATTTGGTCTTTGTCAGACAGGAGTTCATCAGATACTTTAGCAAGACATACGTACATATACACATACGTTTCCATTTTTCTGGTTGTGCACAAGTAGGAAAGTTTCTTGCTGTGAGAGTGACTGATAAACACATCCTTCCTCTCTCCAGCAGCCCCAGCCAAACTGTGAAGGCCTGAGATTAGTCTAGAAGCAGGAGTATTTGCTTCTAAATAATTTTTGGATGTGTTTTTAGGGCTGTAAAGTAATATCATTATTACACTCAGTCTAATGTCTTTAATTATTCTGTGCCTCCAAAGAAACACAATAACCAGGAAACTCTTTCATTAAGAGACAATGTATGTTTGTTTGTGCCTCTGTACAGTGATAGATGGAGTGGAAATATGGGAAACTTTCTCTTAGAACTGACATACAAGTTGCAATGGTCAGTGCAGACTGGGTGGTGGATGTCAGTGCTGCTTTTGTTTTAATGAACCTGCAGAATGTGAAGTGGGTATTCAAATATACCTGCACTTGAGACTTATTTTGTATGATATCGTGTCAGATCAAAAGTGCTCTGTCTAGAAAAACAGATGTCTTTTTTTTTCCTCCCTTGCCTTCTTTATACCCTTTTACTTGGCATTTTGGTATGGATTACTTTGGTTACTGCAAGGTTTTGGTGAATGCTTAAAAAAATCAATACTTTTATCTGCAATTGTTCTTGATGTGTTTTCTGACAGTATTCATGAGGCTAATGTTTGCTACAGCAAACATTAGAAAACAATTAATAAAATAATCTGAATGAACATTGCTTCCTGAAGGCATAGACCTGTTAGAGGTACTGGGATTATGTTGGGCAAAAACCTGCTCAGCAAGTTCTTGGAGAGGTTCTTGGCTCTTCCCTTCAGACTTTTGAAACCAGCCAGCACTGGAGGGTTTGGTCATTGTGTCCTGTGTCACCAAGGTGACAGCACTGCTGTGGTGGCACATATATCTTGTGCTTTCTGTAGAAAAATGTCATCATTTTAGTTCCTCTGGTGTAGGCCTCACTGCTGGATATTTGCTATTCACAATTCATATTGGCAAATGTCAAATAAATTACCTTTGGAAAGATGTCTGGTACTTCGGGTTGTGACTGAAAACCACGTATTACCCTAGGTGGGAAAAAATTGTCCATTTATTTTTTGGTATCCCAGTGAAACAGAGACCAAACTGTGTAGTGATAGATCTGGGAGGGGATGGGATTGAGCAGCTGCCCACCCTCAAGTAGGCTGTTGGTATGGGCACTGACTGGAGATGCCTGGACTTGGACTCAAGCTCATGTTTGAGCCAGGTCAGCTGGTCTGCTGACCTCTAACGGTTTTATTTTCTTAGCTGGGTTACTGCTGTTTTATTTTGCTCTAGTAATTATTTACTGGGCTGAAAGCAAAGGGGCCAGTCTGGCCGTCGAATGCAAGGGCACTTGTCAAGGCTGTGATGGGTCTCTAGTAGCAGCAAGGCTATATGTGCAATATAATGGGTTATTATTTGTTCTGAAGTGAGTGTAGGTCAGTGTTTCAGGGCCTCTTGAGTTAAAAGAGGTGCATTTGTCCAAGGAACAAAAATATTTTATTTCGGTGATTGGCCTTTTTATACAGAGGCTGTTTTTTGCAGAAGACTTGCTGGGGATCTGTAATTTACAGTATTTTCTGCAGGTGTGGATTTAACAGATGGGCTGATGAGAAGAATCGTTACAATCAGCAGAGTGGCAGCTCTGGGAGCTAATATTGGGCTAGAACATCTGGCCTTTATAGAGGGAAGGCTTTAGCTCTTGCAGGGAAGCGCTTGCTCTTGACTCCTTTAAGTTACTCGCCAGCTCTGTTAGGGTAACACCAGACAGGCCTGGACCAGCCTCAGTGCCTCATAACAGGAGGCTTGGGATAAACCCATATGGAGTCAGAACCCAGGACTTGAGCCTGTTGTGCATCAAGCAGCGCCCAGCAAACCCTCAGTCCCTGGTGTTTTGTATGATAGGTCTGTCAGCGAATGTTCCAGTTTCGGGGTGTTGTGCACAGATGTACATAGCACCACCCAGCATGGTTTGAAGGACCATGGGAGGAAATAACTGTCTTGCAAAGTTCACAGTAGAAATTAGCCTTGGCAGACATAAGGAAATTATATCCCACATCCCCCTCCTCTACCTCTTCTATTTCATGGTGTTTTCCCCTCAAAAATAGAAGTGTGCTAAAGATGGATTCAGAGCTGCCATCCAGGGATGCATGGATATATTCTGTAGCTTTAAAATTAATGTAATTATTGTCAGTTGCCCTGTGGGTACAGTTGTAGTATCTACTGATTTTGTAAAGAGTTTTGACAGTGTTGTTTGCTGAATAATTTCTTAGCATAATAATTTTTCTACCACTAATTAAAAAGCATCTTCGTAACCCTAGGCTTTCTTTTCTACTTACAGCAAAGAGCTCCAGGGAAAGTTTTGCATGATGCTGTTTGCAACCACCTGAACCTTGTTGAAGGTGACTACTTTGGCCTTGAATTTCCAGATAATAAAAAGATGATGGTATGTAAAAGGATTAATTTTCAGTTGGTTTTCCTGTGCATACACACTGTATTCTCTCTTTCTGCTCGTTCTTTGTGAGATATATTTAATCCTCAATCTTCAAAAGGAAAAAGGCTTTTTCTTTAAAAAAAAAAAAAAAAGTGCGCTTGCCTACTGGAGTTGAAGAAATGTTTTTAAAACCTGATTGCTTCTGTCAGATTTCATCTGTGTTGAAAATAACAGCCGATTCAGACAAGTTTGGAAAGCATTTTGTTTTTATAAGTTGCTGTAGAGAAGCCAAAGCCTGACTGTTGCAAGCCTCAACTCTTGATTTTACAGTCCTGCTTGATTTGAAGTGCAGAAATAACCTTTCCCCACTGACACAGAAATTGCAGTGATTGTGACGGAGTTCATGAAAAACATTGTGTGACCAAAAAAAAGATGGATACAATATAAAAAGGTTAATAAAAAGAAAAACAAATCCAAAACCTCCAAATAAATTGGTGGAAGTCCTGTCTAGGGAGCTGTGTGGCATGGGCAGGTGTCCTGGTCCTGACAGTGGACTCTGAGATCAGCTGCTGGCAACATTCAGGCATTGCACTAATAGTATCATGTAGCAGAGAAAGCCAAAGGCGAATGACTTCTTAGCCTTTAATGACGTTCTTTTTGAAGTTTGTTTTACTTTAGACTTACTGTGTGACCCTACTGGCATGTGTGCTAGTTATCTGGATTGCTTTACCCATTCATTCTGATGTACATTGAATTTCATGCCTATTGAGTGAATTTGGCACCTGTAGCTTGACTGACATAAAGGAGATGAGTCAATCAGTGGGGAAAAAAAAGATGTTTTCTGTCATCTAGCTAAAATACGCACAAGGAACACTTATTTCTTAATTAAATTAACAGTAGCAATCTCTTGTCTGTCATGGCTTAGTACAGGCATAGACATTAGACAACAGACATCGAGCACTAGTGGTCATGGTGTTTTAGGTTAACTATAATTAAACAGGAAATTTTAAAAAACGGATGTCAGTCTTTAGAAGTGATCTGCTTCACAGTTTGCTCCTGAAATTACATGAACCACAGTTTACTACAAAGTTTAGTATTCTGCTAGATATCCTTGGCTAATGTTTTAGGTAGCTTGAGAGCTCAACATAGCTCTTCAAAACAGTGCAACTGTACAGGACTGTCAAAGCAGAGCATCTGTGTAGCCATGTTAACAATAACATACTGACATTCCTGATGTATGTATGTAAAACTAAAACATATTCTAACATCTTTTGTGTATACAGTTGCTTTTTAGTTTTGTAGAAACTAGAGAAGGTTATTTGATCAACGTTCTCTGCTTCAGAAGTCATTAAGTTTAAATAGATGACCCTCTGTATTTTGCTCAGAGACCTCAAGTAAACTAACAGTTTTCAGTCTTGTGAAAACAGAGTGGTTTATTTGCTTTAGGCAGAACACAAGAGATTGAGGTGCTGCCACTGCCTGAGGCCCTTGCAGTGGCAGGAATTGACTGGCTGGAAATATGTCCAGACGATCACAGTGGGGGAGAGAGGTTTCTGATCAAGAGGAAGGTGAGAAACCCCCCTAAGGCTATTGACAGTTTGACCTGAAGGAAAATGGCTCCATGAACTGAGCATGGTAACTCACCTGGCCCCTACTCTTGCAAAAGGAAATATTAGCCAAATATCTGAGACACCCGTCCATGTTCATGCTGGTTTGTTCCAGTCTTTGTTTCTGAAAAACGAGGAGGGACCACAAACCTCACCTGTATCTTGTCTGCTATGCCCAAAGAATGGTGAGATCCAGTGGAACTAATGCCTTCAACCAGCTGAAAGCAACTCACAGAAACTCTGAACCAGAAGATTTGATTGTGAATTGTTGTTTCAATATGGAGCAGCCCTCTGAGAGCATTATTTACACTTAAATTATTGTAACCAGCTTATATGATGCAGTTGAGGTGAATGTTCCTGTGGGATTTAAAATTTTCTGAGCTTCATAATGGCCATAATGTAGAACTCGAGCCTTGTGCAAATAAAAAAAAAATTGCTGTTACTAGTGTGCATGAGAAATAAAACACCCATGCTTATTTTGCATTCATATCATCTGAACAGAATGAGTTGCTTTTCCAATGTAGAGTGCAATATAAGGGACAAATAAATATTTAGAGCGTATTTGTTTGAATGTAATCATATGTACATGAAGTCATATATTCATGGTTCAGCTGTGTTTATTTCAACATGCAAGGCTCCAGACCTCATATGTGACATATTGACAGTTGTATGTCAAGATGCCTGGCAGCTGTATACATTCGAGCATGCCGTGCTTGTAGTAGACAAGATCTGCTGAACATGGGAGGTGAACGTGGAGGGTCTCAGGGCTGCACTTCCTGCTGGGACAAGGAGAAACAAGGCACTGTTGCCAAGCCTGGGGTTTTATGGAGTTTCATCACACTTGATATCTGCCCCAAATCTCCAGCTGCTGAAATCTGGTCACCATCGTGGAATGCCAGCCTTTGTTTAACAAATAAATAATCTAGCCTTTGTAGTTTTGGAGAAAATTGAAAACATAAATCTTAATTGAGTCCTCACATCATTTTTCATTTCCAGTTTATAAACTAGTCTCAGATTTACTGTGTTTAGATACAGTGTGGGAGATGCATGATGCACAAGTTTTGATTGTTTGAGTTTGATGGTAGTGGTAACATTCCTGTTTTGCCCCACGTTTCTCCCTACATCCATTCCATACATGCATTTATAGTAGCCAGCAGTTTGTCCAAGGATGTTATGACTTGCTCGTAGGATGACTGGGAAAGTAAAGAAAGGAATGATGCGCTTGTGTGCTCATACTGTATCATAAACTCCCTCTGGGGAGATGAGTGATTTTTTCTGGTGTATGTGGCAGGTAAAGTACATTACTCCCATAATCTTGTAAATTGGCTGTTTCAAATGTGAGATGTGTTTTTTCCCCTCCCACTAAACTTGGCAAAGTCCCTGGCCTTGGTTGCGGATTATGTACATGCAGACTTTCAGAAACAAAACGGTTTTAAGTTATTGAACTGTCAAAGTGATTCAGAACCAGTTTACCATGTGATAAACACTGTGTTCTTGTTCTCAGATAACCAAGTTTCTTTAGCCTCTGAAAAAAAACAAAAATACTTTCCTAGTCTGAAAAATGTAAGAAGAATTCAAGCACTCATATTAGTAATGATAAAAATGTCACAAAACATTGGAGCAGTTACAGTAGTGATACAGACCTTCTCAGGTGATTTTAGAAAATGGATATTTTGAGTACGTTTCAGTCTCTGCATAATGTAAAGTTATTAAAAGTTGAAGAAAGGATCATTTTAATACATACTCTTTTTCCAGAAGACGACTCAGTTAATTTGGTTTTTAATGGCTTTAACCTTTATGATGATTGCAGGGTGTTGTTCCAGACATCTGCAAGGGAGTCCCTGTGCAATTTAGTGAGATAACAAAATAGAAATCTTGGGCATAGGTAGTTACTGGCTGAGGACTGTGATCTGTTACACTTTTCCAGACCCTGTGAATCATCTGGCTTTTACCTTCTGCTTTGTGTAATGTTTTGGCCAGGCCTTTCTGACTTGAGACTGGAGGATGGGGATTTAGGCTCTGAAAACTCTATTTCTACCTTCTTCTTTCCTTTTGAAAGTCAAAGGAAAGACCCACACACTGTCCTGGAAAGTGGGTTGTTAAAAAGGAGATGAAAGCAAACTATATGCAGAAGTTACACTGTCTCTAATTAAGGAAGTCTGGGCCTGAGCTTCCTGGTTTTATAAAAAGCAAGAAGATGTTTCACAAATCAAAAGTAAGCTTTCTCCCACCCACACCTTGTGCTGTTGTCTCTCACGCCCGTGACCTGAGAGGACATTCCTCTCACAGGTAGTGAGAGGGAAGCTCCTTTATCTCCACGGAGCCAAGCAAGGGAGCTCAAAGGCAAGCACCAGCCCCTTTCACTTACATTTCTCAAGATTAACTAGGTTGAGGACCACAATGACAGTATAGGACTGTCTTTTTCTAAACTCCTCATTTCAGTTGTTCTTTCCACAAAATTAATGGTTCCTGACCACGTGCTGCGATTGTTGGTGCCTGAGACAAATGAGGAGTAGATTTCCTCACTGTTTCCCAGCTTTCTGAATCTGTACTACTGCAAAAGCTGTGCCAATTAACAGTGCTGTTTCCTGGGCATCTTCCAGAGTTTTGTAGGGAAAACTCACTATATATAATTAAGGAAAGCATAATGACCACACTGGAAAATATAAATAACTGATAATCTAAGTGTTGCAATGAAAAATGCTCCTCTGGTAGTTTGTTCAGAGATGATAACACCCCCTTCTTTTGTTTTCAGGTGTGGCTTGATCTTTTGAAGCCTGTTATGAAACAGATTAGAAGTAAGTACTTCCTTGTTGACATTTCTTTCCTTAGTCTGAGAGTACTTGAATAAGTTACGACTCTGCCAGTTGCAATCTTTAGCTTCTCAACTTTCTTCACTGAATTTTGTTTGGGTTATTTTTTATTTCCAGTCTGTCCTTAAAAGATGTGCTGTATGTGGTGTGAAGTTGTGTCACATGAACATATGACGGGGCTGATGCCGTAGGAGGCTGAGGTTTAGTCAGTCACTGGAAGAGGCACTGATGGCAGTGGAGGGAGCAATTTCGTAGAGAGGAAAAGAGTCCAGTAAAAGAAGGATTAAAGGAAGCATACAATGCTGACAGGCAGTAGTAATTGGGCTAGAAGCAAAAGAACACAAATACATGATTACTGGGAAGGAGCTAGCAGGTGTATTGCAACTATGTGGGACATTGCTGCAGAGCCTTGGAACTATTAGAGACAGAGGAGGGAACAGTTGGGATAGGGCCTTCAGGAGAGGTTATGGTGGGTGGTGGAAAAGGATAGGAAATTTTAAACAGCCACTAGCTCTGGAAAGAGTAGAAGTGAACAGGAAAGTTTTTGGGTGTTTTGTTTCTCTGCCAAATCCAGCCAAGTTTTTAATGTATTGACCTTTGGTATTGAGACCTAAGTTTTCCTAGGTGCCCCTCTGTCCTAGTGTGTGTTCTGGCACCTGTCCCTCTCCCAGGATGAAGATGTGTTGGTTCTTTTGTCACTGGTCATACTTGTGAAAGTTGGAACAAACATGCTGCTGTTAAAGCAGAAATAGTAATTTGTTACTGACCTTGAAAAATAGAGTGTATTTTAACTCCCTGTTTCAAAGCAAGGAAAATAGACATTTTTATTGGATCGACTCATGTAATTACTGAAAACAAAATTGGTTTTGGCAGACTAGCCCTTGACCAAGTTACTGTTCTCTTTTATTGTGTGTAGATTTTATTGGGCAATCTCCAGATACTGTGTGTACTAACAAAGGACAGGAGGTTAGCATGTCTATACACACTGCATATTCTGTGAATCATCCCTTGTGCATCATTGTGCACAATAAAATTTGGCCAGCATGTTACTGATGTTTACTAACTTCCTTTGACATTTCCCCTAGGACCGAAGCATGTTGTTGTAAAATTTGTGGTAAAATTCTTTCCACCTGACCACGCTCAGCTGCAGGAGGAACTGACAAGGTTAGTAGCTGTGTGACTGTTTTTTCTTGTTAAATCTCTAATGGACAGAGGGGAGAACATGGAATTTGAGTTGATTGGCTGAAGAGTGATGACTCCCTCTTTGTATTAGCTTGATACTATTTGTCCCAGCATTGAATGCACCTGAAAAAGTAGGCCCTAAGATCAAGCTGCAGTTCTGCTGAGAGGTTCTAAAAAGTGTGTGAGTCCTTTGCCTCCTTGGATTTGGAGTCCTGGGAGAGCTTTACTAACCCCAAGGGAAGTCATCTTGGCAGCAGAGTTCTCTAAACCCCTGTGGCAGTGGTGTTGGAAGCAACGTGACTAAGTTATGTGTTGGCACCCTGGGTCACCCCTCTACTCCGAGACACGTGCGATTGCACCCTCATTTGTGAGAGAGCTGTTTTGCATGAATTGCCAATTTGAAGCAGCATTGAACCCTATTTGTACAGCCAACACACATGCCAAAGGTCTGCACTGGTGCACGTGTAACTTCAGAGATGGGGACGTGGAAAGGAGAAGGAGTAGAATGAAAAATAAGAGGAAGATAGATACACACATATGCAGACAAAGTACCTTAAAGGTGTATTTCTTTTCAGTGCGTTTCAAAAACTTCATTTAAGCTCTGAATTTCACACAGCATTGGCACAAAGAGTCATATTTCTCTGTGAGTAAATAGGTATATGAGGGACCTGTTAAGGTTCTTTATCACTAACAGGTCCCGCCCTTATGATCAGAAACATTGTTTTGTTGCAGTATTTCTTCACTGCAACTTTTCAGCTATTTTTCTGGTCAACAATATTATTAATTACATGTTTCCATTCTGATTCAGTATTTTCACTATTTTTTTTTTTCAATCCTCTCATAAGACAAAGTACTCTTTTACAAAGAGCTCTGGTGTCCTTATGACCTGCATTATAAAGAACAAGTCCACTTTTGTGATGTTCACTCTCTATCTTTGTCATGTTTTATTTTGATAATAGAGCATTGTAATGAAAAAAAATTTGTTATTCCTATCACTTGGTGGCCTAGAAAGAGAAAAAAATAGAAATATGGGGTAGGGAGAAGGAATATTTACTTGAAAGACTGAATTAAAAAGAGTAAAGGGTTGAATGAAAACTCACAATGTGATGCTATTAATGAAACATTTCTGTTTCTCAGTAGATGTCCTGCACATCAGTTGCTTACTATGTGAACTGTAAATGAATTTTTGGTGATCTGTTTCTGCATCTGGAGATGTGCCTCTGAATCCTAATGACTTTTTTGGTTAGATTTTACATATGTATGCTAGGGGACTTGAGTATATGTACACAGCAGTTTGTAGGATGTGAAAGCATATCCACAGGGAACTGCTTCATCACTTGAAGAAGAGAATATAACATTTCTGTGCTATATTCTTCTATCAGGGTGAGTTTTGTGGGTAGGCAGATGTCTGCATGTTTCAAAAGAACATTATGTAGATCCACTGTGTTATTTCAGTACATGCATACACAGTACGTTTCCATTCTCCTCAGATCAGCTTGCCATTTCTATTTCGTGTGCCTACATCTCCTCATTCAGAAATTCACTGTTCAAATGAGAGCTTTTCACTGAACTTATTAAAATCTAGTCTTATTAAAACTATTGAGATGCCAGTATGAGTTCTTCAAAGGAACTGCCATCTTTGGAAGGCTTGCTAAGGTATCTAACCAGTTCAGGTTTCATACCAGCTGTAAGAGAAATGACCATTGCTAACTCTTCTTTTTCTTTTTTTTTTTTTTTTTCCGTAAGAAAGAATTTGGATACTAAGTGGAACTAATACATTTGGAGTTTTGTTGTAGCAAGAAGAACTTTAAATGTAGAAATCATGTCATGGACTTAGGTTGTCTCTGCACTTAAACTATCATTGTAGAATTGCCCTATGTGGCCAATGGTTGGGAGGCAATGTTAAAAAGGGCTGGTACATGGCAGTGCAGATAATAGGGCCACAAAGGTACCAGAGCAAACTAGAGTTGATTCATCAAGATTTTTTTGCATCATTTCCTGATGAGTGCCAAGGTGGAAATTTAGAGTTCTCATTTTACCCTGCAAGAACCAACTGATACCTCTAAATCAGTGGTTTATCTGTCATTTCTTCATAGTTAAAAGCAGCTGCATTATCTAGGATTGCTTGCTGTGCAGCTGCTGAGTGCTTAATAACTGTCATGTTTGCTTCCACTGTCATCCCATTGCTCCGGTTCCAAAGGAGGGAAGAATAGAGATATCTTAGTTCTGCAAAGCAGCCACTGTGTATGACTCTATGACAGTAATACACTATCTGTTGTGTTTTATTTAGCCTCTAAACTTAGGTAATTCAGCTCACTTCTGAAGATCCCAAAAAGCAAAAGGAACACACAGTCAAAACCAGAGGTGGTGTTGAAATAATTTTCCCTCTTTGCTTCCTGCTCTGTGTAGCTCTTTGTTCACTTTTGTTTTGCAGGTACCTATTTGCATTGCAAGTGAAGCAGGACCTGGCACAGGGAAGGCTAACGTGTAACGATACCAGCACTGCCCTCCTAATCTCACACATAGTACAGTGTAAGTTCCCTTCTTTCTTCTTTCCACAGGGATAAACAGGATGTTACTAGCTGCTGGAGGGACAGGTTTAAGCCATGTGGACAATTTATTGTACTTGTGTATGATGGCATTCAAATACAGACAATTTACTATTTCAAATAAAGAATAGCTTCTGGACACTGGATTTGTGTTTTTAAAGCACTGCATTTGATAGGTCAACAAAGATAATTTAAAAAGTAGACTTTGCAGGCAGTGACAAACAGGTTGAATTCTTCTGAATTCTTGTTTTATTACACTTTGCATCATGTCAGCAGAGTGTTCAAATTCCTGAAGATCTGTATGCTGTCTAGAGAATGTAGTAAATAAACATGCTTAGAATGACAGACTAAATCGCAGTCCTAAGAGGAAACTGATAGGGAAGAAAAGAAAACAACAACAACAGATTTCAAGCCACTTTTTTTTTTTTAATTGCAAATTATGCACAAGAAGACAGTTCAGTAGAATCATACATTAACGTTGTTCACCACATCAGAGCTTCTTTTGGCTTCCACATCACTTGAAAGACAGTGTACGTTTTCCATTTCAAGACTTTATGGATACTCATCTTGAGAATAACATTTGGAAAGAACACTTAGTAGCAAGTATAATGGCTGTAATTGACATTGTTCTGAATGGTCATTGTACAATTCAGTATTGCATATTTCCACTGTGATGCTGTTGTATGGAAATTACAGTTAACAAAGACATTAGGAAGCTCTTTAGAGATGAGCAGATAAATCTCATGATCCTTTGTCATAGTCTGTTAGAGCATTTTCTTGTCAGTTGTTGTTGGAAAAGCAGGTATTTCATGGCTCTCTGTTTGCTATGGTTGTCATTTCCCAATGTGACTGAGTAGCAGTAAGAAGCTGTGAAATTCTGTATTTCTCATTCCATTTTAAAACTGAGTATTTTTGCAGCACAGACTTAAAAAACCATAAAATCCTTGGCTAGTGAGTTTTTTGTCTTTTAGTTTGTCCCTTCACAGTGTCCAGCACATGACTATATGTCTTTCCTCAGTTAAGCTGATTATAACTTGCTGTCATTTCAAGGGAGAAAAGGTCTTGATCATTTGGGGAAGTGGGGTCTCATTTGCTGCACTGCTTTCTAGGGCGCTGAGTTTTCCTACTACATGTCTGTGCACCAAATAAAGATACTGAGAAGAGGACACTAATGCATGTGTCTCTCTTCATTTGAGGTATTGCTTCATGATCATCCTCTCTCAAGCTCTTACAATTTATATGCATTGCTTTTCTTATGATTTCTGCTTAGATCCTGTTTCATGTCTTACTCGTACCTTATTAATTACTCACGTTCTTCAGTGAACCATTTACAGCTCTGGAGTCTGAACTGCTCAGAGTACAGCTGCCAGCTTATTTTCCTAAAGCACGAGCATTAAGAGGATAAAACACAGAATATGCTTTCACCTTTTCAAGCTGTCTGTTTCCCTTCTCTCCACAGTCAAACTCAAATTTAATTCTGTGGTTTTTCAAAATGCTTCCTTTATACCCTTGACACACCTATGCAGGCTGGTGATAAGCACTCATTTTTGGGTGTGTAAAAATGGCAAATCATCACCATTGCTCTTGTGCTACTCAGATACATTATACCGTAGGATTAAATAATTTTCCATGGTTGCTGAAACTTATCATGTTGCATTTAAAACTCTACTTCTTTGTCCCTTTGCCTTGCAAGCTTGAGGTGCAAAGTGATTCTGAATTGGGATTTTAGGAATCAAGTAGTACTTTCCTTAAAGGGAGAGCAAGGTGAGCTACATCTGCACTGAAAAACAGTGGGTTTTCATCATTTCAGAAGAGAGGTGACAGATTTATCATGCAGAAGTGAGACAGTTTTCACAGAACCTGAACTGCCATTTTGGGCAGAGGGATGTTGTGCCTCATGGTGCACCTGCAGTGCTTCCCCTTGCCATCTCCTGACTGCAAGCTGACTTTTTTATTTTTTTGCTGTTTATGATTTTTCCCCTCTTCCTTTTTTGTGTAGCAGTGTTTGCTAGAAACCTCTGCTAGAAGTTTGCGACTGTCTTTTTTATTTGTCCATCTTGGGTCTCATCAACATTTTTCTGTGAAAATTATCTCTGGTAAGAGTCTATAGCTGTATCTTTCCCACATGGCTGTCTTTATTTATTTTCTCTCTATCTTATTATTCAGTAGCTAAAGAAATGTTATGTATTTGTCTGCAACAAAAATCAAATGACAGAGATGATAAGAGTAATGATATCAAAGTGGAAAGATTGAGAATGCACATTAGTTATTGCATGTCTTACTGATGCTGTGCCAATGAGCAGTTTCCATGGGGAATATCTGATTCCAGGAGACCCTTCCATTATGTACACAAGCTTATGTCAATGTTATAGACTGTTATTATGACAGCAAGTAGGTTTCTGCTGAATTAACATGTATATTACAGAATGAAATTTATATTTGCAACATCCTATTTAAAAATGCCATAAACGCACTGTAGGAAGTGTTAGAAGTGAGAGGACATTCCGATACTGTAAATGATGCAGCACAGTGAGTGTGTGAATTAAGAAGATGGACTGACCATGAGCCAGCAGTGTACCCAGGTGGCCAAGGAGGCCAGTGGTGAACTGGCTTGTAATAGTGTGGCCAGAGGACCAATTGTGGTAATCATGCCCCTGTACTCGGGACTGGTGCAGCTGCACCTTGAATCCCGAGGTGCTGGAGCATGTCCAGAGAAGAACAATGGAACTGGTGAAAGATCTGGAGCACAAGTTTTATGAGGAGTGGCTGAGGGACCTGGGAGTCTTTAGCCTGGAGGAAAGAAGTCTCAGGGGTGCCTTATTGCTCTCTACAACTGCTTGAAAGGAGGTTGTAGTGAGGTGGGGGTCAGCCTCTTCTTCCAGGTAGCAACTGATAATACAGGAGGAAATGGCCTGGGGAGATTTAGATTAGATACCAGGAAAAATTTCTTCACAGAGTGGATTGTCAAGCATTGGAACAGTCTGCCCTGGGAAGTGGTTGTGTCACCATCATTGGAGGTATTTAAAAGAAGCGTAGATGTGGCACTTAGGGACATAGTGGTGGACTTTGCAGTGCTGAGTTAACAGTTGGACTTGATCTCAGAGTTGTTTTCCAACCTAAGCAATTCTGTGGTTCTGTGATACAAGAAAAAGAGGTGAGATACAAAATATTAGACATACCAGAAGTGCTAATGCAGACAGAATACAGCATGGTGTAGTGCACTTGCAAGAGAGTTGTGATCAGCAGTGTAAATAAATTTTTCGCTAAATCACATGGAAAGATTTTAAAGAATAGTTGTATGTGAGGCTGTCAATATTTATGATATAACTCCATCTCATTCTAGATGGAGTGCTACTAGAAAGGCATTTAAGGTGGAAAAGGACAATAAGGAGGGAAGTAAAAGCTTGTTGAGTATGAGGTTAGAGAGAACAAATTCAAGAACTAACTTGAAAGCCAGGAAGACAATCCTGATCATGGATTAGCAGTTGACAAATGCTGAGAACATTACAGAAGTCATGTAGGGGTGAAGTAAGTTTTCTCTACTCTTGGCTTTGAAGAAAGCCCTACAGAAGGTGTGTCAGGCTCAGCTGTGTACAAGGACATACAGGTTATGAACTGCATTTTAAAGAATCCATGTTATTTGAAGTGTTACAAAGTTAGGTGGGCTTATGGCTTCATTAAGAACAGAAACTTGCCTTTTATTTGAGTTAGGATCAAAAACAAACCCTAAAAATTTGTGTTTCTGGGATGAGTAAAACTGGAAGAAGGGAGCTATTTCTGAGATGGGGTCAAATGGGACAATTTTTAAAAGGGGTCTTCTCACATATTCTGTAGTATTTCTACTGTCTCAAGGAATTATTGAGAGCAGATGGGGTGAGCGAGGGGGTGGAAATCAGTCTCAGTTATCAACTCTTTCCCACCTGTGACCTCCAAAGTATAAAATGTAATCATGTGTCTGGAGGCAATTTGGGATCAGACACCTACTGCTCTGTCATTCACAGATGCTTTGATTCCTCATCTTCACTGCCTACACAAGGCTATTACTTCCCCTCTGCATTTGCAGGTACATCTGATCTCAGGCAAACATTTGTCAGAAATCTCCCACAGTGTTTTAAACATCATCTGAAACCTTTCCATTTTCTAAACCAACTTATTTTGGACAGAACTGAATCAGGGTTCATTTACGTGAGCCGAATGAGGTAAACATGAAGCAGGTGTATCTGAGCTTGGGTCTGTGATATCCGAGGTCAGCTGTGCAACGTGTCTGACTACAACGTGCATTTAATTTGAGGACAGTGTGTTTTAATTTCACTGACGTTACCAAGGTAGCAGCCTTTGTTGCAGCAATGTTGCTATTACTCCATCAGATTTGCAGGCAGAAGCTGCTATGCCTGTTCAGTCAAAAAACCAATAGCAAGATTTTCAGAGGCATTCCAAGAATAGCAAGCAATAAGATAGTAATTTGGTACCCACACATAGATTGCCTGCCCCTCGCCCCCCCACCTGCCAAAAAAAGGAAATCTCATTGAATGGACTGCAAAATGGAAGGTGGGTGTGACATACTGTCGTACACAGTGTTGAATAACTGCAGCAGATGGGAGCAGCTTTGAGGAGGAGGGAGACAGAATGTGTCTCAAACTGCTGCAGGATTAGAGGAAGACAAATGTTTCATAACCCCATAAGGTGCAATACAATCCTGCATTAAAACAAGCAAACAGAACCACCTTTCAGATTTTCCCTCAAGGATTTCGGTGTGGGACATGAGTGTAGGGAGGAAGTATGTGCTTGGTGGCTCCATGGAAAGACACCTGAGCATCACAAATGTGGGAGATGGATGAGTTGTGCTGAACTAGTGCTGGCCGTCCTGTTACCCCCACCCGTATCCCAGCCACAAGTCAAGGTAGCACTGATGGCTTCATTTGTTTGGTTGCCATCCAACAGCTGCTTACATGGTTGTGGTAGATGGAAGGAATCCTTGGCCTTCTTCTCACCTACCAAATACTAACACAGGGGGAGAAGGGAAGTCATGTGTGGTAGATAATGTAGAGGGAATCTGAATTGTAAACCCGTGACACAGCATGCAGGAAACTGTTTGCATCTCTGCCCTCTTACCAGCTGTCTAGAACTTTTCAATTGACCAGACTATTCACATTTAATAAAGTGTTTTAATAGTCTTTTCTTAAAATTCTCCGTAGCTGAGATTGGGGATTTTGATGAAACCATAGATCGTGAACACTTAGCGAAGAACAAGTATATACCTCATCAAGAAGCACTAGAAGACAAAATCATGGAATTTCACCGTAACCACATGTAAGAATTTTGTTTCTTGTTGTTGGCTTTCTTTTCCTGTCAAGTAGTTCTAACTGTAAGTATTGGCTAGATCATAAGTACAAAAGAGATTCAGATGGTGGAGTTTCTCAAAGTTTGCTTCTGAAAAACTGTTAAAGCCTATGAACTTTCTGAAGGTTACTCCTACCTTTCTCCCATCATCATAACAAGATGTTTAAAGTGCAATTGATTTGATATTCATTCAAGCATGCTGTTATTTTACAGTCTATTTCATACAAAATGCTTCACTGCTGATTTTGTGCAGGTATGATTGCAAATGATGACGGATTAGGCAGGCACTTCTGACAGGAGTCTTTTGGTTTCAAGGACACTGAATGTTGCCTTTTCACCTTTCCATGCTGTATTTTGAGATGGGCGAGGAAGGGGTTTGATGATGGTATTAGGAAAAGCACATAGTACTTGCAGAATTAGGGATTTGGGAGAATAGAATTCAAGGTGATGATGCAAATTGGTATCCTAAGATATGGAGAAAAGACCAGTAGTAAGAAGATGGTTAACAGAAATATGAATAAGGCATAGAAGGGTATTTTTTTTCTGTCAAGAACACTTTAAGACTTGGACAGTTTCATTTTGAGCTAGACTGAATTATAGATGAGTGGTAGTAATTTCTATAACTGTAATAATCAGGTTTTCATACTTTTATCACAATTAATGTGGTGCTTATGGCTTCCCAACATTTATGAAAAGGTTTCCATGTCTTCTCTTTTGCTTTATTTTGGTATTGCATTCACTTTTACAATTAACAACATCCTTACACACTTCCATTCATCAATTTTTTTTTAGAAATACAGCAATTTTTCCAATGGAAAATACAAAAGGAGGCAGTAAATTCTGTTAAAGTTAATGGTTCTAAATCTAGCTGTATCAAGTGTCTCAGAATTAGAGCAATCAAAATTTATAATAGACTGTAAAATCTGTGTACTTTTGGTATTGGTTTAGACTAAGTTGTTGTTCTAGCTAATGTGTCTGGGGACATAATAAAACCACACAGACATTATACTTCTGACAGTTTTCAGTCTCTTTGATCAAATCTCACTTTGTTCTCTGAAGGACCTTTTGATCTCTATTAAAAGGTGTGACAAATCTGTGTGTCTTCTCTGTTTTCTTTCTCAAGGGGACAGACACCAGCAGAGTCTGACTTCCAGCTTTTGGAGATTGCCCGTCGGCTGGAAATGTACGGAATACGCTTGCATCCAGCCAAGGACAGGGAAGGGACAAAAATCAACCTGGCTGTTGCCAACACAGGCATTCTGGTGTTTCAGGTTAGAGCTGCTCAGGATGTGATTTTGGACTTCATAAAGCAGAGAGATTTCTGACAGCAGTAAGAATTCAGGACCTCAGCCATGTCTAGAAGTATCTGGTTGGAAAAAATCAGGAACTTCCAAGTTTTTTCTAACAATTACCTTAAACCTGTTATAGCTGCATTAGGTCCTTTGCTCCCAAAGACTCTTACCTTATTTGCATGCACAGGGCAGAACTCTATCTGTATCCACAGTGTGCTGTTCCAGATGCAGACTGATCCGTAGCTCACCATTTGCAAGTTGCTCATGCTCCTACACCACCTACATATAGGAGCAGGTAGGTCTTGCAGGCATGGTGCATAATAAATGGGTATGAATCAGAGACAAGTGAAACAACAGACAGCTGGAGTATGGAAAAGGATGAAGGTAATGAACATAATCTTTCTGTAGCGTTACTTTGTCAGTTTTTACGATTTTCTTCACCGGCCTTGACCACTGTACCTTTGTTGAATCCATGAATTTACTTCTTTCCCTTAAAGATTCAAAGTATTTCCCTTCTATTTCTTTCCTACCCTAGGAAAGTGTAGTAAATGTTCAGGAATCATCACTGGTGATTTTATCAAATTCTCGTTCTGCAGTTCCCCTTACATAAATAACAAATTGGGCCTTTACAGTAGTGAAGGTACAGGTAGTCAGCTGGTGTAAACTGCATCCACTTCAGATGCATGCTACTTACCTCACACTGTGTTAAAAACAGTAAGTAAACTGTTCCTTAAAACATTCCTTTATACAATTGTCAGTAAAGACTATTCATTTTGCTGTTTAACTACAATTAAAAAACACTAGTGTTTCCAATCTTACAAAATACTTTGAGACCTTTCGTAAAAAAAAAGTAACAGCAACAAACAAGCCCAGAAATGTCTGACCCAAATGCTCTGAGATCAAAATTTAAAAAACCCACAACGAACAAAACAAACAAAAAACCCAAACAAAAACAAACAAACAAAAACCAACCAACCAAACAAAAAACCACTCAAACAAACAAACAAACAAACAAAAAGGCAGCAAAATCAAAAAAATCCCTGATAACTAAATAGGTTGCTAGTAAAACCCCAAAACTGAAGCATAACAACACTAGGATGTTGTTAGAAATTCATATAACTCAAGTAATTGTAAGTTCAGGCCCTTCCCCTGCTCCCCCACAGTGTTTTCATCAGCTGAACTAATGAATTGCCAAGTCTTATAAATTAAGACTGTCTTACAAGGTAAAAGTATGTGTCCAAAACAAAAGAGCATGAACCTCACTGAGTCCCAGCAGACAGCTAAGATCCTCCAGTAAAGCTGTGGGTTGAAAGCCCAAGGCTTGATTTATCAAGCTCTAAAAGTCACTCATCTCTTCTTGACCTAATGTGTTTTGGACTTTCAAAATTGTTTTGTTTTGGTTTGGTTTTAAAGTTTATGAAAATCTTGGAAATTTTACTGGATCAAGCTGCTTGACTTAATGCTGAAAGGAAGTCAGACTCTGACCTTCTGGAGTCTGCCCAGCAATTGGCGTCTGTCAGTAGGCTTAGGACTTCTTTCAGCCACTTTGTGGGTCAAGAGCCCTAAGTTCAACTTTTTTATTTTGGATATAACTGATAAAAGTTGAAATATGAGGATCTCATTAGAATGACCTCAATGAAAATAAAGGTTCACTCACAAATGGCATAAGCTGTAGTCAGACTTATTTTAAAGCCTGCCATTTATTTAGAAATCAGTGTCAGTGCTGCTGATTATTCTAAGGAGATTAATTATGTGATTCTTAGACAGCTGGTTGACTTAGCAGAGATCATTACACTGTCATTACTCCTACAGCCGTCTGGTGATGGCGCCTGTATCAGCGTGGGTTTCTGCATTTAGCAACCCTGTAGTAGTTCTCTGAAACTTCTGTGCTGTGCTGGAGGCATGTTTGTATTGGAGTCGTTACTGAACAAACTGCTGTAATGAATATTTTAAAATAATACCTCCACTACCTGCTAACATAGATTAAGAGTGAAACTTCTGGAGTGTAGGGGTTAATGATACAGTGGCTGAGAGTTGGAGTATTATGAAGATAATTTCTTTCTTGCTGTTTTCTTATGGTAGCAGTTGCTTTTTTTAGAAAATCATTTTGTGACTCTTCAGAGACAAGTAATTTGTTTAGATTGCTTTTGTTTCTGGTGCTCCCCATGAAAGGTCAAAATACTTGAAGTATTTCGTACTTCCAATGCAAAACTTGCAGTTCCTTGTTTTATCCACAGTTAAATAATATTTAAAGGGATATTTATTTTGCCCTGTAGACACACAAAGAGGGAGGAAATTGCCTCATCAAAGTGAAGTGACATGTGCCTGGATTCCCTGCATTCTCTGTAGCTGGTGGAAAGAGAGTGAGGCACCTTGGGAGGGTGATTTAGTCCACTGAAAATCTGAGTCTGCACAGTGGAACAAGACAGCATCATCTGGACACATGCTAGTCCACTCTGTCTTGTGCAGTGATGCTGGGCTGGATATTTTCTCAATAACTCAGTACACCTTGTCCTGTATGCAAAATTTTGACCTTAAGTGTCTGCCTTCCGTTGCAGCACCTGATGCTTATGTTTTGCATTGTCAGAGGCTGAATGATAAGAAATATCATCATTTCAAGTAACGTGAAGAGATGACTCATTCATGACAAGCTTTCTTTAGTGGCTTAGGTTTCTTCATTTAGATCTAAAATGATTGAACTCTGCTGGCTTTGCTCTCTGTAGGGTCACACCAAGATCAATGCCTTCAACTGGGCTAAGGTTCGAAAGCTGAGCTTCAAGAGGAAACGTTTTCTTATCAAACTACGGCCTGATGTGAATGTAAGTCCTTGTCAGGAATTGCTGAAGTTGACAAAATGTTATTTGTTAAATTTCTGCTCACAAATCGTGCATAGTTTTTATCACGTCATGAATATATATTTCTAATTGATTTTTAATTAAATGCTTGTGTTCACTGCTGGTACTGTGCACATCAGCCTGGTTTCATCTCAGGTGAGTAGGAATTGTAAACTGAATCAATCATAATAGAATGTCCTAGAGTCATCTTCTGGCTGCAGCTCTGGTACTGTAGCATCAATTCTCAAGTTATAGCATGTAAACAACCTTTTCTATTTAATATTCAAACCATTGCTTTATCTTTGTCATATTTGTCAATGAAAGGAAATTTGAGCAATAGCTTTGATAGTGACAGGCAGATCAGTGATGTCTCAAAGTGGGAAGGATAAGGCCTGTTAGGCTTGAAGCCAATAAGTTGGAGAAAAGAAAAGCTTTTTTTTTTTTTTTCGTTGCATAGCACCTGATTTCTCCAATGTATGTTGCTTGCTTGCTTACACTGCAAATGCTATCCCAATTTTCAGAGTTCATTCCAGGACACCCTGGAATTCCTTATGGCCAGTCGAGATTTTTGCAAGTCTTTCTGGAAGATCTGTGTGGAGCATCATGCCTTTTTCAGGCTTTTTGAAGAACCTAAACCAAAGCCTAAACCTGTTCTTTTTTCTAGAGGTTCTTCATTTAGGTTCAGGTAAGACCTGTATTCTACTTTCCACATTTGTTGCCTCTCCATTTCAAAATCTCATCCATAATGGTCTAGGATGAAACTTGTTATTTTCAGCTCACCCTTTTTACATTGTAGTTTGCTCCTTTATGTTTTCCATTACATCTTCTCAGCCAGAACATTGCAAAGAACACTGTCGAGGAAAACCTTGCATTGATTTTGTAGTAGCTGTTGCAAAGTAGCTTTCTGAAGGTAAAGTATAAAGTATGTAGGTTCCAGCTGGTTTCCCATAAGAAAATTCACCTGTGTCCTAAACAACACTAGCTAGCAATTTTTTGGCACTCTTTGTCACTCTTTGAATCCTCTCCTTCTAGGATTGGGATATTTCCTATGTATCAGAGTAGAGATTTGTATTTGTAGAGAAGTTTTTAGTAGTTGGATTGTTGATTTGTTTTTCTTTCCTTACACTGGCAGAGGCATCATTGTAGCTACTGTATTGTGTATGCCGAGGGGGAAATCCTTTTATTCATACAGTTTATTTTGTTTGCAAAGCTGATATAAGCTGAACAGCCAGAAACACTCTCTGCTGAGATAAATGGTGCACTCCTAGGTGCCTTGCACAAGAATATAGTATATATAGCCATTCTAATTCTCTTCCCACTTTGTTTGCTGCCTGCAAAGTCAATTAAGATGGAAAGACTTGTGTAAACAAGCTATAACTTCTTAAGTTTCTGCCTGAGTAAATAGTAAACTGTAGGTGCATTCAACTTAACTCCTAGTTTGGAAAGCAGGTTTTGCCTACATCCTCTGCTCGCTGTGATCTGTGCTACTACATTCAGTAACTTTTTCCAGGCCTTGAAAGCCTCTAATGAATTGGAAGGATTTGGCTCTCATTGAGCATTCTTGAGGTGTGGATTTCCTGTGCTGCTCTCTGTTCGCTTTGGAGTTTATAACTTTGCACAATAGATGGTGCTGGGCTTTCTCACTACTTCTTCATGCCCTGTAGCAGAAGGACAGAAAGGGATTTCCAGCCTAAATCTCTGCACAAACAGTGTATTTTATATGAGCAATTGAGTATTGAAATGCATTTCAAGGGTTTGCATCTTGGTTCTAGGCTTTACTGATACCAGATATGGCCGGTATTTGACTAAAAAGGATTCAAGAATATTTTTTTTTTCATGAGGAGAAAACAACCCTCGCTTCCCTTTCCATTGTGGTGACTTCCCAGTAATGTAGTACCCTATAGAGGGCACACAACCTGAATTGAGGCAGTTCTAAATGACATCAAAAAGTAGCTCCATAGTGAAAAAAGTGGCGAGTAACACACAGAATGGTAAAAATCTCTGCATATCTGACCAGGCCCCTTTTCTTATTCTCTTAACATGAGTTTCTGCTGATTGTGACGAATACTCTTCTGGTTGCTGTGACTTCATATGCAGGCCGTATTTACATGTTTGTGATGACCAGCTGGTATATATTGTATTAAATATTTTAACTATGGTTTTCTTCCAGTGGTCGGACTCAGAAGCAAGTTCTTGACTATGTTAAGGAAGGAGGGCACAAAAAAGTGCAGTTTGAAAGGTGAGAGGAAATAAATGAACTACCCTAATATGTTTTAATCAAAGAAAATAATGATTTCCGGATAGTTATATTTTGAAATCTTGGCACCAGTCCAACTAAAAACATTTCTTCTCTACTGGTTTGACAGTTTATCATATGTATAAATATCTCTGTGGTCCTGAATGTTTTGGTAGAAGTTTCATAACTTATAGCTCACTTAAAATCAATAGTTTTCAACGTGTTTTTCAACAATGAGTATCCTACCATCCCAGATAACTTTCTCCAAGTTTGATTCGCACCCTCTTTGGTGGGATGTGGTTAAGTTATGTGAACAGCCATATTCAGCTCAGAGTAAAACTGAAACTAACAGGAAAAGTATAGGCAACCTCAAGGGAGTGGTCTCCAGGGAAACTGAAATTCTTCCAGCTTGCTAGAGCCAGTTCTGTCTGAACTCATCTTTCTCATGGTGAGCTGAAAGTAATGGCCAAAATGCCACACAGACCATGACAACAGTTCATTGCTTATTATTCATGTTTACATGAAAGACCATTTTTGCTTCAGTGCCTCTCCCTTTTCTTACAATGGTATGAGTGCAAGGCATAGCACATTTAAATTTTGGAGAAAGGAGGAATGTTAATCTGATTTGGAGCAAACTTTTATGAAAGCTGTTATTCAAAGGTTTTGTTTTAAAAGACGCATGTCTTGATTTCTCTTTGTAGAAAAAACCCTGAAATAGCTCCTTATGCAATTTTCCTTTTATCTCCAGGAAACACAGCAAGATTCATTCCATCAGGAGTCTGACTGCACAGCCTTCAGAACAGCATACAGAGGTGCCAAAACAAGTCAGTGATGTTGATGAAACCTTGGATCATTCCTTTTAAGCATTTCTTGTTAGATTACCCTCCACTGATTGCTGTTTTGAAACCCTAGGAGCATAGTTTTCTGTTCATTTGCTATTTAACTGGGACCTGAGGAGCCCTGGGTGTCATAAGCTTTGGGTTCTGCAGAGTGAAACAGCATTGCTTAACAGACAAGCACACAAATATAAATAGTGAGTTTGTCTGAGCTGTAATAATGACCATCTGAAAAATTGCAATCCACTGTGTTACTGGCAGGGTCCTAGGTTGTAGCTGGTTATTGCATCTGGGGAAAGTGTAATTACTTCCCTTCACTGCAAGGTCTTGGTTGCCCATTTCAAGGTGTTAGGTTGTAGTAACCAGGGAGGAGAACAATTGTTTACTGAGAAAAATATTACAGCTCTTGACTTCTTGGCTATTATCTGTGCTAGAGACCTTATATATTTATCTTATGTTAATAGTTGTTATGTGTTAGGAGTTTGCAAATCCAATAGCCCAGTAGTGGTGAGGCTGCAGCAGCTGCACCTTCCCAGGTCCCAGCTAGAAGTAAGGCTGAGCACGTAGCCACTATAGGCAACTGCATGAATGCACACATATGTTATATATACACACACCCACACAGTCAGCCACACGAGTAAACACAGAGAACAGTACTCCCACAAGCACAAACAGTGCTGGTGGCCTCACTCTGTTCCACTCTTTGGCTTATCTGGATGAAAGTCCATTAGTGGAAACCATGTATACATATATGTGATAAAGTGCCCTTCTGCCACTGGTCTTAGACAGTCTATCCAGTAGCAGGTCTCTGGATCTCCAGGTTGCCCTGCTGGTACCTGCACACACAAGCAATGAAGGCTCTCAGCCCCACTCCAGTTCCTGGTACTCAGATCTACAGACACACACACACACACACACATTCACACACATGGGTTCCTCCAGTAATTCATCTTAGTCTATCCAGTAACTGATACTTGGATCCTCTGATCCTTGGTTATTACCTCTTGCAGAGAGGCAACACATGCAAAGATGTTGCTCCAGTATCTGGTACAGGTTTGGGGCATTGCCAGTAGCTGACCCTTAGGCCTTATGGTCTTTCCAGTGTCTGGCCTGACTTATGGCTGCTCCAGTACTTGGCTCCCAACTCTATTATCCTACTCACCAACTAGTCCTGTTTAATGTTTGCTGGCAATTACACATTGACCTACCCACCTAGCCACTATGCACATGCTCTGGTCTCTCCAGTTGCTGGCATGCCAAATGCACCAAACACATGGGCTGATGGCTCTGATGGAAAAGCCTCCAGAGAAGCCAGGTCAGGAAACTCCATTTTCCTGACTGGGTTATTAAGTTTCCTCCACCTGCCAGTGTTTTCTCTGTGCTCATCAGTGTTTGTGGAGGTGAACCTTTGATGGCATAACCTTATGTTAGGTAGAGCTTAAATGACAGGAGCAAGCTACTAGGTTAATGTATTTAAGAATGCTATATAAGCCTTCACCTTCCATGCATTGCTTCCTTTTGATATTCACGGGCTCTCTTGTTTCTATGAGTCTCAGACCTTCAGAGAATTCTGTTCTAAATGGACCCCATTTCAAATATCTTGTAGCATTTTAATATTGTTAAGACAAGCTCAGGTAGATGGAGCATGGCTGCAGGGCAGGAGCAATATATTTTTGGATGTAGAAAGGCCAGCCTATGAACTCGTGGCAGGTATTCTCCAGGGAGTCAATGTGGTGTGCTCAAAAACCCACAGATGACTTTTTTAGTGTACCTAAGTAGTCTGTGCAGAATTTTCCTTATGTTTTTATCTTTCCCTCCAACTTCTCAGAGTAGTGTGAACAGCTTGATGTCTTAAGAGCATTGATGGCTGCCTTAGGGCATTGAAACACCTCAAATGCACAGTTTTACATTATCACTGCAGTCTGTCTGCTTTCTCTTCCCTTACGCATGTATTTTTTCTATTATTCAAGATCAGAAACCTTTTTCTTTAATTCTAATTAATTTTGAAGTTGGGTTACTTCTTCTGTTTTCAAGAGAGTCCTATGTTGCTGCAGATGCAGTGCAAAATTGTGGTATGCAATTACATGTAGCCTTTCCCTTCTGGCTCCCACCCCTCCCAAACCTCTCCCCTCCCACCCCTTCCTCCCCCTTTGTCTCCCTGTTGCCTTCCCTCTATTATCTTTCCAGAGTCCTAGAGCCTATGGAGATGACAATGATGCTGTAGCAGTGCAGAGCTGCAGGCAAGGAAAGGAGTTGAAAGCCTCAACAGAAGACACTGGACAGCACAAGAGTCCTTCCTTGAAGAAAAGTCCAAAGGAAGGCAGAAAGGTGGATGGAGCAGTGGTGTCAACAGTGGAGGAAGAAGAGGAACCTGCTAAGGACAAGATGCAGCAGAACAGACCTCAATCACAGCAACCAAGCACAGGTCCAGCTTCCAGGGCTGCTCATGGCAGCAGCACCTCCATTCCTTTCATTGACTGCAGTGATGTAGATAGCGAGTATGATCTCCTCAGAGGACAAATAACCCGGTCATATTCCCAAACAAATGACAATTATGAGGGTGATTTGACCAGTGGTGCCTATATTCACTACAGAGATGAAAATCGCAATAGAACTAGATATAGGGATTCCTCAGCTTCTCTAAAGTCTTCCCAGAATCTCTCTGAAGAGTACCTTGATGATAACACAGCTAATCTCTCCTTCTACCCTGGGGGCAGCCCCAGAATGCCAAGGCATAGCTCTCTGGTTGATGAAATGTTTAGAGGGCCAGGGAGCCGTAGCCCGCTGGCCACTCCATTGCCTCCCAGTAGCAAAGGGTCAAGCCCTAACATGAGCCTGAGTAGAACTGGCTCCCAGGGTTATGTGTCAGAAAATGGCCATGAGTGCAGGGTAAGGACTGGGGAGGAGGATAACCATGCCAGTAACTGCCATGGCTATTGCAGATATTCTCCAGGTTCTCAACGGCCTCGTGCACAGAAAACCCAAAATGTCTGCAATAAATCGGTTACAGATCCATTTATCCTAAGCCAGATATCCTCAACCCCTGGGCCAGACTATAGGTCAGAGAGGTATTGTAAAGGAGGTGGGTTGGCTAAGATGTCTTCTCCAGAAGGCAAAATGATGGCCAATGGTATGCCAGTTGGGGCACAGTCAAAGCAGAGCCCAGTCATGCAGTCGCTGCGTGCCAGTGGCGTGATGGATCACATGGCTGCAATCCAGATGATGGAGGGCTCCACCAGCAGTGGGACAGAATCGAGTGATTCTGACTCGGAAATCATTAACCCCTTCACTCATCCCCTCGTGTTTGGAAATCCCATTGTGCTGAGTTCCTCTCCTATGCCTAGAAACAAGTACTCCTTTGGAAGCCTTCAGCTTGATGAGGAGGTAGAGGAGGATGTGTCTGTTGGCCTCAGCGATGAAGATGGTGTGCAGGTCTTCAGCTGCTAGAGACCAGGGCATACTGTGTTTGCTCATTAGAATGGTTGCATCTTCTGGGACTTGGGATGAGTGTCTGATAATAATTTCAGTGCATGGGCTATTTCAGATGTTATCATTGTACAGACCAGCCAGAGGGAAAGGATGTTAGAACACAATAATAAGTCTCAGTGGCACTTAACACTAAGCATCTCCCCTGAAAGGCAGGAGGAGAGGAACATTTTTACTGATTTAGGTACCTTTTTAAGACTTTATACACTCACCTATTCCTTGTATGAAGTCATGTTTTAGGTGTATGTTGTAGTTTCTTTGACACTTGACGAGTTATTTTGACAAAACAAACAAAAATGAAATTAAGTAGGTACAGTTTGCTCTTTTGTATGTCTCTTACAATCTTTTTTCTCTCCCATATGAGGAGAGCAACTTATGAGTGCCTCAACAGAGTTAGGAGAAAAAAACCCAAACTTGCAGCCAAATGCAGGCAGCTTGATATTCAAGACCAAGACTTGTCGAAATCTTTAAATATGCTGCAAAATCTTTTCATAGCAAGAATGTGTTTGGTCTACTCATCTTCATAACTCATTTTACAATCTTAACTGATGAACTGAGGATACAAATTAGGCATGTATACAGACAGGATTGGCTTTTTCTTCAATGGGTTCAACAGGCTGATTTGGTGATGGAGAATTTGAAACTCCAAACTCTTACTTGGGCAAAAAAGAGGACAAGATGAAAGACATAATTCAAGTGAAAAAAATTTGGATTGAAATAGCTCTAATGAAGAGTGGTATGAGTATTACTTGCAAGTCAATCCTTTCTATCCTTCATCAGTGTGTTTTAAAGATCAATTGCAGGAGATTTTTTCCCCTTATTCTTTCAGTGGAATTATTGTAGAGACATCAAAGTTCTGTTGTGGGTTATTTTTGGTGGGTGGTTTGGAGATGGTGGCTGTTTAATTTTATTTTTTGCTTTGATCATAAAAAATCTTTATCTGTGCAGGATCCAATTAGTATGTTGTAGGCTGTTTTTTTAGTAGTGCCACCTCATAAATTTTTCATCCCCTGACACAGAGAATGATGGGACTAAATGTGGTCCAGGCTGATTGTCTTCTGTGCTATACATAGAGTAGTAAGATTTTCACACATGCAGAAGGACAAAGAGATTAATTCTGTGTGTGCTGCCTTTTCACAAGCTAAAAGTATTGAGAATTAAGGCTATATCCTAATAAAATCTGATTTTAGTTTCTCCAAGTTAATTAAGAAAATCCAGATGAAAGGTCTTCTGTATGGAAAGTGTCCTACAGTTACTAGATCTGGGAGACAAAATGTGCTCTCTATGACTGGCCTTAATTTTAACTTTTATATATTTTTCTTCTGGAAGAATGGAACTAAATCTGAGAATTTTTAAGTGATGAACAACAGCATTGACTGAACTGCAGGTCACTTCCAGTGGCCTGTATCATGCAGTACATCCATGCAGCAGTGATGAGCCCATTTACATAAGTACTGATGGACAAGTTATAGGACTCAGTAAATCTAGACAATATAAAGTTTTCAAGGTTGTTTTTACAAAAATAATAAAATAAGAAGTCTTTTTAATTTTTCTAATGCCTTGGTCTATGCACACTTTAACAGAGTTTAATCTGAGTGAAGGATATTTAAAAATATACCTACAGTAGTTAGGCATGTGTTGTTATATACTTTATTTTTTTGCAAGTAAAATATATCTCTGTGTAAATATAAGTTTTAACTCTCTCATCTCCTTTAGTGTGTTGGTTTTTCTTAGAGATTAGATACCTCATTTTTGAACAGGAATGATTTAAAGCAACTTTTTAGACACTGATATTTTGGTGATAGGGAATGCTCTTGTTTATTCCTGTAGTTTAAAGCATGAGTCTAGAAACAGCAAGATTTATCATTAGGGAGAAGCTTGCTTGTATATGATTCTAAAAGAGGGTTATTTGTGTTTTGAGTTTAGAATAGCTGTAAAATAATTGCCTTGAACTTCTCAATATATAAGATGAAATATAAGTAGTTGAAGCCCACATCAGCAGATAGCGTGAGCTTGGGGAAGTGGCTGCATGAGTCTCCTTTGGATTTATTTTTTTCATGCCTGTGCAGCGAAAGTACCAGTAGTTACATTATAAAATAAAGTAATAGCAGTCTGGACAGACGAATTAATTGCTTTGTTAGCCAGCAAAATTAGAATTCAAATAATGGATTTTCAACAAAAGGATTTGCAGTCACTTCTGCTACTTAAGAAAAGTGAATAAATTTTATGAGTGGTGTTTACTGTTTTGCATCCTTTCAGATACTGCAGATACTGTTTCCAAGCACAATTTCTTCTCTCATATACCTACAAAGATACTGAATTTATAACGTTATAAGAACAGACTGTTGGTAGCTGGACTTAGGCTAGTTGCTAATAAAGTCTCTCCACAGTTCTTCTTTTCTTATTTGAATATTATCCTCAAAAAGTCAGGATTTTTCTCCAACTTTTCTGTCATCTGGCATTTTTTCGTCTTTAAATGCTTAAGTAGTTGTTTTAACACATGTGGAATTCTTCCAGTTAGAAGAAATAAAGTTTGTAAGTTACATAGGAAATAATTTCATTTAGGATTAATCACTTCTGCAGTATTCTCATGCCACTGAAGCTCTGTTTAATGTCATTAGAGAAGCATTTAATTAAAAACAGTCTGTGGGCCAAATTCCTCCATCAGACATTTGGTTCATATCTGAGCTCTTGCTAAGAATGGTTAAGTGAGAAAACAGTTTCAAATTGACATTTTCACATAGGATCAGGTCCCTTAGAATTCATCTGGCATTATTTTTCTGTGGGACAGATCAGAAGGACCTTGCAGAAAAGAACAGAAACCCTTGGGGCAAGACTGCAAATGAGATGAGAGGGAGGAATTCTCATTCTGGCTCAGAAAGTGCACATGAAGGAGCCTGTCAGTTCTAGTTAGTCATTGCAGGCATTGGTTATTCTGCACACACTGGTCAACAGCAGTGATCTAAGCTTACCTGTCTAACACTGGTAACACAGGCAAAGTAGAAGACTTGACTCTCCCAGGAATTCCAGTAGATTGTGGAATGTGGTTGATGGTACTTTTGGTTCATGGTTCTAAAATTTCTAGTCTCAATGATTAACTTTCAATCCCATACTCATCAAGTGCCCAGATATCCCTAGGCAGTTGCTACAAATGAGGCAGCTGAAACCCAGCAAGATTGAACAGTTATGGCCACTCTGAATTGAGTAGTCCTGACTCACCTTTCTCCTGCCTTCCCAAGGATGAGGAGGAAGCTTCTTGTTGGGTTGCCCAGGCATCTTATCACAGAGTTGCTAAATCAACTCTGTCCATGTAGTTGGATGAATATGAAGACTAGTTGCAAAAGCAGTTACAGGTTTGTCCATAATAATGTGCAGCTCTTTAATCTCTGAATAAAAGGAGCTGTGATGCATTCCTTGCTATTCCAACTACTTGTCCACATTATCCTCTACAACGACAGTAGAAACGTCATGTCAGACAATTTTAAGTTTTCTCTTACTCAGCAGCAGCTCAAACTAGCTATGTTCTCCTGGGGTCTTCTCCTGTAGGGTTTTCTTTTATGTCAGCCTTCCCTGGAGTCTAGTTTTCCTCAGTGACCTGGGATGTAAAATTTTGGAATAAATAGATGAAGAAAACATGGAAAGTGGCAAGTTGATGTAGGAGCCAAGACCTATGTAGGATATTATAGGTATGGAGTTTTGAATAATTGATATCTGGATGGCCTAGATGGCACTGGTTTTGGTTTAAGTCCATATGCACTAGCAAACGTTCTCTGAAGATGATTTATGCCTAGTGCTGCCATTGTCTCAAATCACCCATGGGTCATAGGCCTTCCTAACAGGTACCATCCCACTGACCACTGTAGTGCATGCTAAATATAAAAAACTGGAAGAATAATTTCAGTAGCTGCAAAAATGTCAACATGTAACTGAAAGTTTTTGGGATTGCTGTATTTGCATTTGCACTGTGTGAACTATACAGAGCTGAGATCAGTTACAGGCAGATGAGCATAGTGAAAGGGATGAATGTTAATAGTTGGAAGAATCATATCAACCTATTAGTTTGCTTCATGATTAAATGGCATGTAAAACTAGACAGAATCTTCTCCACAGAGCAGCACTGGCAATGCTGAATGTAATCACTAGAACTTATCAAAGGGTGAAAACACAATGGTTTGTGAATTAGTATTTCTAGACCAAACTGCTTCAGGACCTGTGTTTTCACCCCTGAATATTTGTAGGACTGGTTTCTCTTTGCACCAACGTTTGTGGTGCAGCTTCTATCAATTGAAGCAGCTCTGTTCTTTCTGAGGCAGTAGCATTCATGCCAGAAGTTCCTTTCTGACCTCTCTGTACATGCAAGTACTTGGTGGTGACCAGAGAGTCAAATGGAAAATGGGTGAGGCAGATCTGAAGGCTGTTCGTATGTCCTCTTTTTAAGAAGCAGAGATGTTTTCAATTCTTCTGTCCCACAGTAAGCACACAGGCATAAAGAGTCTCCAGAATCATTGGAAATTTCTTCTGGAGGGCTCCAGGCTCAGGAAGACAAGCAGAAGAGAAGAATAAGAAACATCTTAAGCACACAAAAAGTATCTGGCCTTATTTAATTACAGTGCCCTTTGGCACAGTGTGCTTTCCGGTTTTTTTCTGAGAGTTTAAAACCCCAGTGGTTTATTGGGTAGTTGGAGAGAAAGAATTATGTTGATCGGTTGAACTGATGAAGCAGACCTGATTTTGAATATTTAAAACCAGTGATTCAGATGTCATCAGTATGATTTATATGCAATTAGTGTGAACTATTTCTGGAACAGCTATTTAAAAGAAAAAGAGGATGTCTGACCTATAAATTTTGTCAAATACCCTGTTTGTTTAACTAATCTCATTTGTTATAATGAGCCATTAGACTGCTGTCAGAAGTGACTTTAGAATGAAATTTTAATTGCTGCAACTTAACTTCTAATGATGAAAAACAAATTATCAATCCAAATTTTTCCTGACTTCCACACTTGTGTGAGTGAGTCGGGTGTCACTTAGCCTTGTGCACAAGAATGTTGACCACTGGAGAATCCCCCTCATGCAGCAGCATTGTTGTTACCAGCTGGAAAGGGCAGTGACTGTGAAGGAAAGAGGTTCTCTGTTCAAGCATGTAATGAAGTGAAGGGAGCCAAAGTCTCTTTTAGTCTTCCAATAATGCTTCTCTCCCTCTGAACAGGGTAGTTTCTTAAGGCAGCTTCTGTACATATTAACACATATCTTTCCTCTTCATTTAGGGGATTGATCCTCTTCTCCATATGAAGTAAGAGAAACCTTAAATATATGACAGGAATTTAAGCTTTTGGAACAATTTTTTAATATATAGGCCTTTGTTAGCTGCTGTCAGACACAAGTAGTAGGAGAACAGTCCTTTTGTGAGAAACCCAGCTGCTTGTTGGTGTCTCCTACTTGTTGATGGTGGGTTTGGGGTTTCTGATGGTAAGTTGCAGATGCAGCGTTAACATCACGAGGACCCAAAGCTTAGACTGATGTATAACTTTTCTGAAATGCGGGTAGAAGCAGATTCTGCTTTCAGTCAAGCTACATCAGGAAAAATTTTTGCTTGTACTGTCAAGTTCTAGGAAAGAAAGAAATTTAAATCCTAGGAAATTGACATTAGCAAAATCTTTTCTCTTCTGTTTCTGTAGTTTCTGTAGTTGCTGAAATATGCCCAGACAAGGGCACATATCTAATTTACTTATTTATAAGGGAAATAACTGTGCAACATGTGGATCCTGAGCAAAGGCATCTTCTGCATTTTTCCCTGTGGTTAGGCTGTGTGGTGCCATCGATGTTTCAAAATACAGAATTTCTACTTGAAAATCAATGGCATCATGTGAATAAAAAACCTACTTTGGTTGATATGTAGCAGAACTATTCAGAGTATTTTGTCTTCTGTTGTAATTCTGTGTTCTATAAAGAGCATGTAGAATAAGCTTGGTTTATGTTGTTTGTTATTAAAAGCAGTAAGCACTTTCTTTTAAATGTTATGAGATCTGAAAAACCTGTGTGCATGGCTGAGCTGTGTATTCACAGGCATCCTTTTCACAAGTACGAGTCTAAATAAGGGTGGTGTTACTACAGTAAAGGGGGTAAAGACCTTAGGATCATAAATTTGCATGACATGATGGGAAACAGTTTGCTCTAGAATGGTTAGAGTTTTAAGGTGTAATTTTTGTTGAAGATTTTTTTTTGTAAAGTTTTGGCCCCAGAGTACAGTAAAAATCAACAGTTCCTACTGATAGAAGTCAATTCTAAAGGCAGTAATGATACAGCTGTCACTGACTGAACATGGAAGGTTGAAGGAAAATGAATGCTTTCTGATTCAAGAGCTTTCAAGCTTGTTAAATTTAGATTAAAATGCTGCAAATCTTGTTTTCAGAAAAGAACAGGTTTTTGGCTTTCATAATTTTCAGCAGGATCAGAGGTAGTTCTCTTTGTTTACTTCAGAGAATGTTAGAGCTCATGCCCGTTGCTTTTCCATGAGGCACTTAAAAATACTTGATTAGCTGAATCCTTATTTTTCCCCTTTACTGCTGAAAAGCTCACCTGGACTCACTAACAAAAATTCATAAGCTTGGCAGTGTTTCACTTATCCAGCCCTTTCCTGATTTCTGTGTGCACATGCATAAATTTTTTTTTAAATGAATTTCAATAGTCAAAATTAATTTTTAAAATTGGCAATGCTGGGGACTTCATTCTCATTTTTGTCATTTGTTTAATGCAGTTGAAAGAGAAACATTTTTTGTTTCATTGTATGCACTGTTTTGTCAGCATGTACCTCTCTGGGAGAAAAAGCCTTTTCAATGTTCTGTCTATCCTCAAAGCATGGTGTATCTTCTGTTCCTTGCATTGTTTGGAGCACTGTCTCAATGTCCTTTTACTGCAGAAATGCCTATTTTGTATTGGGAGTACCTAATACCTCCTGTTACAGTGATCCTGTCTCATAGAGCATTCCTTACCTCAGAATTAATAAAATCCTCCACCAGCTTGTGAGTCTCAAGCTGAGAAACCACACCATGTTGAGAAGCAGAAGAGTGGAGGGAAAGGGGGTAAGAAAGCCTCTTTTCCAGGGCATTTGGGCTCCATTGAGCACGTTGGATTGCCCTTCATTTCCTAATGAAGGCTGCACCCAGCAATCAGGTCTGTCTGCTGTAGCTCATAAGCAGGATCACTGCAGTCTTGGGGAGATGTCTTGTTGAAATGGACAGTATCTGTGGCATAAGCTTACATGGGGGTTGAAGGTTTCCAATTATTTTGTAGCATCATGTCATGTTGGTTTAAAGATAAACAAAAGCAAGCCAACCCTAACCCTGCGTACAATAGGGAATCCTTCTATAGGTTGCTCTATTTCTGTCTGGAGGGATCAAGGCTAGACAAAGGACTGATGCCCAGTGACCTTGCATTCTTCCCAGACTGTAATGTTCACTCTTTGTTCTTAAGATGGGAGTACACCCTGATGTAGGCCAACAGCAGTTACTGTCTGATTTCACACTCACCGCTGTCTAATACTGCAGTATACCAATAAAGCATGGACCTTTACCAACTGGAGAGGTTGCTGGCTACTAAACCAACACCAAGCTTGATGAGACTTTTAAGCATGTCAAGCCATTTAACTGTGTATGCATGGAATTAATTTTTTTATTATTATTTTTAGTTTCACGTGTACGGAAGGCTTTTACTCATTCTACTGGTATTTTGCTGTAAAACTGTCACTGGTTTAATTGTTCTGTCCAATCGCTGGCTAATGCTTTGTCCTAAATATGAAGAAATTGGTTCATTGAGAAGGTACACCATTTTCCCAAATTCCTCTCACTGCCATGGGCATGCATTTTGAAGCTGTCAAGTCGAAGTGAACCTTTCTCCCTCTGAAGTTCCTCTTCAAGCCAGGCAGAGTTCAACTGAATCTCTTCCTGAGTTGTTTTTAATTACTGTTTCTCCTCAAATCCTTTGGTACTGCATTCAGGGATGCCTGTACATGAATTTGTGGCTGTTCTATAATTCCTTTTCAAACTAACAAACTGTACCCAGCTTGGTTCATGCAATAGAAGTGCAGCTTGATGAACTGGTTCCTCTCAAACTTCTGTGGAAGTCAGGGAGATTTTGTTCTTGCATTGAGAGAGAACAGAGCAGAGTCTCTATCCCATAACTCTTCAGCAGAACAACTGTGCCTGGTTCACAGCTGGAGAGGGAAGGGATGGACACCCTTATTAAACTCTTCTCCAATCTAAGGTACTTCAGTGACTGGTGAAGTGCACATGAAAACTCCTACTACTTCATCTGGTGCTATCTGTCCCCAATGTCATTTTGTACTATGCATCTTTCTCTGACCCAAATGTCTAGATACAAGTTAGAGCTATGCAACCAGTGTGAAAATGGAAAATTAAGGTAGATTGTGTGGCCACAGCAGTAGCAGCTTTGTCAGATACTTTTTTATTAAAGAGATTTCATATGCTCAGTAATGCCAAGGACAAAGGGGCAGTAAGTTGGGTTCCATCTGCCAGACTGGAGTTTAGAAAACACTGATTTTGTGTTAAACCAGAGTGACTTGGATATGGATGTCACGAGCTTCCACTGACTGCAGAGCAGGCTGTAGAGCAGGCATAAGAGAGAATAAGCCCTACAACATTCTGGGTATTGAGATAGTTGCTTTTCTGGCTCTTAGCAAGTTTTAATTTGTAATAATAAAGATAACTTCGAGAAAAATATAACTCTTAATAGTTGACTTGGTGAGCTCTTAAGTTTTACATAAAGTTTTCTAGCAGAACTTCAGTCACCTTCAATAATGGTTGATATTTTCTCAGTTTCCATAGTTGATTCATTTTCACTTCATGGTACTCCACAGAGAAGGAACTTTCCCACAGAGCTGTATCTTAACACTGCTGTATTCTTTATCGCTGTTAAAAAAGAGTGTGTATGGATGGGAACTCTTTCTTTTGAAGCAGATGCAGAACACTAAATGGCCTGAGTTTGTTATTCAGCAGCCTCAAGAGAAAAAGAATAGAGGAGGAATATCTTCAGGATACACTGAGTCCCATTTATCTCCCTCACAGAGGGCAGTTCCCCGAGGTTAGGTTAAAGTCTCTGACTAGGGATTTCCAATGATCTTATGCTCTCTGTGTAGTCAACAGAGAAAAAGGCAGCAGAATGTTCAGGTCACCTATCACGTGAATTGACCTCTGGGAGAGACTTTCTTCATCAGCTGGAAAATACTGATTTTTAACTGTTTTTTTCCTTGATATGAGCCATGTTTTAAAGCAGTATCACTCAGGCAGTCCAACACTCCATAGGCACCACACTCAGCACCAGTCCCTATGGGTTAACATCTGTGTGTGGTGGGAGCCCAGGGTACAGCAGATAGGGCCAGTGGGATGGATCACGTTTGGCCAGCCAAGTGCAGAGCTCAACCTGTCTCTCCCAGGCAGGCCGCCCACAGCTTGCCAGCACTCCGTGCCTTCCCACCACCCAACTACAGCAAGCAACTGACGTGTGTTTTGACAAAGGTATAGCTATTAAGTACTTGATTTTAGCTGCTGGCTTCACTCTGTGTAGCACATGGAACATGTATGTTGGTGGGGAGCTATTTGAGATATGTGTAAAGCTAAGGAGATAACCCATTGTTTCATATCCTGTGGCCGTGTAAAATGCCACTGTCTTTTCAAGTTAGATTTCAATCAAGTTTTGCTTCTTCTGTCACCTTCCCTACTGCAGCACTTTTCTTCAGTGTTTGGAGAGTGGAACTAAGAACCACTCCAGGTACTTTGGTATTGATGGGCCAGTCTGGCATACCGTGGTAAAGTGCATTCTCATTATTTGCCAGGTGTCATCAACCAGTGTTTGTTTCTCTTCTTAAACCCAAGCTTAGAAAACAATTGAAGCACATGCTTATTAATTCCTATTCACTCCACCAAGGATAAAATTTTTGTATATAGTTAAGCAATCCTTAGATAAACATCCTTTTGTACTTGTCTCTTAGTTCATGTGTATACAGCTGGTTCCATTATATTTGAAAGATGGCCCAAGTCTGAATCTAAATAAAAATAACTTGAAGTACTAGTAAAGACAATTCCATTTTACCAGCTGCAAGCCTTTTAGGCCTCCAATGTGCAGTACCATTTGATATCTGGCAACTGACATACTAATAATGGCCTGTCAGTCAATGAATCCTTTAGGGTAAAATGTGAGGAATTTCAGTACCTTGTAAATAAGATTGGTCTTCTCCCTTCTGTGTCTGTTTATATTTTGCAGCATGTAGTTGATGAGTAGAGCCTGTAGGAATATACTCTTCTGTGGCAGGAGGTCAGATGGAACACTTGGTTAATACAGGTTATTTATTCCTTACCTCCATGAAAAAGAGAAAGTCACTGTAAGCATTGCCATGAACCATCAGCATGACACGTGTCCTGCTTGATTGGCAGTGGGGAAGGGAAGACCTTCCATTTTGATTTCTTCATGGCTTACTGACCTACAGCAAAACAACTTTGTTTCCAAACTTTACCAGAGCAACACCCAATGTGTTGATCTTTATGGCTGTGTTGGTTATAATTAGACCCCAGAATGGAGCCACTTTCTTATACCTGGCTTTAATTTTCACTTGTTTAGCATGCTGGCAGATGGGGCCTAACTGAGCTCTTGCTTGTACGTGGTGGTGGTTGGATTTGGTCACTGCTCATGCCCCCACTGATACCAAAAGAGAGGATGCAGCATTTCAGCGTGCTGCAAAATGACTTTGAGAATGTCAGTGAAGCATTGATGTGCAGGTCTTTAATCAATGGGGTGTATATGCAATGCTGTGAGCCACCAGGCACATTTTTTTGTGATACTTTCCATAATACTTTTCCCAAGTTATGTCTTCCAACTCTAGGATAGGAAATCTTTCTAATTCACTGTGTATTCAATATTTTGTAGTTTGAAATACTTGAGTTGTACTGATAAAGTTCCAGTACATCAGAAGTTAGATCTAGGATTATAGATAGGTAGGTAGATATGTCAATATATCTATATCTATCTATCACAGATAGGTGCTATTTAACTCCTAGACTACAATGCCTGTGAACTTCTCACAGAGGTGCAAATCATTTATTTGCTGTCGTATGACAGGCATAGTGCCAGAATTTCTTTGTTTCCACGTTTGAGGTGATATCACTTTTCTTATGTCTTTTGTAATGTAGTTAAATACTTTTAACCTTACAACCTTGCTATTAATCTGTTTCACTATTTCTCAATGATGAATTCCATTTCTTTTGAAAATACTGTATATAGTTGTGTGCTAGTGTCAATAAAATTGACATTTGTGTAACAAGCTGTGGCATTTTCTCAAATTTCACTGAACATTGATTTAGTGTGAAACTGTTGGTAAATCCTTTCTTGCTAGCTGTAATAAACAGACTTTTATTTCAGACAAATACTGCTTTGATTTATAATAGGCTACATAACTGTCATGATTACGTACACTGATAACTGTACTGGTTTTTTCCTTCTCTTTTCAAAAGAATGATTTATAAACGTGAACTGATTTAGAATTTGAAAACATTCATGTTCTAGCAATAAATCTTGAGTTATTCCAGAAAAAAAATAGCTTTTACTACTGGCCTTATTATATTTACTTTTTGTTATATTACATTTACCAGAGCATCTTGGCTGTGTTTTTTAGCAACAGGAACATTTACCTATCATAACTTAAGGAGGACACAAACTCATAGTAGTAAATTGTATTTGACCTTAATTATATACAGCGATGTATGTGTTTTACATTTAATCTTAGACAGCCTGTTAGATGTGGTAATCAAGAGCTTGTCACTTTTTTTTTTTTGGTTCATTTTTAATACATGATGCCAAAGTGGTACAGACTGTAAATGTTTTTCCACATGACAGTTCCTTCTTCTAAAACAGGTTTAGATTTTCAGAGGTTTGGAGGAGGGGATAACTTGAAGAACACTGGGCATTTTTGGCAAACTTTTTTTTTATGCAGTCAGTAATCTGGCTGCCTCCCAGAAGTCAAAATGGTAATTTCAGCAATATTTAATGTAGGGTATATGAATCCATGGAAGTGTAATTAATTGTCTAATTCTTTAATATTTTTAATTCAAAATTAAATGGGACTTTATATCTGTGAAAATCTGAAATTGTCATGCTTTGTGCATTAAAAGTATTGCTTTTCTTATGTAAATGTAATGCTAGCGTTTCCATCCCAAACAATCAGAGGAGCATGGAAAGACCTACAAGGTATAATATGCATACTTGTGTTGTGTGTAGAAATTGGGGAACTAGTAGTTTTCTCCCTTCATGTTAGATCTGAGTGGTCTTAGCAGCAACACTGCTTTAGAAAGTTGTTGTTTTTCTCTAGACTTCAACTAGATAAATTTGTTTTAATTTATGTCCTGTAGTTCCCTGTGAAGTACTGATTTGAGTCTCTGAAGTTCTACTTTGCTAGAAAGAATGGCACTCCTAGGGTGATTCCCATATTATTGTATTTATTATGTTCCATAGGATGGATTACAGTAGTGAAAATTTTTATATTAAGTTGATGTTCGGAGTCACAGAATCATAGAGTCACCTGGGTTGGAAGGGACCTTAAAGACCATCTAGTTCCAACCCCCCTGCCATGGGCAGGAACACCTTTCACTAGACCAGGTTTCTCAGAGCTCCATGCAACCTGGTCTTGAACACCCCTAGGGATGGGGCACCCACAGCTTCTCTGGGCCACCCATTCTAGTGCTTCACCACCCTCACAGTAGAGAGTTGCAGCTCAGTCATGTGTGCCTTGACCCCTTCCCTACAGAGACAGGCATTTCAGCCCATTCCATCAGTTAAAAGCCCCTTAAGCAGTCCCTTGGTTAATGCAAGTGGATGCAGTTCCTCTGGCCTCAAGTCCATTTGGGCTAGTTTGAGGACCCCGATGGCTGTGTCTTGTAGCATAATTTCACACACTGAATTTAAGATTGCAAGTCCTTTTGGTACTTTCTTGAGAGAGCCTGTCCTAACTGGCTTCTCTTTACCATTTTTCTTAGCAGGTTCTCTGACTGGCAGCCCTCACCTTTCAGAGCTTTCCATCAATTCCCAAGGAGGACCATCGGTGGCAAATATGACTCTATCTCCAAACCTGAGCCCTGATGCCAAGCAATCATCTCCCTTGGTCAGCCCCTTGCTGAATGACCCATCGTGCATCAGGACTGATGATGAGGAAGAGGTCAAAAGAAAAGTAAGTCATATTAAGGTGGCCTTGGCTCTCTTCTCTGTGATGTGTTGTAGTAAATCTGGGATGTTCCTGTTGGTTGCAACCTCAAGAGCTTGTTTGGACAGGGTCTTCTATAAATCTAACTTGGTTTTAAGAAGTGATGTTTGGTAGTTTGTTGTAACAAAACAATCAACTCCATTGTCTCACTGGAGAGAAAATTTCCAGGTGACAGAAGGAAAAAGAACAGTGTTGAGCATGTTGCAGGAGTGTCCAACCCAAGCTCTCCAATCCATCTGTGCTGAGAGCATCCCTGGAAGCACCTGGTTGTGGGAATAGAAAATGCTCCCTTTGAGCCACAGCCTGCAGCGTTCAGCTAGGAGTGTTTGGCTCTGACCACTCATGGCAGCAAAACCATAAGGGAGCATCACATCCCAAATTGCTTTCTGAAGATAAAATGTTTGTCTGAGCCAGGGTGTTCTGGGTGCCTGCTGGCTTGTCCCTCCTGTGCTGCAGTGTCACACAGGGTTGCTTTTGTCCTTCTGTGGCCTGTTGTATCCCTGAGCTTAGAGCATCTCAGAAGGAAGAAAGCTGGAACTCCAATGGCTTTGCTGGAAAATGGGAGTTTGTGTAAGGAAGATTTCTTCTCCCACTGTGCATAGTTAGTACGATATGTGAGAAAAATCTGAGAAGAAGAAAAGCCAAGAATCAGTTAATAGACTTCGGATTCTGTGTGTCAGTTCAGGTTACAGCAGCCAGTGACTGCTGTATATAGCAGCTGATTATGGTTCCTATGGGGTTGTGTACTGACAAGGAAATGCCCACACAGTCTTTGCTTGCACGTCTTTCTTAATGTATCCACTGCATCATTTGTCTTCAGGGAGGAAACAGAGACAAAGAAGATCTGTGAATGTTTTTTTCCTTCATTTTTGCTTCCTGAGCAACACAGAGGAAGATAAGCTGGGTTCATTTGGCTCTCCAGAATTAAGAAATTTTAAATCTGTGGCTTAGTCTAAAATCCTTCTGCTCTGCCACTGTTAGGCTGTCCAGCCACGCTGGGAAAATCCTATCGGTTTGAATTTTTCTGAGAGTATTTTTACTGTGGATTTTCATCCTGATGATGAAACTTAGAATAATCAGCCGCAATTTTTTGTCACTTAGTCACATTTTACATTTGATTCAAATGGTCATCTAGCCTGCAAAGGATTTCTTTGTGAACTTCAGCATATGTCCTACTCCAGGAATAAACTGGAAAGAACATCAACACCCCAAAGCTGTAGAAATCACTGATAGAATCAGCTATATAAAAAGAAGCCTCTCAAAAACCCATAAAAAGTGCTTGTTCTCTTGTGTTTGCAAGGAAGGATTGTTTTCAGGGCTTCAGGGCTTAGGAACATTCAAGCATGAGTCACAGGAACCACAAGCAAGGGTCACTGATTTGTAACGCTGTTCGTGATTTATTATCTACAGATTTTTCTCCATAAAAGCAAAGGAAAACCTGATGTGTTTTGCAATTTACAGAGATTCCCAACCGAGAAAGCTTACTTCATTGCTAAAGAAGTAGCGACTACAGAGCGAACATACCTGAAGGACCTCGAAGTCATCACATCGGTATGTTTATTTGAGCATTTACTCATGAGCCATGTGAAGCTCGTCAGCAGTAGTATTTCATCTGCTCCATTTAACATCTTAGCTGTTCCATGCTACTTTTATACTCTGTACTGGAGGTATTCTTTGCAGTGCACAGAACTGCTCCTCCAGGGAGGAAGTAACACAAAAACCAGAAAGTAGAGGTTTGCACTGTGGTTAGTAACATGTACTATGAAACTATATCAAGTTTAGAAACTTGGGACACAGTTCAGTTATGTTTTCTTGCTCTCATGCTTTGTGGTTGTAATTACTATAAATGCCTGTGGGTTTTCAATGATTTCTGTGAAAACTGAAGTAGCTCCTTAGGGGCACATATAAATGTTTTTTGCTGGATTAAATGCCCTCCATTTAACATGAAATATTGTGGAGTACCTCTTTGAATGATTCTGATTTTTCAGTAAGTTAAACGAGTCATTCATCTGTAGCATCTGATAAGAGTGTAACTGTTAAAATCACCAAGGCAAATACGCGCCCTCTTTGCACACACCCCGATAATCTTGTTTCACTTCCAAGAACAACAGTGCAAGGTTTGGCCTGAAATAACAATCATCTCTGAAAGGGCACTGGATCTAAAGCCCCTAATGGTGTTTCAGTGAGCTCCAGAACTCTCAGCTCCTTATTTGCCCAGTGAGGTGCATTGCCCACTCCTGTGCTGAGAGCTATGATAAGGAGGGCAGGCTGCAGGGGAGAGTGTTGGGACCAGCTGCGAACTAGGGACACACCTTCTCCTCTCTTGTATGTTCCAGGAGTCCCACTCTGGCCTTCATTCTTGTGGTAGGCAAATTTTAATTTGCTGGATCTCTAAGAGGGATAGTCCTGATGGTTAGCATTCAGTTGTATCAGCTGTGCTCCACAAAGACTGGCCTAGGAGGTCACTGAGAGTGAACAAATATCCAGCATCATTGGAAAAGGAACAAATGTTGGACATGAATTTTGAGGCTTGGTAGATGTGCTTCACCTTTAGCTCTGCCCAGTGTGGATCTAAACATGGCAGGGGGAGGCTTGGGAGAGATCTCTCTTTATCCCAGCTCCAGCTGATTGCAGCGTAAAGCAAGACTGCTGTAACAGCCTTCTATGGTCCAGACAGGCTTCTAGGCACTGCTCTAAGTCAACCATAGATAGCTGGAACCCCCCAGGGCAATGAGGAGGGAGCGGTGTTACCATGTTGAAGTTAATAGGCATTGCTACCTTGGCAAGCTGCCTAGTCCTGTGGCTTTATGTCACCCATAGGTCTGTTAGGGTGAAATTAAGAGAATATGGAGCAAAACTGAGGAGGAGCCTATTTCTGTATTTACAGTGTTTGGCATTGCTCCTCCTGCTTTCTGATAGTAGCGTCTTCCACTTGTCCACTTTGCGAAGTGTGTGATGTTCTCTATCTGCACACAGCAACACGGGCTTGGGTGCTTACTGTACCATCTCCTGTCAAAGGGATTTCAGACAGAACTCAGCAAAAGAAAATGCAGAGCATATTGTTTGTTTTTACTGGATTATTTGTAAGTGTTCACAGGTATTGCAATGCTCTTTCTCTTGCATCTACAGCATTTGCAAATTCAATTTGTATTGATCAGTGATGGCAAAGGGAAAGGGAGTTTCTTTTTCTAACTGTGCAGGGCCTGGCCACTCATAAGAGCTGCAGTTCATCAGTTCACTCATAGGAGTGTCAGGGATAGCTTGGGTTGTATTCCTGGTGCCAGCTAAATAAGGTCCTTGCTGGGTTAGGTGCTAGGTGTGTTTGGGTTGGGTGCATAAAGACAGCAAATGATCATACCTGCTGCATTCCACCCACTGATAATTTTGCTTCTTTTTTCTTTGTAGTGGTTTCAGAGTGCAGTGAGTAAAGAGGATTGCATGCCTGAAACACTGAGAAATCTCATTTTCTCCAGCTTCGAACCTTTGCACAAATTTCACACTGGTTTTCTCAAGGAAATTGAGCAGAGACTTGCTCTGTGGTAAGATTGTTGATTGTTATTTATCTGTGTTATGTCAAGCAGTTGAGCATTTTTACCTTCTCTTTCTGCTAACTCTTTGTGATCTACTGTAGTGATTAATTTGTGAAAGTCACAGGTGTTGGTTATTAACAGACTGGGTTTATTGAATCATGCTTTGTTCATGTTTACTCGACAAACTCTGTTGTTCAGATATCTCAGGTACAGACATATGCAAATGAGATCATAATTCTGGATGAAGCTTTCTGCTGCCAAATGTCAGTGTTTCTACATGGCAGCTTCTCTGAAGAACATGTTGCAAGCAAGGCTTGTCAGTAACAAAGAGGGAGTGATGAAGGACCAGGTCTCTTTCTGTCTAAATAGGTGTAGGCTGGGGGGATTTCACAAACCAGCTTCCTATTCTGCAGCATCGCAATTGTCAGTGTTAGAAGACGACACTGGGCTTAAAAATTATCTATCCTTAACATAATAAGGAGAGCAAAACGTGACAGTTTTGTGAAATAGTTATGTCCCTGGCAGGACTCTCAACTCATTTGACCACTGAAATCTGAGCAGATGTGGCAGCACACAGAAGCCCTCTGCTTGCTCTGATTAGATGTGTCTGGACTGGATTGTCTTGTTCTGTGTAGGCATTTTTTGGTAACTTATTTTTGGTGTTGAGAGCTGAGCGTTTCCTTCTCAGATGGAAAAATGACAATGAAAAATGATATGGAAGGCAGAGCAGACAGACCTGATGGGTGCTACTCAGTTTAATGCCTCTTTAGCTAATTAATCTAAACAACTGCAAAACACTGCCTCAGAGTATGTGAGTTTAGCTCTTGTGATGTGATGAGTGAGACCACTGAATGAGGGCACAGCACTTTGCAGACTAGTGCTATCCAAACCCACCCTGCACAGTTCCAATATTAGCAGGTATTTTCTGAGCAGAGGAGAATGGGATGGTGCCTCTGAGAGGTGACATCCTCACCAGGACTCTGGTTGATGCCTGACATACAGTTACTCCTAAGACATGGGCTGCACAGTCAGCCTCTGTGTATCTCTCTTTTTCCATTGGACTGCTACTGGTGTTAGTTGCATTCCACTAAGGAGCATTTACTGCATGTACTCCAAGAAGGCTCTTTCAGAGGTTATAAAATACTGGTTGTTTCTCCAACCATGGTATAAGATTAACAGTAGCTGGAGTTAATCCCCAACTAATTTGGATTAAGGAGGTGTGGTGAGGAAAGACAAATGCGTGCACTTAGTAAAGGGCAAGTTCTGCTTTCTATCAAACCAGTCTAACCTAGTGAGCTTGCTGGGTGCTGACTCCTGGAGCACATGGTGAAATAGAGATATCCCCTATGTCCTTCTGGCTGCTGGTGGCATTACAGGTGGTTGCCAACATCCTGTTCAGGTGTGATGTTTTTAAAAAATGGGATGATGCTGCAATAACAGCCTGCCGTGGAAAGGTGACATTATAGTAAGTGGAGGGAAGGGTCAATTATGTTAAAAGAAACAATATTTAGGCTTTTAGACTTTCCATGGTTTTACTTTGTTTCTCCTTTTCAGTTAGCTTCTTTCAGAGCTGAGTAAGCCTTTTGTTTTCTAGCTTTTCCTTGGGTCTGTGGTTTCACAGAGCAGTATACCTCAGTATAAAGCTCTAATATCATATTTCAAGTGCAGTTACCTTGTGATTTAAAGTGCTGATCTGCTGTGAAGTTACTTTGCAATCCAAATTTGTTCAAAAATATTCTGCTGAGGTAACTTTGTCCCAGCTGGGCATCTCATTTTGACTTTGTCAGCTCAGCTATTGCATGTCCTTCCACAGTTAGTGTAAAGCCACTGGGAATTCTCTGTTGGCTGCTCTGATTCACTTAACAGAAAAACAGTCACGTTCCTGCCCCTGGTCTGCATTCAGTTTGCAACCAACAGCATGAGTGTGCCTAATGTCATACCCCTGTTGGAGACAGTGGTTGTTTTTAAAGTTCTGGAAGATTTGAATATATGCCTTAGGAAGGGAAGCAGACTTGCTGACAGGTATTATTTTGGAGGTGTTGATGTTTTTATATAATGCCACAGATGCTGAGATAAGCCTCAAGTAATAAACTCTATCCTACAGAGATTACTGTGTAATTAAACAGTGAGTGACAAAACTAAACAGCCCCTCAGCATGCAGAAGAAGCTGGCAGCAACGTGGTAGTGAATTTCTTCAGCAGTGTAGTCAAGGTCGCTTAGCTCAGTGTCTGTACTGCCTGATGGTGCCTCTGTCTTTGGCCCCAGGTGGTTCTAAGCCCATGGGTTTTGGCTGTGTTCAGCACCACAGTGCAGGGCACTGCCCAGCCCCTGCCTCAGCTGCCTCACTCCTCACAGGCCTGGCTGGGCCAGTGGCACCGCTGTGGGTAGGATTCAAGCCAACTCAGTTAAATCCGACTCTTCTATGTCATCTCTTAAATTTCTCGTCAGGTGGTTGGGAGGAGGAAGGTGGGACACTTGTCCTGAGACATGAGTGTGCTCTGTGTTCCTCAGAGGGTGACGTGTCCTATGAAAAAAAGGGCCTTTGAATGACAGGGTTGTGGACTTCATCAAGCTGCTGGAAGCCCCTTGCTCCCCACCTGTGTTGTGGGAGCTTGTCTCAGAGAGCCTTCTGAAACCAGTAATCTGTGTCCCCCGAGTGAGTAGGATGCTGGGTTTTAGCAATTTGAAGTGCAGTTCAGCCTGCTTGCTCTGCATAAGTATCAGTGTGTTCATCTAAGATTTGTTTCAAACCTTCATGCTTCATGTTGGAAACTCTTACAGGAAACCATTCCCCGCTTTCTTAGACCTTGAATCTCGTTGAACCTGATGCTCTGCAAAAGAGCTGTGAGGACAGCAGGGCTGGAGAGATTGTGTGGAAGAATTGTTAGATGACTCTGTGCTTTTAATTTGTTCAAACATCTATAGATTTTTATAATTTGCTTCAAAGAAGCTCACGTTGTGCACGTTATTAAAAGCATTTCTGGCTTGCTTGAAAGCTTCTGAACTGCTGGAATCTGCAGTCAGAGGAAGGCTGTCTGCTACAGAACATCTTAAGGGCCAGTATCTTTTTGACCCAGTTATAGATTCTGGCAGGTCTGATCTGTTTCTTTGCACAGTTCACCCATTTTTCTCTTTAGTACTGAATTTCCTGCCCATGCTGTTGCTGTTGTTGGGAACAAGTGAAATACTCCATTAGAAGCCGTGTGGTTTGAGGAATGAAAGGATGACCTTCAGTGGATGCAGGCAGGCATGGTGCTTCACCCTCTCACATAGGAAGGGAAGAGAAGAGCAGAAAGCTGCCTCAGGTGGGAGAAGGAACAGCACATATCAGGCTATCCTGTTAGCAAGTGCCAGAATTGCTGCATCCAGCACCTGGGCATCCATGTCCTAGTTGTGGCTACCAGTACTCATAGAGGTTGCTCCTCAGCAAGGCTTTGGCTGCAAAGTCAGGAAGTCCCAAACTTTTTTGCAGGGAGAAAACATGGGAGGCATATCTCAGTGACTTAAAGCTTCTTCCCGGAGCCTGAGAGATTTTATGGCAAGGAGGAAGAGGTGTGGGCAGTGCAGGCATAACATGCTCCATTAACATCTGTGCAGTTGAATCTGAGAAGTCAGTTAGGTTGCACTCCTTCTTTTATCTAAGCTGTTTAATAAGCTATTCGTTTGGGCCATAAGCATCATTTTCCATCCAAAAAAAGTTGAGCTCATCTTTCCACACCCCTTTAAATATTTGTATTACAAGTTTCCACTTTGGTTTCTTTAAACACTGACAGAAAATGGAGACCGAGAAGTTCTCCTTGGTTGACCACTCAGCACTGTAGAGAGTGATGCTGGGGCAAGCCAGGATAGCTCTTTCTGCCCTAGGAAGTCCTCATCAGGCAGTGCAAATCTGTATTTTGAGCCTTATCCATGTGCTAGGAAGAAAAGGTGTTACATACTTCCCAGCAATGCAGGCAAACTTATCCTCTCCCAGGGAAGCTGGTAGGTTGACTGCTGGATCACAAGCACATCTGACGAAAGCTGCTACTCAGTATTACCAGATGTCACTGTGTGGCTGGCAATTTGCAAAAAAAAGGGACTCTTAGATCTTAGCATATGAAAGGAGAGAGCTCAATCAGGATTCACGGAAGCAAGTTTGAAAACCTGTAATAAAAAAGCACTTAGGGAGGTGTAGGAAGATGAACTAAATGTTCATTTATTAACCATTTTCTGTTTGAGAAATAGTACTTGGTCTCAAGAAGAGCAGCATGATAAAAGAGTTTATATAAACAAGGCAGCAGTGCTTATCTGCCTTCTCAAATGCAGAGTGCTGACTATTTGACTGCTTCTGCATGTCTGGTGAGGAGGGATGAAGAGGGATAAAGATTTGAAAGTGACTTTGCCCTATGTACAGAAATAACGTATGTGTTGTCCTACAAACCTCTGAGTTATGCGTTGTGAATTCCTGAGACAAAGACATTGAGAGGGGCTTGGTGCCAGCACTTTGAGCTCAAGGATAGTTTGCATTGCTGAGGTCACTTTTGGGGACTTCTGGGGATTACAGCTGCGCTACACCCAAATTAATTGGAACTTGTGGGAGAGAAATAGCTTGTCCAGGATCTATTAGTCACACCTAGAGCCACGTTCTGTTCCTCTCAGTGGCTCTCCTGGTGGGATGTGCCCAGGATAAACTCTGAGGCCATTCCACAGCAAGGTATGAAATGCTGTTGCATTTACAGTATTATTTACATGTGATGGTGTTATTTTGCTCTGATGCCTTACTGTTTAAAAGCATTACTGATGCACGTTTCCTGTAGATTAGGTTTCTCCCACAACAGGGATAGCCAGCCCAAAGTCCTTAAATGTGTGCACACTCCCCAAAGGGTTGGTGTGACTCTGGAAAGCACTGATGAGTACAGCAGTACATTTCCTATGCTCTGAGCAGTGTTTCATGCGCCGCTTACTGCTGAAAGGACAGCACCAGTGTTGGCTGGATTGGGCAGGGCAGTAAAAAGCAGTGTAATAGCAGGGTGTAAGCCAGGAAAGGGCTGTTTTGCTTTTACTGAGTCTTCAAATTACACATTACTCTTATTTAAAAGGCAGTTGTAATGGGGAATGTCTAAGGTATTTTTTAATATTAGAACTTTAGCTAATACTAAAGTGATAAAAAGTCAAAAGTGTCTAAGTGCTCAAGACCAGCTATAGTATGCCGGAGGGAGATGCTGTTCCTAAGCATATAACAGAAAATCACACATTGTAGATGTAATTTGTTGTAATTGATTTATTATTATTTTGGCTGCAATTGAAGGGCTGCAATCAGAGCTTTTTATGTTCACCTCAGAGAAAGAATCTTTGTTGAGATACCTTTTTTCTTCTTCTTTGCCTTTCGACCATCCCCATCAAATTTCTGTTTCTTCTTTATTCACAGATTATTGAGGATATGGGCTGACTTGAGATTTCTTTCCATCAATTTTTCAATTAAATACGCTAAAAACGTCATGTAATTCAAAAATCTGACATAGAATCTTGTGTAATCCCTGTAAGTCAAGGTGGTGGCCATTTGTAGTAATACAAATCAGGTAGTGTCTGAGTTTCTTATGGGGTGTAAAGTCTCCTCCTCTTTTCTTGCAGTTGTAAAAACGAAGGGACTATTTGGAGAAAAATTATAAATGATCTGATTATACAATCATATCCCCACTATTCAGCATGATTTTCAGTGAATTTAAACCTCCCCACACAATGTCAGTGAAGTGAGGGCATACTGTGTGGGGGGAAAGCAGTTCCTGCATCTTCTATGGAGCTGGGGATCATAAATCAACTCCTGATGAAAAGTTGTGAGATCCTAGTCCCTGAGCTTTGTCCCTTGTCCCTGGTGGACAGATACTATGTTCATACAGTGACCCATGAAAACAAGGAGTAAGAAGAACAATTTAGCCATTGGTGCACAACAAATGAGCAGCTTCTTTTCTCTCAGCAAGTTGAGTGTTGTTATTCAAGATATACACCACAAGGAGAGCTCTCTTCTGTGCTCATGTGCTTTGGGCTGTTGCAGCAGCAAGACATCATCTGATAGATGGTGTGTTTGGATTTAGTTTTATATTCTGTATATTTGGATGCTCTTTGAGGGTTTTTCTTGTTTTCTTGGGATTTGCATGTTGAGAAGCTGAGGAAGAGGGCTGTTAGCACAGGGTTTAGTATGGATTGCTGGCATGGAGCTGAGGTGGAGTGGAGGCTGGCATTTAGGAGGCAGATATGGATCCACGTCCCTTCATGCCTGGCTTCAGCTTTCCCTGTCTCTCTCTTCTATATCCTAGACTACACAGTTATGCACCATCCCCGGTGGGAAAATCATCTCTGTTGCAAGGGACAGCATTTGCATGGCAATAAATAAGCAAAGCAAGAAGAATGGCTAGAACAAGGAGCAATGCCCAGCCATCACATTTCTGCATTTTCTCCTCAGGGATCCCTGGTGTTATTTCTTCAGGCAGTATGCATCTGTGTGCAGCACAGGTTGTCTCTGGTGGCCTGGGCAGAGGGCTTTGGTACAACTCACCTCTTCGCTGTTAAGCCAGCAGCTGGACACGGGCTGTTGCTTTTGGGGAACCCCCTTCTCTCTGTCTGTGTCACTCTGCCAACATGCAGAGTAATATTTGAAAGCCCTCAAAGTCACTGGCCAAAGCCAGTGAAGGGGAGCTGTACTTGATGTTTTGTGTGTGACCGATGTGGTGAGATGCCGTGCAAGCAGTCAGTGCTGGCTGTGCTGAAGAGGGGCCAGGAGGTCACCTTTTGGGAAATAAGGGCCTGAGTGTTCAGTGAACAACTGCACTTTATATTAGCTGTTGGAAGCATTCTTTGTGATTTCAAGTAGCTAGCCAGTAGATAAGAAATTTGCAATGCATATTCTAGCCCACCTGTATTGTAGCCTTCAGATCAGAAAAACAATGTCTATTTAGAAATAACATGCTGTAATGCTGTGCTTAGTATTTATCTTGGCAGTAAATAGATAACTATATATCTTTCATGCTCAGAAAGGTACAAAATTGTTGAAGTCCATTAGATTAAATCAAATGTGGAGGCATAGAAAAGGATTCAGGCAGTGTCAGAGAGGTAGAGAAAAACACATAAAGCAAGAATTCTTTTAGGGATAATTACTGGATACCATGTCGTTATTGGCAGCAGCACAACTTCATCTGGCTTTGACATTTCTGGGATTGTGTGTAGTGGCACAGCATGAACTGTTTGGAATGGGATGCTGCATACTGGCTCCAGGAGTGGAGGATGGCTTTCCCTTGCTTCCTGCCAGTGTGGTGCTACTGCCTTGGACTTCAAATGGTTGTGGTTTCAGCTGGGGGCACTTTGATATGCACACTTGGAGCAGAGCTTCAGTGGCTGGAAAGTTTTATTTACAACCTGTCAGCAGAAATCTCAGTGGGGAGAGCTGCTGGATGGGAGGGACATGGGGGAAGGGAAGGTCAAGGAACAGCATAGAGGGAAGAGGATTTGACAGATAGAAGCTTCCTGGAGACAGAAATGGTACTTTTATCCTCAGGTAGTGTGAAAACTATAGTCATGTGATGTCCATATGTACCTGTGCTGTTCCTTGCAGTTTAGACCATTTCTTAGGCATGGTTTGACTGTGGCAGTGTTTGTCTAACACGGTGCTTTGCAAAACTGGCGATGGTAATTAAACTTCCCAACTTCCTACCCCGGTGTAACCTTTGAGTTCATAGAAAACTGTCAGAAAAATCTCATTGAGAACTGTTTTCCCTTGCTTAAATAGTCACGTGAGTGCCTGGGAGACTTATCACAATAGGAAATAATTAAAGACAGCCTATTAAACTGGCTATTGTTCAAATGAACGTGGAACAGTCCCTTGTTTATTGACTGAGTCTCTGTCTATTGAAGGATAAAATAGATGTTACTGTGTAGTATTTATAAGCTGTGCCCTCCCCAGTAAGAAAAGCATGCAGAGAGATTATCCAACAGGAACATAAAAATGTTTAACTTCACAAAACAAAATGTGTGTCTGAATAGGCATCTATTGTGATAATATGCATTTTATTTAAAAACAAAAACTTTGTGTCTTGCCAGTGAAAGTATATTCCTAAGGACAGCTGCATCCTCTACGATTTGGTGAACATGGGATCTCTTTGATTAAATTGCTCATACTAAGGAATGCAGAGTTTTATAACCTGGTTGTGCACTTTTTATTTCACTGTGCACAGAATTGTCTTAGAAGTGTGAAATACTGCAAATGGGGGGAAAACAATATATCCATTTAGCAGAAAACAGAGGTCATGTTATCCTTGGATTCATTTAGGGCTTGATTATATTTCTGTCCTCTTCCAAGGTAGTGAATTTCTTTGGTTTAATTGCAGTTGCTCGCACCAGGACTGGATCTGTCTCCCAATACTCAGATGTGGGAGCTGAATGAATTGTAAGAATTGAGGACAGCACATAAAAAGCCACGCTGTGGGAAACTTGGATGCAGTATTAGAAGTTGGAAAGGGGAGGGGGACAGTGCTTGTCCCCACACACCCCTAGTGATTTTCTTTTCAAAGCATAACCTGGTTGTAAGAGATCTGTAATAGTTAGGTTCTTACAGCCACGGTTTTTCCTCCTGTGTTGTCTAAAACGTGTTTGGATTCAGTCAGAGCGTGGTGTCCTTGCCTGTCTCGCACATGGGTTTAGAAGCAGGAATATCTCTTTCATCAAGAGCTGGGTTTCTCCCAAATGGAGCACTCATCCAAGTGCAGCTGGCTGGGTGGGAGGGAGCAGTTTGCATTTGTAATATCATAAATGACACACTGAAAGAAAATTCCTACCAGTATGTAACAGTTATGAGTCAAACCCAGATGCTGGATAGATTTAATGGATTTTTTTTGGTCCCACTGTCCCTTACATAAGTAGAAAGCTTTTCAGAGGAAGAACACCCCCTGGGTCCTGTTCTGGGGTTCAGTCATTGTTTCTGAACAGAATTAACCTTCTGCTCTAAGCCCACATATTGTCATGGGATTTTGATGCCTTCTTTTTTCCCAAAACTATTTCTGGCCTTCTCTGGTGTGTTTAAAAATGCTAAAAATTTTCTTTTAAAATCTAATCTTTCTGTTAAGTGCCTGCCCTCTCTGTTGTTGGGAGTGAAAGCCAGGCTGGGTGAAAGGTGTACTGTACCTGACATGTCTGTCAGGCAGATTCCTCACATGCTTCTGAGTGATGGAGCATGGGGGTCAGGATTTTAAAAGAAATGAGCTATTGAGTTCTTTTCTGTGCTTATAAGTGATTATGTGGTTGTATTGCGTGACTGAAGTGTGTGGTATTTCTGTTGCTGACAGGGAAGGCCGCTCTAATGCTCACATTAAAGGAGATTACCAAAGAATTGGAGATGTTATGCTAAAGAACATTCAGAGTATGAAGGTAAGAGTGATCCTATAACTATTAAGCTTTGACATGGATTAACATTAGCATGCTTTTCATTTTTGTATGATGTCGCCTCTTTTTGGCCAGTTGTAATCAAGGATTATGCTGTGAAAGTTTCCTTTGATGATGTAGCAAGCATTTGGCAAGACCTAAGATTTCAGCATTGCAAACTGATTTTAAGCTGTCCAGCCCTTTTTCTCCACTCCCCAAATATAGAAGCAGCAATCACAAAAGTTCAGGAACATTTAATTTCCAGCTCTTTTTCCCTTCAAATAAGAAGGCAATACATTGGAATTTGTATGGATGAAGAAACTGTTCAAAAAGCTGAGTGTTCCTAGTTTTTCATGCAAATATACGTGTTAAGATATTACAGGAGTAGTGACCTTAACCTGGATATTGATTTGACTGGGGAAAGTTATATTTCTCCACTATGGTGCAAAGTTAGATGAAAGGTTTTTGAATCAATGAGAATAATTGCCTTCAGTTCCTTTAAAGCTGGAAATAAAAACACGTGTACGAACCATAAATCTAGGTGTAATGTTCAGCAGAATTTGCTAATTGTTCTTAGTCTGGCCAGAGCAATATTGTTGATGCTCTGTGTTACTGAGAAAGCAGCAGGGAATGCAGGCATGGGAGCCTGTGAAAACCCTATGGACTTTTACAGTATGGATATAAGCTCACCTTACTGTTATGTGGCTGTGCATCCAGGTTGGTGTGGGGCAAAACAAGGCACTGCACCTTCTGTATGCGGATCTCAAAGTGCTTTCAAAATTATCCAATAAATCTTTCCTTGGTGATTGCCATTTGGGCATTCTGCAGAGAGTAAATGGAGCAGCCTTGAGTCCTTGGCTGGAGGAAAGGGCAGTTTAGTCATTACATCTCTCCCGAGATGCTGGTTAGTACTAGGTTTAGCTATCTTAGAAGGACAGAGAGACACACAGAGAAGTAATGTGCAAGCCATTATACAGCAAATCAGAGGATGGGAACATAGAAATCTCCATTTACAGTCCCCAACACAGACAGCCTTGTCACTTAGAAGGCAGCCTTACTCTCTCTGCAGCGTACTTAGCCACGAACTGCTTTTTTCCCCTCAAGATGTAACTCAGATGCATTGGAAGAAATGTAAAGGGGACTTTTCTACTTCCATCCCTGCCCTCAAGAAGCATGCACTTCTTCACTAATATTTTTTAGAATACCAGAGAGCTTCTGGCAGACTCTGCCTCCACACTTGGTACCTTGCAACATTAAATTGTCTGTCCTTCAGTGTCTGCAGGTCCTTCTGGGGCATTAGTCTAAAGGCAGTGTACAGTCCTCACTGTAACTTAGACCTGTCAGGGTGCTTTCACCCTTCCAATTTTCCCTTTCCTATTAGAGGGTTTTAATTCATTTGCTTTGAGATTCACCACCACTGACTGATTAGCTGGTATGTGGAGGAAAGAGGCAAAAGCCAGTCTAACTTAGAAGAATTGCACAGGAGACATGAAAGTTAGTTAAAACTCTACTTATTTATAATGACACCTGTTAAAACACCTAAAAACTGACATTCTTTGTTTAATTAACATAGGAGAGAAGTTAAGAGCAAGTAATTAATGGGCAGCCAGAATGTCTGCTCTGTCTTTGCCTGAGTTACAGGCTTGTAAAATGAATATGCAGTGTATGGAGGAGGCAGCTTGGCTGTAGGGAAAGTATGTTTCTGATAAACTTGTTGCACATCACAGGAGACAGAGAGAGTTGACTAGAAATGTGTCAGAAAGCACAAACTTGAGATTAAGCAAAAATGTCTTCTTAAGTCCATTCATTTTACACATTCAGTTTCTTTTTGTTGGTGCTTAATATTCTACCATATACTGGAAGACTTTATTTGGCTCCTGAGAGGAGCTCTGTTCATCCTGAAGAACAAGTTCACCTTTTGCAAAACACAAATTCCCTCTATTGTTAAATTGTTAAAAAAAAAATAAAATCTGCTGAATTGTTTTATAGGGGACTTGTAAATACCTGCAATACTGAGACCTAAATATAGCTACCTGTTTCATGCCAACCTCATTCACTTGCTGGTGCACTGGTTGCTTCCCCACTGTCAGTGGGATGATCTTAGAGACTGCATTAAGCAGAAGAAGATTTGAAGCATATAGAACTCTTAACATATCCATTTCTGTTGGACGGCACCTCTATTTTTGTGTTTGTTCAGATTCCCAGGAGATGCAACTTCTCATGGACAAGAGGGGAGCAGAAACTAAAAGTCCATTTGCCGGCAGTTCCCCAAAAACATCTAAGGGAGCCGGAGCAACTAAATGCCTTCATCCTTTTAGAAAATCCCATTTTCTTTCCTAGCTCTGCATTCACATTGTCTGGCTGTCTCCCTGTTGCACCATTTGCATGAGCTGTGTTCATGTCATCTCCTTGCCTTTGGATTTCTCACTGATAAGAGACTTAGTTTTGTTGACTCATGTACTTCTGTTGTACAGGGAATGCAGAGGGGGTGGGGGTGTCTACTTCAAATGAGTAATGCCATTTCTCCTTTGCAAGGGAATATCGAAGCCATTGTGCTTTACAGTGATTTTGTTTGCAAAATTCCCACTGCTGTGCTAGTTGGATGTTTTGCTGGAGTAAGTTTGGACTGAGTCATGTCTCACAGTGATTACTAAGAGCTCTAACACATCTTCTTTTCTTTTGTGCATACAAGCAACTGACAATTCACCTGCGGAAGCACAATGAGATTTTAACGGAGTTGGAGAACGGGATCAAGAACTCTCGCAAGCTGGAGACCTTTTGCAGAGATTTTGAACTACAGAAAGTTTGCTACTTGCCTCTCAACACCTTCCTTCTCAGACCTTTACACAGGCTTATGCACTATAAGCAGATAATGGAGAGGCTTTGCAAGCACTATCCTCCAAGCCACGTAGACTTCAGGGATTCAAGAGGTAAGTAAGAGAAAAGACACCCATTCCTGGGGCTGGGAAATGGCATCCAAATCTGTTAGAGGGGTATGGCTGGACAAAAAAAATAATTTTTTTTAAGCCTACATCAAAAGAGGATTGAGATGCAAAGTCCAGCACTCAGAACACCAGAAACACTAGGATTAAGGTTGCTCTTGTATGCACATTATGCCACAGTCTGGGCAGGTATCTGAAAGAGAATTCTGCTGGGGGTTATTAAATACACAAACATGACAGACGGTTCAGAAAGTCTCTTAGAGTGAAAACAGTTGGGAGGTTGGGAGACAGCATAGGGAACATAGCATATGTGCTTGTCTTGTTCCTGGCTTTCCCTAGAGATCTGCTAAGAACATAAAATATTGGCCCAGATAAACCCTTGCTCAGACCCAGGAGGGCTGCTGTTATTATGTCTTTAAGTGTTATTTGTCTTTTTTTCAAGATGTACAGCTTGCCATACTACCATTTACATGATTTGTTTCAGGGACTCAAAGCAGCTAGCATGGGTTGTTTGGGTTTTTTTCTTCAAACATGAAAAAAATTCCCTCCTGTAGTCTGAACTCGTTGCCTGCCATTTCTTTCTGATGATTTGTGTTCCTTCTCCCTTTCCCCCATCCCCCAGCCCTGTTGTAAGCTATGTATGTGTTGTCTGTACAGTTAGCATGGTGCAGATCCATGGAAGAACTTGGGCAGGGAGCAATGCTCAGCATGAGTGCTCCCAGCCAGGAGGAGTTAGCTGGCTGAGCTCCCTCAGGTTCCATGTGATGAGACCCACAGCAGGCAATGCACAAAATGTGAGGTAACCTGACCTGTGGCAGTAGGAAATGTCACAGAGGTCTGTGACATGGAAGTGCTGTGTGGCACAGGTGTTTGAACAAATGTAGCTACTGCCTGAATGATCTCAGGGAATGCAGCAAGTAGTGCCTTATTTCCTTCAGCCAAGGCTAGATGGTGAGGATGATGTGTCCATTCTCACCTCCTCAGAGAGTACAGCAGTCATCAAGGTTTGATTCCTGCTTCTGTTTTTTAAATGGACACAAACACAAGATTCACAGATGAAAACGAGAGCATGAGGACATTGTGACTCAGAGACACTGTCACTCTGGGATCAGGCTCTTACTAAGGTGTTTGCAGATTTTTGTTAAAGGTCAGAGTGTAAAGGAAGCAAAAAAAAAAAAAAAGCAGATGTGGATTAAATCCCAGCAGAGAGCACCTGTCTCCCACCTGCAGGTGGATGAACTGTCTACTGAACAACAATGTAAGAAGGAAGGAGGAACCACTCTTACTGTCCCCTCGACTGTATTTCTTTAACACAAATGGCTGTAACTGCTCTTGGAGCACTGAAGTCAGCCAGTGTCTTTGGCCCATTCAGAGACAGCACTCCACCCTTGCCACTCCATAAGGTGATGTGGATTTTAGTCTGCAAGAGTAGCTTTACACTGTGAAGAAGGCTGGCACAAGAAGGTTCATGAACTGGGTGCTGCAGACAGAAGCTGTATTTCTTTTTGAACATTGTTGTAAATTTTTAATAAGCACTTTATGAAATTGTCCATCTAGCTGCTTTGGCTGAGATTTCTGAAATGGTGGCTCAGCTCCACGGCAATATGATAAAGATGGAGAACTTCCAGAAGCTGCATGAACTGAAGAAAGACTTGATAGGCATGGACAATCTGGTGATCCCAGGAAGAGTAAGTAACAGAGTTGTGATCAAGATTTGATGCAATTTTAAAGCATTAGGTGTGTTTTACAAACCTGTTAATTAGGGGTAGCTGTTACATTGCCTTCCCTCATACAAACCCTTTTCTCTCAACAAAAACTATCAAATGTAATTGTAATAATACCATATGTTGTGGTTTAACCCCAGCCAGCAGCCAAGCAAGGCAGCCACTCACTCATTCCTCCACCAGTGGGGTCTGGGAGAGAACTGTAAGGGTAAAATCCAGAAAACTTGTGTGTTGAGATAAAGACAGTTTAGTAGGTAAAACAGAAGTTGCACATGCAAGCAAAGCAAAACAAGGAATTAGTTCACTGCTTCCCATGGGCAGGCAGGTGTTCAGCCATCTCCAGGAAAGCAGGGCCCCATTACCCATAGCAGTTACTTGGGAAGGCAAATGCCATCACTCTAAACATCTCCCCTTTCTCCTTCCCCCCACTTTATAAACTGAGCATGATGTCATATGGTATGGAATATCCCTTTGGTCAGTTGGGGTCACCTGTCCTGACTGTGTCTTCTCCCAACTTTCTGTGCACCCCCAACTTCCTTGCCAGTACAGCAGTACAAAGAGCAGAAAAGGCTTTGGCTCTGTGTAAGCCCTGCTCAGCAGTAACAAAACATGTCTATATGATCAACCCTATTTTCAGCACAAATCCAAAACACAGCCCCATAGTAGCCATGGTGAAAAAATTAACTGTATCCCAGCCAAAACCAGCACACCATAGAAAACAGCAACCTTTAAAGCAGGAAGAGGCAATCCTTTTTTATTGATTTTGTCAGGTTTGTCTTTTGTATAGATTTGGGCAGTTGTAGCAATTCCAAACAACGATTACAACAGATACACTAAAAATGTAATATTTATCACAGCATTCAGAGCTTGAAGAGTTGCACATTTCCTCATCTCATGCTGTCCTCAAGTTTTTCCAAACCCTCAGTGCTAGAGCGTGACAGATTAAAGGAAAATAAGACATTTGTGCTGGAGGACCTTCAGCCCTTTCACAATGCTTTGCTTTGAAACTCATGGCCCTGGGGACGAGCAGTCTCTTTAGTCTACGTGTAACATTAGGCAATAATTTTTGAGACAGCGTTGCCTTAAGTAAACACTTTTAATTGTGTTACAAAAATACCAACATCTCTTTTTCACTTGTCAAGCTTTTCTAAGAACAAAGGCTTATTTCAAAATAAAGGAGCCACAGCGTAATATTTGCAGCCTTTTTTATTTTCCTAGGCACACGTATCTGTGCATGCAAACTTGAGAGTTGTCTCTTGTTGAAGTAGTTTCCTCCCCACTCCTTTGAGTTTTGTGTATCAAACACAAAAATAGTGCTTGCACCAAGTGAAATGCCGGGGTATGAAGTTGATGTGCCATTGGGAAGGCAGTGCTGAGCACAGGTATTTCTGAATTTGTGGCTGTTCCCCATTGCCTCACTTTGCCTCTTCCCTGTCTCCAAGCAGCTGCCACAGCTCATGTTTCTTTCTAGTGATCCGCAGACTGTTCACATCCTTGGCAAGTCCCTCAGGACATTTCACAGCCCATGCATCTCTCTATCACATGAAATGAAATGCTGTCATTGGGTGTTTCTGCTACCCTGTTCTATTTAAAGACGGAGCAGTCTTCCTGTCCTAGGAAGTTCAAGGAAAAGGCAGATGGGGGCAGAGGTTGTTTGCCTGCCAAGCCAAGAAGCACTGGCCATCATGCTTTGGCAGATGCCCAATATGTTGCTGCTTCCAGCCTTTTGGCTGCTCTTCTGGTTCTGAAGTCCCTGCCCTGGGGTAGGCCAGCCTGGGAGGCAAATACCACTGTAACTCCATCCTTTTCATGTGGTCCCAGAGTGGGATTTCTGCTGCCACCAGGCTGGTACCTACACTGGACATGCCAACATCCCATGGCTGGTTGTGCTTGCAGGTTGAAGTGACATGCAGCTCTTGATCTGTGTGTTAGCACTTGCCATGGTGATGCTAAGCCTGCTGGTGACTATGAGATGGTACCATATAAGTACTGATTATGATTAGTACTCTTTGGTGGCCAACAACAACTTCTAGTGGCCTCTCTGGTAGCATGAGCCTACTGTGATATAGGGGTAATCACCTCTAGCCACTTTTCTCACCCCTTAGCCCCTAAGCAATGCCAGCTGGGGGACTGGACACATCACAGCATGCCTAAGGAATCCAGATTGTCTCTTTGAACAAATTCATTTCAGGCAGCCAGTTTATTCCCAAGGTGCAGGTGATTCTGATGCCTTCTATAGGTTTTAAATGCACGATTATAAGTAGAAATGACATTAGAAATGCTTTAATAAATAAATATAAACTTTTTGGCAGAAACTGGAGGAAGTGGCTGAAAAACTGTATTTTCATGGGTTTCAGATAAGTGAAAGGGTGAGTTACTGCAAAGTTCACAGTGACCTCAAAAAAGCCAGCATTTTGGAAGTTTCAGATGTGCTACTTTTCCTTTAATACCATACCTAAACATTCTTATGTAGTTTGATCTAAATTAATGTGCTGTATTATATTACATAGATGGTACTGGGATAACTCACACTGCCAGACAAACGTCCTTTTTCTGCTGCTGCTGGTGATGTTTAGTTGTGTAGCTGATTTTACATTGCAGCGAAGAGCTACGTATGACATACGCAGCACAGAAGCTTACCAGTGGCTAACCACCAACATACAGGCCAACTTAGTGTTAGTTTTTACATCATTTGTACCATGAAAAATACTCAAAACTGATGAAAGAGGGATCTGTCTAAAGTTAAGCTGTCTTAATGTTAGGTAAAGAAAATTTTGCTTAGCTGAATTTTCCTCAAAGGAATGAAAGGAGTTTATCCTAAAGACAGTTACAAATGGAAAGGAACTATCCTACAAATTAGATTTTTAGTATGTTTCATGAAATTAAAAGTCTTGGTGACTGGTAGTAAAGTCATTCCTATTACCAACTAGTCATATTTATGTTTGCATAATAAAAAAAGTCATTTTTGAAGGAGATACTTCTTTTAATTTTAGTTATTTCCTACAGGAGTTTATTAGACTGGGCAGTCTTAGTAAGTTGTCTGGAAAAGGTTTACAGCAACGGATGTTCTTTCTGGTAAGTAAGAAGATAGTTTTTCTTTATGTAATGAAATATAACTCTAGGCAACTATTATACATACTGTTACACTTGAACTGTGAATTACAGTAAGTATTTTTAAGCAGTTTTATTTAAATTGACATAATACATCACCTGTATAATTGGTTGCTAAGAATTTACATTTCTGCCCAAATCCAACATTCTCTTTGTAACAGCTTCTTACAAAGATAAAACTATTTTCTATATGACAAGGTGAATATAATGGTAAATTAATGCCTCATAGCACCTTGTCTTAAATAAAAGCAGAGTCATTGCAAAATGAAAAGTGGCACCATGGATAGTGATCATATCCAGAAAAGAAGATAAAGAGTGACTCCTGGTGATACAAACAATAATACACATAATGCTCTCAGGACACATAACAGAACTAAATTTTCCCATAAACCATCAGTTTCAGCCCATGGATGCCCAACATGTTGATGGACATGTCTTTGCCTGGAGATACATTTTGTAGCTCTTGCTCCAGGAAAGGTTATTTATCTTGTCCCAACATCACTGCCAGCATTTTCAGGTTATGGTGATGCCACTTGATGTCCGATCCACAGGAGCTGACCAGATGGTTCCTTCTCTCTTCCTGGCCAGTTTACTTGCTGATGCTGAGCCCTTATTGCTGGGGCACTGGGATACCCATCAGAGTGCATAGATTTTCTAATCCAGTGTTACATTGAATAGTCAGTGCCGTGTGGCACAAAAATACTTCCTTGTATGCAAAAGGTGAAAACAAATGTGTGTGTAGAAAAGCTTGTGAGTGTGCTAGGTTTTACAAGGTGTTTGATATTAATCTTTCAAATAAGCCAAAGACATAACCTGGTAATTCTACCTGGGCAGGATTATCCTCCTCTTTTAAAGGCACTGAAGAGGAAGCGTAATGAATATGCTGCATATTTTTTTGCATACCAATAGTTGTTGTCACCAGATGATGCACTGATTAAAAATCTGAGAGTAGATTCTCAAGTCGCTTGCACTGTCAAAGAAGTCTTTGATCTGTCTCAAGGACCAGAGACTATTTGGAGGTAAAATCCCGGGTCAGTACTGTGGGATTCTGAATACATTGTAATCATTGGCAAAATTAAATCTCCCCCTAGTGGCTGATGCACAAAACTTCATGAACAACCTACTGGGTTGTAGAAGTCTGTAGTGAAAGCTGTGTTTCACACCACAGAGTATGATTTTCTTGATGCAACCATCTGGTTTGACAGAAACATCCTTTGACTCAGGTGGCACAGTGAAAACACGCCATTTATTTTATGGCAACAAAATGCAGACAGTAATTTGACCTGCTTTGGACAACTGATGTTTCATGCATGAAGCTCTACAAATTGAGGTATTCAGTTTCTTCACCTTGGTATTTCAAACCTAAGTCCATCTACCAGATCTCCCAGCTTCCTTCTGAAGATGGGGAATAATAGACAGACACTCTATTCCTAAGATGGACACATCTCTTGCACATACTTAGCTTTTCACTCAAAGCAAAAGAAAATATCAGTGAAACACACATCTTCCGTACCTTCAAAGTGTGGCAGAGTGTGAAATGGTTTCACTACTTGGTTTCACTGCTGTTGTGGCTTGTTAGTTCTGACACAGAGATCACAAAGGGAATATTAGAAGGCATCAGAAAATATCCAGTGGGAAATTCTGGGAATATACCTAAAACTAGCTCAGAAGGAAGGCAGGGAAAATAACAGATGCTAACACTAGGTAGTCGAGTATTGTGGAAGCCAGTATTTTGGATTCATGCATTAATATGAATTATTATGCTGTCATATAAATAGTCAGCTTTTCTGTGTTTACCATTCTGATGGTTTTTTCCCACATACATCCATGCCAACCAACATCATTCTAATAATGCTTATTCTTGCTTTTTAGTTTAACGATATCTTATTGTACACAAGTCGAGGCCTGACAGCATCCAATCAATTTAAAGTCCACGGGCATCTTCCACTGTATGGCATGACAGTAAGTATTATGAGAACTTAAGGGATTCATGCTTAAATGTCCATTTGTGGTTCCATCTGAAGTGCTTGATGGATTTCTGCTGGACTGAAAGCAGCAGCAAAGGGGGTGTTCTCTGATTCAGAGAAGTTGGGGTTACATTCTGCAGTGTCTGATGGGCCTCTGTTGGGTTCAGCATGTATTCATGCAGCCTTCTGCACAAAGGTGATTTTATAGCCAAAGTGGCAGGGAAAAAAAGGCACTTTTGAGGGCTCCTTCCTCATAAAGCAAACTTCTCATGAAATGGGGTCTTTATTTTTTTCAACTATTAATTTAACCATGATTCTTACAAGTAATTCATCACCAGTTTGTTACAGACACACTGTGCAAGGCAAGTATACAGTACCAACAATCTAATTCCTAAAAAACCAGAATTTCCTAATGTTTCCAGCTCTGTGTCTTAAAGCCAAACTAGTGGGAAACTGGCAGCAACATATCATTTGGAGCTCTTGCTGCAATTCTTCTGGCAAACAGCCAGTTCAAGCCAATGGCACCAAGTTGCCTCTTCCTATATGGTTTCAAAAATACTTTTGCTAATTTCAGAATGCTTTCATTCCCTCCATTATTTTCTTTGTAACTTCTCATGGGCTTGTATCTCTTCTGTACTGTTTTCCTTGAGAATTGAGCTAGGTAATCACTACCACAGTAACTAATTTTCTCTAAAGACCTCTGAGCCTTCAAGTCTTATCAAGTTTTCCAGGGAATCTGCTCAATTACTGATGGCCATTTGACCTGGACTTGTTCACAACAGAACTGTTATGCTGCAGTGTCCAGAGCACTCCCAGCCTTTACCATACCCTTTTGTATGATAAATCACTCTTTTGATACAAATACTGCTGTTTTCTTCGACACAAAGGAAAGCCATGCTTTTGGTTTAAGAGGTTATTGCAGAACTATCTTACTGTTCTTCCAGCTTGCAAGCCACCAGGTTTTTCTCAATACCTAGCTCAGAGCTATTGTTTGTGAACATTCTCTTAGTTTTCTTTTCGCCGATGGTAAGAGCTTGTTGAGTTCACTGTTTCTCACCTTAAGAAATATGTACTTTCTGAAATCTGAGTGCATTTGGGCTTTTATCTCTCAGATAGAAGAAAGTGAGGAGGAATGGGGAGTTCCTCATTGTCTGACACTACGAGGTCAACACCAGTCCATCGTTGTGGCTGCAAGGTAATTCAGCAGAGACAACATACACATGTGAACTGTATTTATTTGTCACAGTGGGACAGGGAGCCATCATTTTGTTTGTATTTGCCCCTAAGACAATTTGAAATTCTTTTGTGAAAGCCACTTGTTTAAAAAAAAAAAAGTGGATGGGACAAAATAGAGTGGCAATTGTGCAAGTTGGAAGCAAAACTAAGTTATCAGGGGAGAAAAACATAGCATCTTGTCTCTGAATTTATTTATTTTAATTAAAGGTAAGCTCAGCTTTTGGCTATTTCTAAGAGTTTGCTTTCAGCATGTATGAAAGTGAATAAAACCTGAATTTTCATTGTTAGTACCCGTGCTGAAATGGACAAATGGACTGAGGACGTCCAGATGGCAATAGACCTGGCAGAGAAAAGCAGTGGCCCTGCCCCAGAGCTACTGGTGAGCAGCCCACCTGACAACAGTAAGTAAATGCTAAAGAGTAGGTTTTACTCACATTTGTCACTATGATTGCTAATTGCTTCTAAGCAAAGTGGTAAAAAATGTTGGCCATGGCTTAAACCAATACATATGAAGTTGATTTATATATATCTATATGTATAGATATATTTATAGATGTGTCATTTTAGCATTTTTGTTGATGTAAACAGAAAGTTTCATTGAATAGAGAAGTGACTTAAGCATAATGATTCCAGGAACTATATAACCAGATTTGGGCAGTGCCTGTCATTGGAAGGTATTAAAAACACCAACAAAGCACAGTAGTTAGTCTTTAATTCTAACACTTGCAGAAACACATTAAATAAATATATAATAAATATAATCTACTTGAAATCTGCACAAATTTACTTCGTAAATACGTTTTAATATTAGTTCACAATATTGTGAACAGAATTGATTTGTTTAATTTTTCCAATTATATATGTTGTTGCATAGAGGAAGAAAGATGCTTTTTCCCTGCATTTCATAGAGTCTCCTGATGAAACTACTGTAGACCAGGAATCTGAGGACGACCTCAGTGCATCCCGCACCTCACTCGAACGTCAGTCACCACACCGTGGCAACACTACGGTGCACGTCTGCTGGCACAGAAATACCAGTGTTTCAATGATCGACTTTAGTATTGCTGTGGAGGTATCTGCCTCAGAACGATCTCAACTGCAGCTCCAGGCTCGCTTTTGAATGACAATTTCCTTTTTGCTCCTCCTTATGAAGTGCACTGTTACATTGTCTCCTTCTGGGGAAGTTTCAGGCACACCTATTGAACTGCCTGCCATATCCTCAAATTATGGCATAAACTATCACTCAAGAAGCATATATCTGCTCCCATAGTGCAGCTCTGTAAAATCAGTTAGAGCAGTGGCTTTCATAGAAGTAACTGTCCAAAAAATGCTGATGCCCTTCAAAATTTAAAGCAGTTCAAACTGTCTTAATGCTTTCAGTTACAGAGGCATTAAGTCATTGCTCGAGCGGAAAGGATATTGTCTTTAGCTGCCGCAGCCAGAGTTTTAATTATGTGTATTACTAACTTACTTTCTTTACCTAGCCATCTTTTCTGGAACCTTGTCTCATTGCTCAGTCTCATCTGCTTTTTCTTTATTTGCGTTTTCCACCTCAAAATAAAAACCCTTTTTTCCCCGTGATCACAGCTAAGCCAAGTTGATACACATTTGTTAATTCTGTACTCAACAGCTGAGGTGCAGACACTGACTTTTCAAAGACTAAAATAAAAGACTCCTAGTTCAGTGTATGTTTTAGGATGAAGTGGTAAGCCTGCTAAGGTGTTCTTCGTTCACCCAAGAGAGTCTCCAGGGAGCGCTGAGTACTTTATCACAGCCCTCATCAAATGGAAATTTATGCTCAATGAAAATGAAAAAAGGACTCTTAAAGCTGAGTGCACTTGCACTCGAGGAGCAGCCCTCAGACATCAGGCCACCGTTGCTCTAGAGAAGATGTGCTGATGCAGAACACAGAGATGCAGAGACAGACATATTCCTAGTTTGTGTAACCTGCCTCTGTTTTTAAACAGAAGGTGAATTTGTTGCTGAAACACGACAAGGAAAATTATTCCGTACTAGCAAATGTTACTCTAGAGCCTCATTTTGATCCCACGCAGGTGGATTTTCTGCTCTTTATACCTTTATATCCTGCAAGGGAGGAATAGTTCAGCACAGGACAAGCTCTTGTATTTTTCCCTAAAACAGAGATCTTACTTTAAATAGATATAAAACTTAAATCAGTGACTCATTCTAACTATTAAAACATTTAGTTAGATCTAACAAAGCTCATTGTTCCTCATTTTTGTTCCTTCCCTGTGCCTCAAATGAACGCAAAGAAAGCAGTGAAGACCAAACATACCCTGGAGACATGTGTTGTTCTGTGAAAACATCTTCAGCTCCGCTGCCGTCCCATGCGTGGCAGGTTACGCTCATGCTCACATCATTCTGTCGGTGCCTCTCACTTCAGCATTATCGTTTATTTTCTTTGTGTCTCTCCCTCCTTTCTGTCTCTCTCATGGTAGAAGATCCTCTCTCTGTCAGTGACTGTTCCTCCCTACCTGCTGGACTGATCAGTGATCAGCGGCCTGTTTCCATTTCATATGTCTGCTGGTACCGAATGCAAAGCCTGTCCTTTTATGATATCCTCCAGAGTAATGAGGTAACAGAAAATTAAGGAGTACACGTGTAACTTAGGACAAGGAGGCGGCAGTCCAGATATCAGAGAATGGGATGATTTAAAGGAAAGGCTTTAACATATATCCAAGGCTGGTGAACACAGAACTTTTTAAGAGTACTTCATTTGTAGTAGGTACACCAGGACGTACCGATTTTGACTAGTAAGCTTTACATATTAAGTTATTAGCTTCTGCATTATATAAACAGAATGATGTAAACAGCTGTTGGATCCAGGTGAGAGCCCTTCTAATAGGTCCACAAGGAATGGGAAGTCATGAATAACTCACTGAGAATTCCCCTTCATTTCCAGGGAACAATAATACTGCGCCTCACATATTCAGTATGTGAAGAGCTTTGTCCTCAACCAGCCATTAAATATATGTACTTAGTTATGACTTCCTCCTCCTTTTTGTTAAACTATTTAAGATCCAGCTAAGAATAAGGTTAACAGTACTTCGTTTTGAAATCTTTGAAAAGTTACCGTGTGAACTCCCTGGGTACTGATAGCTCAATCTTTATCTGCAACTCTAAAGTATAGCCACTTGTTTCTTTACATCACAAATTCATGTCAGACTTTCTGTTTCCATTCTATTTAAGTATCATTCTAAAAGACAAAGAATAGCATCATAAGACTTATGTTTAGTAATAGATTACTGGAAGCCACTTCAATTGAGAAAATAATTAGTGTAATAGCTTTGAGTTTTTGGAAGTACCCAGCTTAAAAAAAAAAATAATTTACATAAAGTATTACTTAAAAGTAATAAAATGCAGAAGAGTACATCCACTCAGCTGAAACATTTTCATGTACCACATACAACCAAATAAAGTCAAATAATTTTTCTTAAAATGATTAAGCTGCAGGTACCTTTCACTGTTTTATCTGGCTACTTTTGATCTGTTTCAGAACCAGCTGTCTGGAAACCTCCTAAGAAAATTCAAAAACAGCAACGGGTGGCAGAAGCTTTGGGTGGTGTTCACCAACTTCTGCATGTTCTTCTATAAATCGCACCAGGTAACCAACTGGGCAAGTGCGTGTGCCTGGAGATGTTTGGTGGTTGTTTGGTTTTTTTTTTCCGAAGAGGGAGCAGAGAGAAAAGTGGACATCAGTCACAGGTGCTGTAGGCAAGAGAGGCAGTTGCACTGGTTGTGGCTACACACACTGAACACAGAGCAGGGCCTGCTCTCAGTCTGCTCCCTTGTCAGCTCTTTCCTGAAGCTTTCAACAGTCACAGTACAGATCATCCCTAAAAGTACAGCACAGCTCACTACTCCTCAGAAGTTGTGGTGCAAGTTTAAATAAGACTTTTCTCCTGTACAAATTCTGAGATTATTACAGGTTAAGAAGGATAAAGAAATAATTTGTTCAAACATGCCATGCTATGCCACGCAGTGAAAGGACTGCAGCAATGAATGCTGCTGTGTGGCCAGCAGCACACTTCTAAAGGAGTAGATGTTTGCAAGCCAAAGATGAGCATGGGTGGTGTCCTGCTGATGGTCTGTAACAATGGTCAACTGAAAGTACCAGACAATTAAGCTTATGGCAAGTGTATAAGCCTGGTATTTTCCCACACACATGGGGAAATGCAGTGATCTTTAAATAAGTATGTATCTGCCTTCCGTTTATTTATGTGGTCTCTTTACTTACAGGCATTTGATCTCACAGCACTTTCCATCCTGTCTTTTCAGGACAATCATCCTTTAGCCAGCCTTCCTTTATTGGGATATTCACTTACCATTCCTTCCGAATCTGAAAACATTCACAAAGATTACGTGTTCAAGCTCCATTTCAAATCCCACGTGTACTACTTTAGGGCTGAAAGTGAATACACATTTGAAAGGTAAGTTTGTCTTCTGGGAGAGAAAATTTTTACTGAATTCCAGGAGTGTTTTTCTGAACATGCGAAGTTTAATAAACTTAATACAGGCACGTAGTTCAGCACAACTGGATAAAGAACCTTTTAAAATTATAAAAGCCATTTTAAACCTGATACCACTAAAATCAAGCAATGATGTGGAAGGTGTAAAAGTAATGGCTGCAAAACCAGTCAAAATTAATCAGTCTGGCTGTATGGGGAACATTAGGTCTCAAATTTCATAGAACCATAGAATGGTTTGGGTTGAAAGGGACCTTAAAGATCACCTAGTTCCAACCCCCCTGCCACAGGCAGGGATACCTTTCACTAGACAAGGCTGGTAAGTCTCATCCAACCATGGTCTTCAGGATCATAGGACTTCTCAGGACCTTTGCCCTCTCTAGTATAACAGCATGGGAAATCCACACCTGAAATAAAATTCCAGTTTTTCACAGAAACAGCTGTTCCAACTATATATTTATGCCACTTCAGCATGTAATTTTTACACTTCCCACTGAACCTTAGATATATGGAAGAGCCAGGGAAGAGGCACTACTCCTCCTAATTAGTGGTTCGTGGTTGTTCATACTGTTCATTTAACTCTTTAATATGAAGCATTAACATGTCAAAAAATCCTAATATCCTCATCAAAGAAAGTTATTCTTAAGTTTTAGCTGTGTCAGTCTAAAGCTATAAATAACACAAATTGTGGGAAAGAAGTGATAAAAGGAAAACACAAAATCCCTTTCTCAGTTCTAGGAAAAAAGCAGGAATTGCAGCTAAAGTACATTTTCCACTCTTGAATTAAGGTATTTGGTAACTGCAGAGCAAGTAAAACCACTGCTAAGCTCATGAGTCTTGTGTCCCACCCCCTGCTGTTTATTCTTTCTAAACCTCCTTTCAGTAGTGGCAGTCATTTGGATCCTCTTGACTTCAGAGGGACTTAACTCCGGAGTTAAGTAGCAAGCAAGATGCTCCTGTAGGCGGTGAAAATAAAACTGTACAAATAATAGCACAGCCCAGATCTTTCAAGAAATCTGCCCTTGGGAATTGACCATTCTTTTGTTCGTGCCTCCCCACAGATGGATGGAAGTGATCCGAAGTGCCACCAGCTCTGCCTCACGCACCCGAGCTCTGAGTCACAAAGAGCCTCACGCCTATTGATGGCTAAACAAGCCGCCCTGTTGATTGTCCAGCAGCTGCTGATTTTCTAGAGGACATTTGAAACTTACGATTTGGTAAAAGAAGAGAATAAGTATGGTTTTGCAGAAACTTTCACAATCCCTCAGCAAAACTGTTTAAGTTCTCCATATACTCAAACTAGCTTACCATCATCCCAGTGGCTGCGGTTCGTTTCATGTCTTGTATTTTGTCATTCTGTGCTGTTTTTAGCTTGTGCCAGTATTAAAATATTGTCCTTATTAGAGTGCCAAATGCCAAAAGACATTTTGTTGCCTCAAAGATTGCACCTAAAAAACCCCCAGATGACTGAAAACTTTTCCTCTGAGGCAAACACTTATTTCTTCTCTTTTCATGAAAATATATTATTTTTTTTTACCATGTTAATCTCTAGACTGCTGGATTTCTAAATGTAGATGGACTTTCAGTATAGAATATAATTATATATACAGCAAGCAGTCTAACAGGAATGAGGTAACTTTCAGATTTCATTTTTTTCCCAGTCTTTCTACATTTAATCAGCAAGGACTTACTAATTTTCTATCTTTAACAAGGAAACAGTTTACAGCTCATTCCCATTTCCCTTTGGGGTTACAAATCCATGTGGTATAAATAAAGTATAGGATTCTTATCTAACCATTTCCTTGGTGCAAGTTGACCAAATTGTTCATCTGTTGGCTTTGAAAAGTGAATACTACTTGCAAGATGAAATTTTTTTAAAATAATCCAGTGCAATATTATTTGGGCTGTTAATGTACTGTGAATGGTATGTACAAGAAGAAATTAAAGGCTGTGGTGACATTCTGCTGTTTGTTTCACGAACTTGAAAGAAAACCTGTATGCTACGAGAACCGCAGCTATTTGATTCATTTGTAGAGCGTTTCGGTAACTAAATTGCTCTATGCTGAAGGTGCTACTGAAGCCTCAAGTTTTCATCCTGCTTGCTACAGATCCCAACTTGACTTTCAGTTTCTTGTTGGAATTTCAGTCTGTCTCTCCCCTGGGGCTCAGTAGACAGAGATCAATTGATACAGCCTGCAGCAGAACTACCCATTTCATTTATCTGCCTTTAACATCAGCTAGCACAGCATTTTGGATAAACAGGTGGCCCACTTAAAATGTTGGCAGCACTATGTCTACTAGGCTTAGATGCTTTTCCTCATGTTTTAAGAAACACTTTGTCGTAAGGGCAATGTAAAACTTCCATTATGGGAAGTTTGGTGTGCTGGTAACACACCTATTGCCATTAAGGGCCTCTGAGGAAACACGGTGCTAGGCAGAGGGGGCCTGAATGTTGATCTGGGAAACGAAGCTGGGGCAATTCTACCCCTACTTTTTCTTCATCTAGCTATTTGCTTTGTTAATGGCTTACCTGTGTGCAATGTATAAAACAGCTTGTTGCAGCTTTGCTCACAACAAAAGGGAATAAAATACCTCACAATACTATCGTAGATACTCCTGTTTTGAGACAGTAAAGCCTTCTTTGTATTACCCCCGACTCCAAACAAAGCTACACACATACCTCCATCTAAGAAGAGGATGGACTCCTAACCCCTTAGGACAAGCAGCAGACCCCATGGCCACCTCCAAGCACACTCTGACAAAGGGAAACAGCTCGTTCCTTCCTTCAGCTGCAGGTAACCGCTGGGCAGGTAACCCACTGCAGTTGCTCCTTCCCTTAGCCACAGCCCCTGACTCTCAGTACCAACACATCACACCTACCCAGCAGCATCATCCCTGGCTATGGTGTGCTGAAGGACAAATTTAAAAAGTAGGTAGGAAAATCTGAAGCCCTTTTCCCCAGTTCCAGGTCCCATTGCCTTGTCCATTCCAAGCCTCTGCCCCTGCTCCACAGTGCCAAAGCAAGTGAGTTCAAACACCACAGTGAACCGGTGATGTACAGGATCCACAGTGCTTCAGGGCTGACCAGAAATGTGTACAACTACCTCTGCAGTGAGGAAAGGGGGAAACAGCATGGCACAGATGAACAGCAACCCACGATGCAGCCTTATGGACCTGGAAAAACAACGCTGAAGAAGCAAGAGCATGTGATGTTGCTATCAAGTAAAAGGCCACAGACCTGATCCCCCCAGAATGATGACTGAGCTGTGAAGTAGCATCTGTAACACCTTACAAGCCAGCCAGGGCCCTGCATCTGCCCTTTAGAATTGTTATCTATAACAGTGAAAAGATTACTTTTTTAAATAGAAATTATATTGAGCACCATGCCCTTAATTCAGCCAAAGTTGAATTTTAGTTTAGATCCCTGGGGCTTGTTGTACACCATCTTCATTACTGCTATCTGCAGTTTATTCTGAGCTCTCAATAGAAGTAAGGTAACACCTTTTCTCACTCTGTTTCATTTTCATACAAAAGGAAATTTGGAAAATAAGGCAAAGCTCAAGATACAGTGCTATTTATCGTACCAGAAGAGACCAAGCTAGGGCTGTGGATTCAACTTCAGAGTATCCACCTGAGTCATCATTTTCACTTTTTTTGTACTATCTTTTTCCTATAGAAAAAAGTTTAAAATAAGGTATTTTTTTCCTTCACCACCAGTGTGATTTTTTAAAATCCTTTTTTTAAACATAACCATGTGCACTTCTGCCCCTTCTCAGCATTTTTCTGGTTCTTTATTCAAAAAGCTAACCCAAAACCGAAATGATGGTAAGAGAATAAAATCAACTGTGATGGCTGTATCTTGCAATCAGGCAAAATCCACATGCATGAATAAAACCCAGAGTACTAGAATGCCGTAACACACAACCACTGATTTGTAACCCTGATTCACATCATGTTGCTGCCCGTTTATCCAAGCGGGACCTGCAGACAGGCAGGGTCACTGTGTGCTGCATCAGTAGCCATGACTAAACACACCTCTCAGCAGCAGGAAAACTTCAGACTGGTCACTCCAGATTTACTCTTGGTGTTGTTATTATTCACCACAAATGGGGGCCAGTTTCAAATAAGGAACAAATAAAAACAAAACAGGAGTTTTATCGCCACAGGAGGTTGCACCACACGCTTGGAATCAGAAAAGCCTTCACTCCCATGGAAAGCCTTTCCATGAGATTAAGCATCTCCACCATTTATCTGCTGTCTAATTTAACCTTCGTGAAGATGTATTTATTAATATATCTCAAGTCTATCTATTTTCAGAAAATTTTAATTAAACAATGTTGACACCTCAATGCCTTTGTAAATTCAGCTGAAACCAGCCAAAAATGACAGACTGAAAGACAAGTTGGCAGGTAGGAGAAAACAAGCTGCAGTTGCAGAAATCTTGGTAAGTCTCTGACTAAAGAAAAGAGGAAGTAAAATTTGCTTTAGAGACAAAAATCAGGTGTAATAGCCTACCATTCCATCAGCTAAGAAAAAAACAGGGACTCAAGACCTGAAAAGCCCGATTTTGACCACTCTATCTTTTTATACAGGACCAATTACATGGTCTTCTCTCTCACACAATTATGTATGTGCAGGCAACTCCAGTTGCTAGAGCACAGACATCATCCCCACTGCCCTGGGGGCACAGGAAGTTGGTAGGGCAAAAAGAGATAATTGGCAGTGTGCCACACATACAGTTTTTAGCAGCAGAAAATAGCAATGAAGTATAATTACAGGTGTGCAGCTGTCACACAGTTTGTCACCAGTTAAAGATGCAACAGTTGGGGATTGCAATTCAATGTGAGCACTTCATCATTTTCACTTGGCTGACAGGATAGGGACTACAAAGTAGGTTTTAAATTGCTGCCATCTGTAAATGGTACAAATTCTGGGATGATTACCACTGACCAAACACCAACTTACAAACTTTCTGCTTGTTGTTACTGACACATGGGCATTAACTGTGCTAGACACCCACAAGAGCATCCCCTCCTGGGAACAGACCCCAAATCTCATCTTACTGACCACTCAGGTGCCAAGATTTCATTAAACTTTTCCTTCTTTATTTCTAGGTCATGTAGTTTACAAGGACATTTATTATGTTGGTGTAGAGTGACAGAAGTAAAATTTAAATACAGTTATAAACAGGCAGCAGCATTACAGAAAACACGATACACACTTTAATCGTCCTCTGTAATCACGCCTTAATGGCGGCAGGAAACCATTACGTACGATTTGTCTGTGGCATATGCTCGGTGCAGTTACTAGCACATCTGCAAAACACAGTTAAAAACAACAAGCAGATTTGTGCTATACCATCAGCTCCTCCTCAGCAGCTTAACAAAAACAACTTGACATTGCCCTGATCCTTGTGTTAACACCTGTGCTTATCAGCACTCCGGATAACCCTGCAAGGGTGACATTTTGTGAAGGCAAAAATGCGTTTCCTTCAAAGTAAGGTTAATGTAAAACTGCTACCAACTGGTACCATGTTGGTTAAAAAATGATATGGAATGTCACATAAAGCAGTGAGAGCTGAACGAGAAATTGCACATTAAAAGGCAGAAGGGGTGATGGTGGCTACAGTAGGATGTGAACTCGCACCATGCCGGCTGCTTTTGCAGTGAAATGCCCGCACCCCCAGCCTTACCTTCCCTCTCCCCTGCCCCTCCTGCACAGCGGGGCAGAACACCCCACTTGGGCTGTTCCATAACTCTTCATCTGTCTGTACCCAAACAAGCACACACTGAATGTTTGGAGCTTCACAGGAACTCTGGCACTTAGAGAAAGAGCTGCTTCGTTACCACACCAAAAGCATTCTGTGCACTAGTGATCACGCCCTTGTCCTTCAGTAAACTGGCCATCAACTACAAAGTGCAACTGCAGGGAAAATTAAGTTAAAAAAATAGATTACACATCTGATACTTACAAAAAAGCAAGCCTTCAGTTCAAATAACTGATTTTATTGTTTTAAACAGTGAGTTTATTTACTGCCTAATCATGAAATCCCTGACAAATAAGCAGTTCTACTAATTTAAATGTTTGCATAAATAGACAGCTTGTCATTTAGTATAGTCAAGACTGCGCTAAATACTACCTGCACAGAAAAATCATCAGTGCAACATCGTAACACAGACATGTTTTTTTTAGGATGAAACAACCTCTCAAAAATATCAATACACTTCTTTTTCTCTGAGAAACTGAGGCGGTGCTTCTTTCAAATTAAGCTCTTTTTCTGTTACCAATATAGACCTGATTTTTAAAGCATCGATACTTTTCAATAGCAAATGATTGTACTTCTACATTCAAGATACAGCACACTTTTTCAGTGAAATCTCAGTTTAAGATAGTCTATATTTAAATAATCTATATATTACATATAAAAATACACATCTCTACCATAAATGAGGTCTTGTCTTCTTCTAAATGCCCGAGCCTTTTGGCCAGCTGCCCTCACTGTAGGTCTTACTTGTCTTAAGCGCCAACATACTCATCAAGCAAATTCTGCCACCATCTACTCAGAGACGTATTTCCGCAACATACAGTCCTGGAACACAACTAAAATGCAACTCAAAACACGTATGCATAACTTTCCAAATCAGTGTTCAAAATGCATACCTTAGAATTTAATTTAATTTGCTGACTGAGAAATTCTTAACCCGTAACATTCAAGCCAGCACCATAAACTATATCTCAGAGCTCTGTGCATCTCCAAGTAAGCTTGCTTTAATTTCCCATCCTTACATTAACAGACAATTAAGGAATAGCTTATGTTGATCAATTTGTATTTCCAATGCAAACACACCTGCTGATCTCCATGTGCTGTGACAGCACACAGATCTATTAGGGCTGAATATTTTAATATTGAGACATCAACAGGTGAATTTCCAACTGTCTAGTATTCAGATGCACATTTCACAATAGCAGTGCAAAATTTGTTTCCTCAAGGGTGAGCCTATCCTTAACAGTTAAGAGCACACAAAACAACATATTAATCAAAGAGGAGTTACAAAACATGGCTCAAATTTATGCACTGTTCAATTTACCTTACATTCCCTTAGCCATGAAGGAAAGCCATTAGGCTGACAAACATGTTGTGCCTAAGAGCACGGCAACAAGATGAACACACATTCACCCACTTCTTTCAACTTGTTTCAACCTGGGCAGAAGCTTCCTAGCTCTGTTTGCAAGACAGTGTCCTCTTACTGTTAAATTCTTAAATTAATAAATTAAGGCTGTTAATATGCATAGACTAAGGGCTACCACGGAGACATGAAGTCCTGCAAGGAGACCTCACCAGCTTCCAGACTGGTTAGCGAATCTGGGCCTTTTTGTACCAAGCCAGGTAGATATGCCTATACTTTTTAATGTTAATCCTTTCTGTTCCGAAGCTCCTATCTACATTAAGAAAAAACAAACAAAAAAAAAACCCAACAACAACAACAACAAAAAAAGCTAACAAGAAGTAGTAAAGAGGTAAGTTACCTCACTGTCATGCAAAAGCATAAAACAATCAATTTCTTCATTAAAAAGAAGTCAAAAATGCTCTCTTAGCTACTGGAAGAAGCACCTGAATATAGTCTTGGTGAAGCAAACCAAGGTAAACCTCAGAGTAATACTGTGGGGGGAAAAAAAGAATAAAAATAGCAGCTACCTAACCAACTGTGCACATAACTAATGAACTAATGTTACTATCTCAAATATCTATAAAGCCTGATGTCAGCTATCTAAAAGCCTTCACAGGAAGAGTGGAAATTTCAAAATTCCGAATTTTCAAGAAGTAATTTTTCTCTGGGGAAACAAGCAATAGGAGCCAGCACATAGCATTTGGGCTCAGCTTTGCAGCTTTGTGTCCAATGTGTGTCACTTCTGGTAAAGAGATGCACAGATCAAGGCAGCGAGACCAAATATTGAATGTATGGATAATTTTTCTTTTACACTGCAAATAATTGATTTTAATGATAAAAATAGGCATGATGAAGAAATACTTGCCACTGCCTCAGAGTCAACACCTTAATGAGATATTTCAGAATAAATGAAGGGAATAAAGGTTTATTTGTGTAAGCATTCAAACATGCTCAGGTGAAAAAAAGGATCGTATCTGAATTTCACAAGCTTCACAAGTATCTGTTACTAAAGTTGAACAATAGATAGGGTTCAGAATTTGCATTGGCACAATTTAAAACCGAAAATATGAAAAAACTCATTCTTTAGGAAAACCAATAATTTAAATTTAAAGCTCTGAGAGGCAAGGTGTGTGAAATTTAAAACAACCATTATTAGAAAGCCAAGCTCAGAATACAGCTAAAAAGGAAGAAATACTGGAGAAACAGAATAAAATTATGTTTGTACTGAGGTACAAATAGAAGGTTCCATAGTACAGGATTAACTCTTTCAATGGCAAATACTTCACATACAAAAATCAAACCAAGATTCACTTATCACATAATTCAAACTTTACAGGTAATAAAGGCAAGGCAATACTCAGTTATAGCCTGTCAAATATATACCCCACTAACATTATCTACAAAAGCACTTTACCATTTTGTACACAGTGATTCCTTATGCACGTTGAAAGGCTTTCTGTTAAAAAAAGACATTATATACATATCTGTACACAATTCCAATAACCATGCTCCATCTCCCAGTGGAATTCTTAAAGCAAGATACCTGAGGTTTCTCAATATCTTTAATTTCTCTATCACAAACCTAAATATACATTTCAGATTTTACAAAAGGACACCTCCCTGGAATATGTGCATTATCATTTAAAAAAATTATAGCTTTAAGGAGCTGAAAAAGACTGCCTCCATCCAAAAAACTTCATTTTCACTCTTGCACATTTAGGAATGTCCTTCCACCAAAGGACTTTCCAGAGACTGAAAGGCAGAACAAAATTAGGGCATGTGCCTTCAATGCAGACACCGTGGGATCGCTGTTGTCTTAGAAAAGTCAGGAAGAGTACATCAGTAGGATGAAGAACTTCCTCCAGCTAGGGAATATCTGAAAAGGAAAAGAAATATTTATTGTTGCAACTTTCAGAAAGGCATTCTACAACAAGCAGCAATGCAAAGTTATTCCATTTTAGGCTGCTTAAGTTCCAACCTTTTTCCTTGCACAATGACACACATCACTGCCACAACACGATGAGTGAAATACACCTTGTTAGAATATCATTGCTTTCATAACAAACAGCAACAACCCGTGTTCAGTTGTGTTACTGAGCAGTATATAATGCTGTACAGCAGAGCAACATTTAGTGATGCCAACTTTCACAAATGTACATCATAATGTTTTCAAAATATCACTGGGACAGGAAACCTGTATTTCTTGATCTAAGCAAATTCTTAAATCATCAAAGAAAGAAGCACACATTTTAATAACATTAAGCTTTCAGTAAATTTTGTCAAACAACTGAGATCAAAATTGGAGGGAGAAGGAATTGGATTCACCCAAGTTACTGGGCAACTCTTCTAAGGGTCCCAATTAATTCATTCAGACAAACTTGCAAAATTCAGTTCTAACCAATCATAAAGGGAATGGAAAGGTCATTAAGAAACTTGTCATTGAAAATCTATTTTCAGAAATTACCTACCAAATTGAGAGGATATTTTAAGGGTACAATGAATGACTTAATAAAGTAACAATGTACTTCCTGTAGCATTCATAAAGGAAGGAACTATCTTTTCAGAATTTGACTAGCTCTAAAAAACAGCTTTATCCACAATGGAAAGCTACTAAGCTATGGAATGGCTCAAACTCATTTTTACTAGGGGATCCTGCCATTCATTTCTTTCACTCCCCTTGCTGGAAGTAGTTCTAGTCATGATCCCAATACTAGCTGAATATCATCCCTGAAAAGCAGAGAAAGTTCACCAAGATGGCACCAATCAACAAACATTCTCTATGAATAATTTTTTATCTCCTTCAAAAGAATTAAGTGCCTGCCTCAACTGTTCTAAGACATTATGACAGGGAAAAACAGTAACAGTCAAAGGAAGCAGAACAGAAGGAAAACAAAATGCTAAATAGGTATATAAAGGGTTCTGACATCTTTCTCTTAGGAGAAAAATTGCTGTTGCTGTCATGACAGGAACAAATAAGATTATCTCCAGCATCCTCAAAAATGCCCATGTCTGGGCATTGTCTGCACATGGTCATTTTCAATTGCAGCAGCAAGTCTTTGAGGTTCCTGGTTCCAGGAAGGTCCTGTACCAGACTGATAGAAATATGACACTGAAGTATTGAGCTGATGAAAGACTGGATTCAGTTTTGGAACCCCTGATGGAAACAAACTGAGATGGAAGCTCAACTCTTTCAAGTCTGTCAGGATCAACTGAGACAAGACTGGACATCGGTAACCTTTCAGCACTGAGATGCTGACTGGGCTTCAAGCAACAAACACAATTACTTTGCATATTTCTTGGCATTAATTTTTCCTAAATGAGAAAATGTGAGACTGGCAACTCTCTGCTTTACCTTCAGAGGTGGTACCAACGTGTGGTTATAGACAGCATCCTTTATATACAGCATAAAGGAGACATCTGCTCAGGATGATCTTCTTCAACGTAGTAGTCCATGATTAATTACTGAAATAATTTTTTTCCCGTACCAAGCAATCCAACCTGGCTGGTGTAAGATTCACAACACTTATGGGCTCCTGGATTCAAGGCTGCATTTAAAGCCTCTTCAAGGAGCAATTCTGAAATTTATACCCCTCAGCTTTTCTTGTGTAGTATTGGAAAGAATAGAAAATTGAGCGTTTTGGTAAGAATATATTCCTAATCAAGGCAGTTAGAAAATCTCATATGAAATTTGGCCTTTTGAAGTAAGACCAAAGGCTAGTTTTGGAGATGCCACAAAAAGGTCATAGAGACTGTTTTTAATGAATGAACAAGGAACCACTGACTATGTGACTGAAAGAAATACAGACCAACTGAACAGTCAATTTATTCAACTACGTAAAAGAAACTAAGAGCGACAGAGCACTCTCTACAACATACACCCAGATACTAAGAAAGCAGGTGTGTCCCTTATGTGAACTGCAGAGGGAAAAGGCTGTCCAGTCTCATTTGATACACAATATACACATTACCAGGATGAATGTATGTGCTATCACCTTAAGGCAGAAATTAGAACTAGTGATATAATTAGTTTTTTTCTAGTAAGCAAACACAACTACACAAATTGCAAGTATGAGTGGTTTCCTTCTCTATTAGATATAGAAATTAATTCTTCCAGTTTAACATGAGTCAAATATTTGTAGAATCATATTTGCATTTTTCTGTAACCCTTAGTGAGATAGTTTCATTACCTCTGAAGCCTCTGCACGAGGTGTGACACCATGTTATCTGCAATGCCTGGACAAGCCTCTTCAGCTAAATAAATAGCCTTTCTCAGTTCTTCTATGGAATCTGTGTTACCACCACACACTTCACTTTTCTCTTTCAACTGAATGAAAATCAGGAAGAAACATATCAATAAGATGGTAATAAATATTTCTATATACAATACAATTCAGAAGCTTGTTAGGAAGCGACTGCCACGGTTCATAATGTCAGGATTTGACTTTCATCATACACCCTCACATACTGAAGACTTTCTTTCATCCTGAAGTTAGTCTTTGCACTACTTATCAGGATGTCATTCATCTTCACAAGTCTTCAATCTTCACATATCCTATTCAGCATGCTCACAGTCAAAAATGATGAGCAAGTGTTACAAGAAATTGTTTGGCTTCAAGATGTGCTTCTTACACTTACTTTAATATACATACATGCACACCTATAGCTTATACATATACACTGCAGGAGTTCTATCCAGTTTTTAAAATAATCATATCTTCATGTATTTGTCTTCTTCTTTGTATGCTTTTTTAGTAAGTATTTGGGGAAAAAATATAAAATATATAAAATTCAGAATGGGAATAAAATACAGTTTTCAACACTGAAATTCAAAAGTGAAGTTCTTGCTGATCTGGTCTACCTCTTCCAACAGTGAAGAACTTGAAATTCATAATAGATAAATACATAAAGCAGTGTCAAAAATAGAATTCTGCAATCCAAACACTTACACAGCTTCTTCTTTTTCATGTTCATTGCTTTGGGTTGATCAACATGGTTGATCTTACCACTACACATATGAAGTACTGTTAGAAGTAAAACACAGATCTCAAAAGCAGAGGCACATGAAAGTGAAGGGCACAGCTAAAACTTAACACATCAAGTTCAAAATGGGTTGTAGCAATCTTGGGTGTCATTCATCGTACTTTTTAATTTTTTCAGAGACATAAATCTAGCAACTGCTAAGTTTTAAAGCAATAACTTACCTCTGCAAATAAAGGGGATATAACTGTAGACAGACATTGGGATAGAGGCCTCTTTGGGATATCCTTTTCCTTTAAAGAAAACAAAATTCTGACCAATTAATTTTTCTAGAAAAAAGCATCCTCACTGTATTCTTATTAAAGACAAAATATAGTTCCAATATGCTACACCTTATGAAAAATCTCTTGCTGTATATTTATATATATAAAACATGTTCTTCAACATACCATTCCAAAGCACTGTAGAAAATAGAGGCTGAATTCAAATTTGAGGCTGCAGCACCTCAAATACATGCAAGCTCAAAATTAGAAGGGGGAAAAAAGCCCCACAAACCTACTTAACATGTACTAAATCACTGACATCCTGACATTTACCAGGTTCCTCCCATATGAAACAGTATTTTTCTCTTATTTGTCCAGTTCTGATAAAAGCACATGCAGAATTTTCAGGGCAAGTGTAGCAACCACCTGCCCTAGCCACACAGGTTGCAAAAAATACAATGGAGCAGCTTCTCAACATCCCTTATTCTGGACTGGTTTGGGGTTTTTTTTTTGGACAGAGGCACATTCTATACCTTGCTACATTGTAGTCTTTTTCCCTAAAAGACCAAAATGCCTACCCCAAAACTCCAGCCAAGATTTGCACTGTAGTGGTTTTCATTTACTATACAGAAGATTTTAAAAATATGTTATTGCCTGGTCTTCCTCCAGTGGTAATATTTCACAAACTAGAGAAATATCTAGGTATGCATTTTGTCAATTACAGAAAAAGGACATATTTACAGAATATGCAAACTTCAAGACTTACTCAAAACATTGTGAAAGGCAACTGTAGTACATACATTTGTAGCAAAAGTTCTGAAATCTTCACAACTTAAATGTTTGTAAAGGCATAACATAAAAATCACCCCACTAAAATATTAACACAATAATTTTCTCCTTGTATTACAAAGTCAATATTTTGAGCACCTTGTTTCTTTGCAACTCCAAAGGCTGGGCTGCTCCATTCTCTAGATTCTTGGGGTCTTTTTCTCTTATTGTGAAGATCCATTCTTCTGAATCACTCCCACCTGAAGCCTGACCATCTGCTTCACTTCAAGGGAGAGGAAAAAAAATAAAGACATAGATTTTTATTACCCACACCTTACTGTTGATGTTCATTCAATATATACTCTGAACATAAAAACTACAGTCAAGACCAAGATCAGGATTCTATCACGCATGCCACCAAGTATAAAAACAAGTATAAAAAGTAATGCAGTTTATCTTTAGGGTAAATTAAAAAAATTAAACCAAGATACTTCACTATATGTAAGGAAGTGATGTCGTAAATTTCCCAAGTTCCATTATCAAGTAACATGAACTGTTTTATTGCTATATGAAAACTGGCTTCTGCAGAGAACCTCAAATCATTAGGGAATGAGGGGTGGGGGCAGGAATTAGAAAACTAATTCACTTTTTTTGCCAGAAAAATAGCTAAGACACTAGCTTGGAATACCTTTGTGGAAGACTATTCATCCCCAGCCTGTAAAAAAGGTAAATTCTCCACTTTAAAAAATTGCCTTAAAAAGTACAGATGCAGTGTGGCTTTGATAAACTACATCACCATAAATCAATCTTTTGCCTCATTGTTGGTGGATGGCACAGTAATTTTTGCTGTAACTCCTGCCAAGTTAAAAGAACAAAAATATTTATGCTAACACTAATCAATCACTGCAACACATTTCTCCTCTCAGTACCATAAATACCCTTCCTAAATTCCTTTCTTTCTGACTTGTGAATTAAGCATGATCTGCAAGAAAAAACACCAGTGGAAAGGGCATCTAGTGGCCATTGCATAATAAGCACTTAGTGCAGCCTACCAAGTCAAAAAGCATGTGACCAGCGTAAGAAAATTCTCCAACATTTCTGCTTACATGCCTGGTTGTCACTGGAAATACTGGGTCTGCCTTCCTTATGTACATTAGCTCTAGCAAGCTGATGCAACAGAAAAAATACTTACTGATTTGAGAAACTAGTATTCCAGCATGCCAAATCAACCCTTTTATTGCATTGTTAGAGCCTGGATTTGTATCTCACTGAGTTGTTTGACTGATGGGTCAAACCAACCATCTTCTGTGTGTGTGTGTGGAGGGGGCAGGGGTGGGTTGAACCTCACAGAGGTGGGGTGGCATCATATCCCTCATGGCAGCTCCTGAGCCCACACAGGGAAGCACCAGAGCAGCTGCCAGGCACAAACAGCCCGGGAAAACCCTAACACCCCACAGCTTCTGGAGCCCCTGACCCAGCTCAGACTGGCAGGGACAGGGAGAACACGGCCCCTCACCTGGCCTGGGACCCCAGAGTGGCCGGGGGGGTCAGAGCCCCCACCTGGGGGGTTTGGCCATAGAGACCAGAGCAGATAAAACCAGAGGTGTTGGGGTGCTCTGTGTCATAGCCCTGCCACCTGAGCCTGTGAGAGCTGGTCTGCCACAGTGTCTCAGTGGTAGCCACAGGATCTGTCTCTCCCTCTTTCTCCTTCTCTCTTCTTGTTCCCTCTGCTTCTTTTTCTTTGCTCCTTTCTTGATCCTTTTGGGTGCCTTGGAGCTGAAGGGATTGGATTTTGACTTAAGTGTTGTGGATTAATATGTGCTGGGTCAGTATTGTGGTAGAACATTTTGTCCAGCTTGTGTGGTGCTCTTTAGAACTTCTGCCAAGTTCCCTTATTTTCTCCCCTAAATTGTCAATGAAAATACCTCTTGAGAACAAGTCTGTGGATTACTCTCTTGATGCTATCTTGAGGTATTAAAGAACTCTCTCTATATATTTGAAGGTAAAACTCCTGGCTAAACCCATGAGTCTGCAGCTCTGAGGTCAGAATGTTACACACATCTAATGCAAGGGCTGCAGTGAAAAGAGAGGAGGGGAAAGCAGGCTTAGACAGAATGATAAATTGTCTCACAAGCACTCTGTAACAATTCTAGTTCCACTACTCTCCCATGCCAGGCTATCAAAATTGGTCTGATATTCCAAAGGAACAATGAGCTGTAATCTCAAAGTTCTGTTAGTAACTGATCTGAGAACAGTTTTAGGACCAGTAACCTTCCAAATTGGCCTTGGTTTGAGGCTCGAACTGTGGTCACTGGAAGGCATGAAGCCACTAATTATGTAAACAACTACACAGCGGTAAAGTCATCCAAGAAAAAAAACAGCTGGATGCTTGCCATTAGCATGTGGCCTGGAATTTCGAAGAACACTCACATTTTTTTTATCATGAGCAATTTACTCTCTTTGTGAATAAATCGTGGCAACCCCTGCATTTATTTTCATTTGCACAGTGCTACGTGGCTTTGCAGTGTGAGACTTTCTGCTTGCACAACAGCTGGCCTTATGTCTAGGAAGGACTGTAGACCCCACACAAAAGGGAAGGTAGTACAGAAAATGGGCCAGAAGAATTGTTCTCATTGCATGAAATCCCTTGCAATACTGAAATTAATTTCATTAGTTTACCAAGGCCACTAAGCTGAAAAGCTGTAAATAACAGAAAACAGGAATGCATGTGCTAAAAATAACTACTTGACTCCTGTATTTACAATGGATATTTTACAGACTCATCAAACTTACGTATCTGAGTCATCGGAACTGGAGTCGTCATGGCTTTGTTCAGACTTCCATCTCTTGTGCCTATCAATGAGGTCAGTCAGGTAAGAAGTTTTCTTGGAGTTTCGTAAAATGAATTTGTGTTTTAAGAGCTCTTTTGCAGTAGGTCTCTTAAAAAAAAAAAAAAAAAAAAAGGTTTGGGTTTTTTTACTGCATTTGGGAGTGTTAAGTGACTCACTATAAAAATGCAAAGAAATCCAGCCTTCAGTCTTCATACAAATGAGATTTTAAATACATACAGTATCTAAAAAAATACATGCCGCCTATGTCACACCACGTTAGAAAAGCTGAATGGCACTTACTCATGTAGTTCATATAAACCAATCAAGCTCTCTACTATACACTGACAAATGAAACTCACAAAGCTTGGGTCCTTGTTTAAGCAGGCCTCAACAAATTCTTTGAGGGATTTGCTGAAGTTTCCTTCCAGCGTTGGTGGATTGTTCTTAGGGATGAGGAACAAAACCTTCATTGGGTGTAATTCTGAATGAGGTGGCTCTCCTTTAGCAAGTTCTATGGCTGTTATGCCTAATGACCAGATATCTGCCTGTAAGAAACAATGATTTTAAGATTAGGTTGGAGAAACAGAAGAAACACTGTTGGCTTGCCATCCTAGTTTAACCCAGCACTACACACCTGCCTGCTCATACCCTCCCCTGGTGGGATAGGGGCAGGGAAGGAAGAGAATTTGAAGGGTAAAGGTGAGAAAGCTTGCTTAACAACTGAAATAAAATAATAATAAATTGTAATGAAAAAGAAAATAACGAAGAGAGAGAAAACCCAAGAAAGACAAGTGAAGTAAATGGAAACAATTGCTCATCACCAAATGACAGATGCTCAGCCAGGCTCTGAGCAGCAGACCCCAGCCCACCTATTACTGAGCATGCTGCCATATGACATGGACTATTCCTGTGGTCAGCTGAGATCAGCTGTCCCAGCTGTGTCCCCTCCCAACTCCTTGTGCATCCCCAGCCTGCTCACTGGTGGGGTGAAAAGCAGAAGAGGCCTTGACTCTGTGCAACAGCTAACACATCCCTGTGTTACCAACACTGTTTCCAGTACAAATGCAAACACAGCCCCATCCCAGGGTACTGTGACAAAAATTAATTATACCACATCCAAAACCAACACACTTGTAAAGATAGACTTTTAATCTTTACTGTAAATAATTTCATATGTAAACTGGTTTTGTTATCGTGGTCTATGTGGCTAACCACATAAAATAAACAGTTTCTTGTTTGTCTTCACTCTACAGCATAAAACAGTTCTAATAAGTAGAGTATTAAAACTTCTTGAATTCAATACTCTTACACCAGCAGTTGTAACTGGTCTTGAAACACAGATATTTTCAAAAAGCAGTGGTAGAGTTTTTATAACCTAGCATTTTATCTTCCATATTCAAGTACACTACGTAAATACGGGGCATGTCTCAAATATTTACATAAAGGAAATATAAGATGCACAAAATTTTTCCTTACCATGCATTAGCTAGTACAACCATCAGAAATGTAATATATAACTTTTCTGGGGTTTAACACTGTCTCACATTTCACTCTTATGCACAGACCAAATAAATGCAGTCTTGAACAGTATTATTCAGCTTTTTCAACACAAGTTTTGGTCCAACTAGCCTCTCAAAGTTTTCATCTTCAAAATGTGCTACTCCTTCTAATGAATGCTGTCTCCCTCGATACAAATCCTATTGCAAATCTGCCTGAAGTAATGTGAAGTAATTCATTATAATTCTCCATGTTCAGCTGACATGACAGACTCAAAAGACAAGAGAAAGGATGAATAAACTTATCAGAAAGATGAAAGAAAAAAAATTTCACAGAAGTATCTTTCCAAAGGATAAGATACCAAGTAAAAAAATTTATGTTTTGATTTTTTTTCTGTTTCTTTTTAAGTTAAAGGAAAACAAAGACTTATTCTCAGGAAAACAGGAAAGATGTGACATGAGCTGTCCAGTTTTCTTCCCAAACAGAGCATTTGGAAATTCGCTATGCTGTAAACAGAGTAAAGATTTCATTTATCACTGCTGCCCTTACTAAGTATCCCCCAAATCCACCTGTGTCTGCCTCACTGACATGCATGGGTGTCTTTGACCAACTCATACAGGACCACAGGCTGATAGCTGCAATGCACACATCCACTCCACTGTCACAGCTACAGGGCCTGACTCTAAACAAGCTCCTCTTTCCTTGATCAGACAGTATTCTACTGTTAAGAGCTTAGTTACTTAATTTTGTAAGTATGAAAAAAAACCAACTGAGTCAATTAGCATACCACTGAATTTATGAAATGACATTTTGTTAGTCCATGTTACAGAACAGTTACTGAGCACAAAGGATTACATAAGCATATGAGCCCCGAGTTTCATTTATCTTAATAAGCGCATTGTCTGCTAAGCTCTCCTCAAGTCTAATTGCGAGTAACTTCCCTCTAGCAGGAAAGCTTTTCTTGCTTATGAAAGAAAAATGTCACCTGGGAAGATGAGTCTTCATGTTAACAACTGAGCATTATTATTCCCAATTTATTCAGAATTTCAGTTCCTCAAGAGGAAACTGTTAAAGCCTCATAAATGGATGGATTTTCTTCCACCAGACTTTCAGTCACAGGTAGAGCATGTGTGTATATATAAGTATAAACCTCAAATTTACATGTGTACGAGTGCATGGGTATCCACTTGCACACACACACATGTATATAAATACTTTCTTTTTTCCTCATGTATTTATAACTCTCTACTGCTAGTGTCCTTCCTTCACAAAAATGAACAAAAGAGCTGCACACTGAACTCTCCAAAGTCCAGGATGGGTTTTGGAAGCCCATTCCTGTTGAAAACATCAAAAATAACTCCCCCAAATTCCTCTGGAACCATATCCTCTCCTTTCATGGATAAGAAAGGATGTCAAAACAAATGGAAGTATCAATCACATGTGTATTCCAATTAGGCATTTCTGGGATGCACTTGACTGTGACAATGAAACTCCAGAACGAGTGCAAATCAGTCCTCCTAATGGAGAGGGATAAGCATGACCTTGGGAAGTGGTGACACTGTATCATCACTAACTTTTACCACATGTTATGATTTTTACCATTTCAAATCTTGAACAAAACCCCTTCTTCCAAATTTGTGTAACAGTCAGCAAGTCACTGGTAACTACTATTTATTGCAGTACCGCCAAGAGCTTTTTCTCTTCTAATCTAATGACCAAAGTTCAGTCTGAAATTGAAGCTGTTGTAAGTCAAAGAAAACAGGCTAGGTGAAGAAAAAAACATTTTAAAAGTAAATATCTATTTTTCTATTACAAGCAATTACCAAACAAGCAAACAAAACCCCTCCATCATCCAAAAAAAAAGAAGTTTACTCAACCTTTATATTGGGAATTTGGGGTTATTTAAGCTTCTCCAGGCTCTCCAGAGCTTTGCTTGTTATTTTTACATTGTCTTTCTATGGAAAAATATCAAACAGGGATGTAAACAAAACTGCAGCCTAGTCCAGAGACAGTCTTGTGAATTCCCTACATAAACAAGGGTGGAAAGAAACACACCAACCTGTCTCATTGCATGGAGATACAGCCACTCAAGCTATAGTGATTATTACAGGGAGATCAGACGAGAGGGGCAAGAAAGATGAACTCAGGGAAGAACATAAGAAATGACTGCTAATTATCATAAAGAAAGGTGATTTTATCTCAAGTGGGGTTTGAAGGTGACCTGTGGTCCTGATAGAGATCTGCACCAGCAGGTCACAAGGTTGGGCAAAGAGCCTTCCCTGATACCACTGGTGTCTTGCTGAGCTAGCCAGACCAGCATGGGGGAAGAAGGGAGGGGCAGTGAAGAGCCATATAGGTAGCTCAGCCTAATAGAAATATTAAAAACAAGTAACCAACAGAACGAACTCTGAAAAAAAGCAGTATATTTGAGCTGGCTTTAATGCACATATTCCTGGCAACTAGGGACATGCGGTGCCATACCAGTGAGAATCTGGAGAACGGTAACAGGAATCACATGTCTTTGTGGTCCAACTATATATGACAATTGATACATTGTGCTTGTGTTATGATTTCAGTATGCTGATGTACCACTCTGCTGAATCAAAATCCTGTGTATAGATCAGTCTGACATTAAACCCTCCTTGTATGGTGTATCTAAAAGAACACGGTCAGAGTTGCATAGACCTGTGCAGCACATTCTTCCACACATGAATAACAGCGCTTTCAAACAACACTTGCACACTCTCCAAATACATATTCTTCAACAGTGTTGCTAAGTATGTTTTTCTAAAAACAAGTAGAAGAGTATTACCCTTTTGTATATATTTGCTCTTTTCTACTTTTAAACAGTCAAAACCACTCATCAATGCATTGGGATAAAAGGTGATGGGATGTACTCATCAATACTGTATTACTTCTTGCCATCTGGATTTGCTCAATAAACTAGGAAACCTAAAGTTTGAATACAAATTAGGAAATCTTTCCTCATCAACAGCTTTTAGCTGCTAGGTAGCATCTAAACACACTCAAGTCAACACAGCCGAAGTTATCAGCCACGTTCTGAAGACCAACCTATGCAATTCAAGTTAAAAAAGGAAGGCACTTTGGCTAATGCCTTGAAATACCTTACCTTTGAATCATATGCTGATTGCTTTATTACTTCAGGTGCCATCCAAAACGGTGTCCCCACAAAGGTATTCCTCTTTATCTGTGTATCTGTTAGTTGTCCTGCTACTCCAAAATCTGCTAGTTTTACTTCTCCTTGTTCAGACAGTAATACATTAGCAGCTGGAATAAAGAAGAGGAAACAGCAGAAATGAAGACATTTGGCACCACTGGACACTATAAGGGTGTTCCTTTACACTGCGTGAGCTCTTTTAATATTCTTTCAATACCATTAAAATAAACAATTTACCTTTAATATCTCTGTGGATTTTCTTTTCTGAATGCAAGTAATCAAGTCCTTTGAGGATCTCCCTCAATATTGTAGCAATCTGGGTTTCATCAAGTGAGCCAGGTTCTAACTAGGAGAGGCAAGGAATGTTTAAATATTTTTTTAAAAAGGAAGAAACAGAGAGAACAGAAATAACACTGTCACTATAAAAAGAAACTACTCCTTCTGTCACCCCTCAAAATGCTCTGTTTGCTAACTTCATAACATGAGACAAAACAGAATATTCTTTTTAAAAATACATAGTTCTAAACTAAGTAGCCTGATGAACAACAGACAAAAATCATTTATCTAAAGTATTTTTTTTTAAGTCTGTTAAAGGTGATGTAAGGAGTTATTGCTTTCTGGTCAGGTACTAGGTATACACTGTCTCTGACAAGCATCTATATTGTAATCTCATTATTAACATAAATAAGGGCATTTCAAGAGAGACACTGAAACTTTGTGCCCAACAATTAAGATTGGAAATATTCCAGTGTTCTAGTTTACTCCACAACAGCAGTCACTGAAACACAATCTAAAGATTATATCTCTAAAGCTTCACTCCATGAGAAAGAAAGCATTTCAGACAAAAATTTCCAGATAAAAATTAAAAGCAGTACATCCCTTAGAAATCCTCATCTAATGCATAGGAAAAGAGGTAGTGTTTAATTTCGTGTTTGTGTTACCTTTGTAGCTTTAATTATAATCTTTTTTGCTTTTCCTTAGCTGTGATAATATACACGATATTACCAGCCTCTGAAACACATTAAGACATTCTCAAAGCTTTGCTCCAGCCAGGCTGCAAGCACCAGTTCAAAACTTGGTAACAGGATAGATCTAATGGGGGAAAACCTCTTAAGTCAGATGTCAGCTCACCTGAGTGAGGAGGAAGTTACTGAAAACAGACTAAGTCTGAGAATATTAGCACTTGCATCTTGGCCACAAACTTAAATTATACTTAAAGTTGATCAACAATGCTCATAGTTGTATTAAATGTACTTTGCCTCACGAGACGTGATTTTTAAAATAGCCAGTGCATGTTCAAGTACAGAAAACACCAAGCTAGGATGATACGTCTACATGGTTCCCATTAATTCTTGCCTGAAGTACGAAAACGTGGCAAAGTGTGCCAGTTGTCCTACCAGATTCCAGTCAAGAACCATAATGTGCATGTTAGAACTAGGGAAATATGCAGCAGAACAGAAACTGAAAATTAATGAAGCACACAGAGGTGCTTAATAGACACTTACATGACTATTTCAATTCTGTGGTGCAATTTCTTCAATAACATTTTAAGATCTGACCAAAGACTTTGCACTATTTCTAGGCAATAAACTTCAATAAACACATGGTCATCACACGAGTGAAATGTGTGTGACAAAAAAGAAAAAAAAAAGGAGAAGAAAATATGGTAGCATTTGTTTTCATTTTGCTCTTTTATACCTATACAAAGAAAGCAATTATTCATTTATAAAAACAACCCTGGTTTCTAATTTCTATCACAACAATAAATGACCTTTCTTCATCATATCTTTATGGGGATCATTATGAATTTCCACACAACCACAGAACGCCACCTAACAGATGTGAAAACTAAAGGTATAAGCTGGTCTGAAAATGCACAACTGCAGGAAGTCCACATTTAATACCCACTGTCTCCTGGATGCCACCAGCAAAGTACCTTAACACTGGCCTTTTTCCTTCGGCTCTTTCCTCAAGCATTTATTCATTGCCCCATTTGACAATTGCAAACTATGCTACAGAGACATGCTGCCTCTTTCGGTGTAACAATTATCACCTACTTAGAACATCCATTGCTATTTCTATAATTGTATTTTTTAAACCCACAATAAATGTAAGATGGTACGTGATTTGGGAGGGGGTTTGGATGGCGGTTTTTTTAATAGCTAAAGTGAGTGACAGTATCCCCTCAGAGAAAACACAATCTGCACTGAACCTTTGGAATTCTAACTCAAAACTGGGTACACAGTCCCAGGTGCAGAATGAAGCACTTTGCTCTTGATAAATTTCATATGGTTGGTGATTGCCCAGCCATCTGGTCTATCCAAGGCTCTCTGTAAGGCCTTTCTACCCTCACTGGAGTCTACAGCTTCTCCTACTTACTTGAATTACTTTTTAATACCAGCCTAAACTGTATTTCTGTCTATTTAGACTTCAGTAAGACTTCAATCATGGAACCTTTTGTGTATTTGCTTGAGGAAGCAGGTGGTGGGGATGATACATTTAAATGTATATGCTAAGAAGAGTTGTGGTGGCAGAACTAAGGCACAGAAAAAACTATTTTCAGTCACTAGTGCACTCTGGCTGACTGAAGATTAGCATTCTAAGATGTTTATATCCTGCTTCCAGTATTATGTTGCTTAGTTCCCTTCCATTTATACAAATAATCAGTTATGCCTCCTGGAAAATAACATTTTCTGGCATTGACAAATTTTACTGAAAGCAAACATCATCACAGTCAAACTACCTATTATAGTTTCCAGAATTATAAGATAGGAAAATAATTCTGTGAGGTAAAGTAAAAAAACCATGCATTATTTACTTACTAGATCAAGGGCAGAGCCTCCACCCAGATATTCCATTATTATCCATAATTTTGTATCCTGCAAAACAAAAAAAACCGGTAAAAGTGTATTAAAGTTAAAAAAAGAAAAGAAAGTTAATGAGACTTGTTCCATTCTTTTTGCTCAAAAAAGCATCTGTAGGTTTGAAACACCACTAACATTTAGCTGTTCCTCCAAAATCTCTTTGGATTATTTACTCAAGGGTGCATGCATCTCTAAGCATGTTTGTTTCCAATTTCATTCCATTCCTCTAAATTAACAAGAGGAAAGCTACTTCCCATTTACCAACATGCAACAACACAGAAGTTCTAGGCTTCCAAATAACTGATGCATGCTTCATATCACACCCAAACTCACTTCTTGGCACTCCTTTTTTGTACTAATACTAACACTGCTAGACTATAGACAGTATCCAGGGAAGAAGAAATTTCTCTTCAATCCCTGCCAAAGAGTCAAGTAGCAGAAGGAGACCTCTTGCCTTTATGCTGATTAGAACTGGCCAAGTGTTCTGAGCGTATTAACTCCCAAAAGCCACCCATCTCCTTACTCTCATCACATTCCTTTGTGCATTTTGCAAAAGTGTCTTCTGAGACAAGAAAGATACTGACAGAGGCCACTCAGTTTTAAAAATGTGATCACAGACATTCCAAGTACTAATTGTGTTACATAAAACATATTCCTTTCCTTAGAAAATGTCTTGATTTTGTTTATTATCTTTATTTGTACAGATACTCTCTACTATTTTCTTTAACATGCCTGATGCCTGTCTAGGTCAAATTTAATTTAGAATTTATTCTTCATATTTCTGCATTATTTCATTGTCTTGAACACTCATCTGTCTCTGATCTAAGGACAAATACCTGTAAGTTTTCTTCGCTAATGCTTATGCAGCTGATACATGGTATACAATTTTGAACAACTGTTTTCAAGAAACATGAAGCAAAGTAGTAATAAAGATTATTTAAGTGACTATAGCAATTTACTAGCTTCAGCTGGTAAAAAAAAAAAGCTAAAAACAACCACAAGCTACTATATTCCTAAAGGAAAGGTTGATACATAACATAGGACTGTTTAATACAAGATATACAAGACTATGCTAAGACAGAGACTGCACCCAATAATTTCTTTCCACTGTTTGCAGCATCTTATTCCCAAATACAGAGAAGCAGTTCATCTCCTTGCAGTACCAGCCTTGATACACATAAAGAAGCAAGGGCACAAATCTACCAGATACATATTCAAATGAAATTGTAGCACGGAATATACTGGGTTTTGATTTATTTTTTTTATGATTGGCTATATTAAGCTTTGTTACTTTAAACTCCATGGTATGTAGCAAACTTTCACAAGATCCCTGGCATAAAACTGTAGGTGTCTCTCAGAGCACATAAATAGCAACAATATTCATTTACTTTATCCTACAGAATAAAACTTCATGTAAAAATAGCAGCTCACAGCCAAGGCAGCTAAGAGTCTGAATACTCATCTATAAAGATGGATTAAAATTTTTAGAAAAGTGATAAATGTATTACAGAACATAACTTCTAAAACCCCTGGGGGATTAAAATTTTAGCCTTAGGACTAACCTAAGCTTTTTAGTCATTATTATATCTATCCCCTCTCTTGTCTCAGAATGCACCTTCTGTAGATAAACACACATTTTTTTCTACCTCCAGTTACACATACCGCACTATTTTTAGGTTAGACCCTGGATTAGGTTTCTTCATCATCCACTATTTTTAACATACAGATTCAGCTAAGTCTAGATACCTTTCTTCAGGAATCATGTTATTTGACAAACACAACCTTGTTAAAAACATTTTTAAAAAGCTGGAACATATTTTTAGGAAGAATCATTTAAAACTATAATCTATCTCAGTATCTACATCTTGACAATGGGTACTTTCTGCAGACTCCACGAATATTCCAAGAACTGTAACTCATCTTCAGAGAGTCCCTTACAGTACTGAAATACATATTTTGCTGCTAAGAGTTTTCCAGATTTTGCCTGTCCCTTCAAGGTTCAAGGTCCTAACAGTTCCACAACATGAATGCTTCTGAGAAGGGTCTTACAGTAAGTCATTTTGTATTCAGAAATCTTACTAAACTTGATTAAAATTTTATTTATATATTATTTTTCATCAGTCTGATAGAATGTCTTCTAAGGCTGCACTAAATTTCATGAATATTCAAACTTTACATGACGGCAAAATTTCCGTGTAATTTTAATAGTAACTTAAACACAAACATGTCAACTCTATCACTACTTTTTAGTTCACTGGAAATGTCTGGGTGGGAAAGAAGAAACAAACCCCCTGGCCCTCTCAAAAATAGGGGAAAAAAACCCACCAAAAAACAAATAGAAGAAAGAAAGGAAAGAAAAACAAATATCCACAACACTTCACCTAGAGATCAACAAGAGATGCATTTCCTTTTTCTATTACTCAATTATCTCATGGTTTTAAAGAGCTAACAACTTGAAATAAGATATAATTTCCCCAAAGAGAAACTCTCCATAACACTAGCTACTAAAATCCCCAGCTGAAAATTAGAAATTAGACACAGAAAATAACTAACAAAAATATTTTAGGATATAATTTCAATTACATAGTTACATAACCATGTAACACAATTACACAACTACAAGTTACATTATTTGCAGTCTTTTTAAATCATTATTTATCCTTTCAATTCTTTTTCTAGTTCATTAGTCTTTGCTCCTGAAACTTGCATCATCAACTGCTTGGGGCCACGTGTCTGAATTTACAATACAGAAGCCACGGATCCAGCACACTCAGTAATTCTACATTTGAAAACAAGTGAAGCACAGAAATGCAGTTAAGGAACACACACACACACACACACACACCCCACACACACACACACAACTGTATCTGCATCCCAGTGTGAAGCTAAGTAACAGCAATCTACTACAATTATGGCATCTTTTAATCTGCAGACCCAGATTCGAAGTGATTTTTAGTTCCCTAAGGCTCCTCCTTGCCACAGAAGTATTACTCAACTTCATTGATATTTTGGGAGGTTTTTAAAGTTTTTATCATTTATATGAAGTATTTGAACAGATGTAATTACTACTGTAGCAAACCTTACTGTCACCCTTCCCTAACTCTTGCTTGACCTTTTTTTTTTAAGGTTTCTTATTTAAAATCTGTATACATTGCTTAACCAGAAGACACAAATAAATCCTTTTGGTGAGACAATTTTAATTATTTTCTTAATATATATTCCATCTTAAGAGACAATAATCTACATGTACTGACTTCATGCCTGTGGTGGGTCGGATGCTTGGTGTCCCTCAAAACTGCTCTGTCACTGCCTTTCTCAGCGGGACACGGGAGAGAAAATGCAGCGAAAGGCTCATGGGGTGGGGTGAGGCAAGGACAGGGAGAGATCACTCACCAGTTACCCTCACTGGCCAGAGCAGACTCAAATTGGGAAAATTAGTTTAATTTATTATCAGTCAAATCAGGGTAGGATAAAGACCAATCTTAAAGCCCAAATCTTAACTTTTCCTCCTTCATCCTGGGCTTTCACTTCACTCCCAGCTTCTCTACCTCTTAACCCCCAGAGGCACAGGGGGACAGGAAAGGAGTGCTGCATTCAGTTCATCACATGCTGTCTCTGACTCCTCACACTCTTCCCCTGCTCCAGCATGGGGTCCCTCCCACAGGTGACAGTCCTCCACGAACTTTTCCAGCTTGAGTTCTTCTCATGTGCTGCGGCTCTTCACAAGCTGCTCCAGCATGAGTCCCTTCCACGGCATGCAGTCCTTCGGGAACAGGCTGCTCCAATGTGGGTCCCCTGCAGGGTCACAAGTCCTGCCCAGCAAAGCTTCTCCAGCGTGGGCTTCTCTCTCCACAGGTCCTGCCAGGAGCCTGCTCCAGTGTGAGCTTCCCACAGGGTCCCAGCCTCCTTTTGGGCACATCCGTGCTCTGGCATGGGGTTATCTGTGGGCTGCAGGGGATCTCTGCTCCGTCATGGACCACCATGGGCTGCATGGGGACAACCTCACTCACCATGATCATCCCCACGGGCTGTAGAAGCATCTCTGCTCCAGCAGCTGGAGCACCTCCTCCCTCTCCTTTTTTGCTGACCTTGGGGTCTGCAGGGCTCTTGCTCCCACTAATTCTCACTCCTCTCTCCAGCTGCAGTTGCACAGTTTTCTCCCCTCTCTTAAATGTGTTTCCCAGAGGCGCTGCCACGGCCACTGATGGGCTTGGCCTCGGTCAGTGGTGGGTCTGTCTCGAAGCTGGCTGGCACTGACGCCATCGGACATGGGGAAAGCTTCTGGAAGTTTCCCACAGGAGCCACCCTTGTGGCCTCCCTGCTACCAAAACCTTGCCATACAAACTCTACATAATGCCTTGTAACAGCAGCACGAGGCAAGCAGAGCATTAGTATCAACTGACTTTGGCATCACCATGGCAACAGGCCTCCTTCTTCCCTTCTTTTCTGAGTATCTCTGGCATGCTTCACATTCCCTAACACCTACTGTCACTTTCCTTTTTAAAGCTACCCAAATTCTTTTTCTGCTTGAACTTCTCACTTCCTTCTGTATATATTCCCCAGTTTTGCTCTCAAAAAGAACACCAAAAGCACTAAATTTTCTTCCGTAGCCTAGATTAGTAATTATATATTACACATAATCACTTATATTTTGAAGATACTACATTTATATACTGACACCAGCAACATTCAGCACTCCATTTTAAGATCTGAAATAAAACCAGTTTTCTTCTTCTACGTATCAGTCACAACACGGCACTGAATTTTCCTCCAAATACAGTGAAGCCACGGCGAGTCATCAAATTTAGGATTCTTCTTTCTCTACAAATTTAGATGACCACATTAATGAGGGCAAGCAGAACACTGCCTTTTTCACAGTAAGAAAAAGAGGTTTTCCTCTGATGCCATGAAACTGAGATATCTGGAATCTAAAAGAAGTTTTGTTACGAAAAGACAGTTTCTGTAAATCCCTTCCAAACTACACTTGCTCTTCTTGAGGTCTGACTTCTCATTTTGACTCCGGAACCACCCAAAAACCCTTACAATAGGAGCTTTATCTCTATTGAAGTCTAATTAAGTCACTGTTACAGCATAAAAGTACTTGTAAAATAAGTGCAGCTACAGAAGGTAAAGAACTTCTAATATGTAAAAACCAAGGACTATACACTGAAAAAAAGGCCACCCACAAAAAATCTCCTTAGAGTCTCAAAGGTACATTTTCACTGAATTCAGAGTATAGAAGACATACAGAAACAAGTAATCAAGAACAAAATGCTTGTTTTTAAGTTCGTAGGAAGTAAAAAAAACTTTTGAATAAACATTGAGAGGCCTATCTTTAGAGAGGCTTTGTATTTTTCTTTTACCTGAAGAACATACACATTTTTAGGACTGTGATATTATACAGGAGAGACTGACCTAAAGCAATCAAGCTAATTAAGTAGGTGTATGTTTCTAAATCACCTTTCTTGAGGGAAGGAGTGATTGCAGAGGAAAACATAACACTGAGTCACAAAAGAGAAGCACCAGAAGGACTTGGATATAAACGCACTGAGTGGCCTGTGCAATTTGAAAACAGTAGTACAACAGCAAGCATATGTTTGTTTCTAGTTACTCCCCACCTATTGTGAGAAAGAGAATTTCCCATCTTAAACTTATCGTGAGAAAAGGTGCTTCCCACCTTAAATTAATGATACATAATTAGCAGCAGAATGGAGGATATTTATAAATACATATAAAAAGCTTGTTTAGTTATGGAGATAAGCCATGTCCAAATTCCACTTAGAATCTATATTTACAAGCATTTTAACTTACATCAAGCTAGAAATTATGTATTTGATTGAAATAACACAACAGATTTGCTAATCAAAATAAGAACTGGCTTAGGTTGATATATATACTTAAGTTTTGCTATCACTGGATTAGTAGAAAAACCTAGAGTATTGAAAACAGAAACAGAATACCTTGGACAGAACCTCAACTACTCTGAAAAGAACAAAGTAGTTCCAAAACTGAAATGCATCACAAAACATGATGTGTGATACTTTCTTTATTAAACATCTCAGTGACTCCAAAGTATTAAGCGCCAGGAAAAGATGCTTATATTTCAACACTGGTAAAAATTTCGTATTAATTCACAATTTTGCCACATAAGAAACCTTGAGATACACAATGTACACAACAGTATAACCTCTCTAAATTGCATTCCTGCTACAGGTTGGTACCACTACCCGTGGAGACTTTTTTCTGTTAATTTCATACATAAAAATTCACAGAAGTTTGACAACTTTAGCAACCAGAACCTTCTTAAATACTTGCACACTGATTCACGGATGCCCGACTTCAAAAACATGATGCAATCACGGAACTTGTCTTCCATAGCTACTTTAAGTCACCTTGCTGACTGATTCCTTCTGGTTTTGACAGAAAAAAAGGATTTTTTCAGGATTTATTCACCTTGGTGCTTTTAACATGCATCTGAAGCCCCTGCTGCTCGACAAAGCCACCAGGTGGCAGAATCATGTAATGCCAAAGATGCTTTCACACACCCCCACACCCCCCAAAAAAGAAGGGTCAGCCCCAAAATAATCTGTGCAACCCACTGAAGACAGAAGCACAAAGCCACCTGTTTAAAATGAATCTGAAAACATTCATCACTCAGACACCCTTCATAAAAAGGGGAAGGAATAATTAATGAAAGAGAAACATGCCTTACGGAATATGATCACTCATATATACCCAAATTCTTCAGAATGCCTTCCCTTTCTCATTAATGAAGCTCAGCTTCAGGCACCATCTTACTCATTCACCATCTCCTTCCAACACCAAGTAACAACAGCAGTCACTGTCTTGGCATCCAGGACGAAGACCAGGCACACCCTGCCATTTGAGCTCTCGTTATTTATTACCACATGTGGGTATCAGTGAGATTATACATGGATACAAAAAAACCCACCTTTCAGTGCTAATTCACACCACCTTTCTAAGACAGTACAGTTTGTTCTTGAAGGCAATCTCAGTAAGTGCTATAATTTTTTGTCTGTATCTGACAAAAAATTTCCCAGCCTTGTTAACAAGGAATAAGAATACCAGCACTATTTCAATACTTCCTAGGAAGCACACTGAGTTCCCCAGTGCACTTAATCCTTCACTTGAACTGTTCTTTGACAGTCTATTCATCTGCTAATGTTCTTCCATCTAGTTCCTCCTACAACTACAATGCAAAATTGTACAGACTGGTATATCATTTTATAAAGGAGAAAGGTATTTGCTTATGCCATTACAGATTTCATTAAATAAAACCAAACTGTAGTATTTTATAAAGACACTTGTTTCAAAGCACCTGAAAGTCAGATGGCATGGAAAGACAACTGCTGGTTTCAAAGAAAAGAGAAACTATTTTGGAAGATAACAACACTACAGGTAGCTCGGTTTCCTCAGCCACCAAAGATATCCTCTGGATAAACTGTCCTCTCCCTCCCCCTCTCCATCCTGTCACAACACTCCATGTTTTAGAGCAGAGTCTTCAAGTACTGTCCTGTTTTCTTAGAAAAGTGAAAAAGTACTGAAACACTGACAGATGCAGCGAATTAGCCATCTTTAACCTTGTAAATTAATATCCTGCTTCAGAGTTTTGAAGTACAAGAGGAGCAAAAGCAGATGTCATCAAGAAAGTATGACTAAAAGTCTAGCCATACTGAAGTAGATCATTTTGCTTTCTAAATGAATGAGTTCTACTATCAATTTCAAAGGCTCCAAAGAGAAAGAATATTGCTCTGAATATCAGTTCCCTCCAGAAAAAACTGAAGAAGCAGTAACTACATTTACCTCTGAAAGGAATTATTTAAGTATTTCATGAATTCCAGGGCCTCCAAATAATATAACACTTCCCCCATCTATAGCTACTTCCAACTAGAAAGCAGTCTAGCAATTCTCAGCCCTGTTTCTACTCTTCCCTGCTGCATTTCTAGACAAGTGGGCATAAGAGCAAATATATTAAAAATATCCACAGAAAAACCCGAAAGAATAAACAAAACAACTGCCAAAAAAAAAACCCAAAACCCCAACACCAAAAAACCCCAAACAAAACCACCTCCACTTTCACTGACACTAAAAGGTAGCTCAAATGACAGAAATAAAAGGTGCCCTTGTTTCCTTCTCATCTGCTCACTGGGGAGGGCAATCCATTAATAAAGAAAAGTACATTTTAAAAGGACATTTGTAATATAGCTTGTCTTAAAGGAAGAGAATGAACAAGCAATATCTACACAAGTTGCAGTGTGCTACTGCTCATTTTTGGCACATTCAGTAATGACTCGTAGAGACAAAAAAGAAGTGTTAGAATAATTCCCAGAAAAACATTTGCAGTTTTCTGAAAGTTTTCTTCTTTGAATTTGAATATTTTTTTTGCCTCTGAACACCAGAAGAAGGGGTACAGAAATAAGACATTGGGAAAAAAATTATATAAGGAAAAAAATCCAAATTCCTGGAGTTAAACAACAAGTGAAGTGTAGAAGATCACAAAAGAAAATTTTCCAATGAAACTAAGGAAACTGACTACTGTAAAAGAATCATAGAATCATTTGGAGAATAAAAAAAAGCAAACACAAAAACATACAAAAAACCAACCCCCAACCTATAAAAACCAACAACCGAGCTTTTGAGCACTCTCAAGCAAAACCCAAGCTAATGTAATCTATCAACACAGCCAACACATTTTAAGTCTGGATGGTCTCTAAGTTATTCATAATAGCCATAGGTAAACCTCTTCCAAAGATATGTAAGTGTAGAACTAGGCATGCTATTATTTTATAGGTCAATCCATTTCTTTACTAACTCAATACACTTAAGTTACAATCTACAGAGCCTTTGTATTTAGGCAGTGCAGCCCACTAAGAATGGCCAGATGGCAGATATTAAAAGTGCTCTACATAGTCAGAAATCTCTTACTTAAGTTTAAAGAAGTCAAACTAATAGCTAAATAATATACTCCCACATGGTAAAAACAAGGCCAAACTTTCCAGGACTCACTAACATGTAAAGCTTACATGGTGAGTGCCAACTATGCAACTATACTCTTCAAATCCACACCCGTAGAAAAAAAATAGTATCTGTTCAGCAAACATATAACTCATATTCACTACTACATGTCCAAATATTCCCACTAGAAGAAGAAAAAAGAAAAAAACCCAACAAAACAGAAAACCCAGGAAAGTTATTCCTTAGTGAGTTTCATATAATGCTTGCTGGAATAAGTACATGAAGAGAAAGATCTAGAGCTAGGATTAGGTGGTGAAGGGGTGGGAATCACCCCACCAAAGTCTGCTTCTAGAAAAATAAAAAATTTATAAAAGCTACCATGGGAATTCTGTGTTTAAATTTCTGATGTCAAAGTACCCTTCTGTTTATTTTAAATTGCTTTTTCTACTAAGCTATTATGCCATAAGCATTTGGAAGACAAACTGTGCTGCATCTAGGTAGCATCTCTAACGAGGAAAAAAAAATTTCTAAGGACATATTTTCCCCCAGGAAAATGAAAAGCAGTAATTTATTTTTACAGAACTTTTCTGGAATAATGTTCACTAGAAATACAAACACACAAAAATTTAGGTGAACATCATCTGGACATAAAGGAATCATTCAGAAATCTATTTTTAAAAAAAATTTGAAAACTGTGCGGAGCACGTTTTGGCTTTGGTTGTTTTTTTGGGTTTTGGTTTCTTTTTTTCCCCCCAACTTTAACCTTAAGGATCATGAACTGAAAAAAGCTCAATTTTGAACCTCATCCAAAATATGAAAATAAAAAAATGAGGGCAGAAGAGGAGCACACATCTGAGTATCAACTCAAAACGTGTAACATGCCTTTTTCCCTTCCAGTGGGGGCACAGGCTGAAGCAAGTGGACAAGAACGACTGCCAGCAATGGACACCTCTGTGACTCTTAGGGGGCTGCAAGCAGCTGATGAGGCCACACAGAGCTCTCAAAAAAATTTCACAAAGGAGCCATGAATGATGGTAATGCTCTAGTAAAGAATATTACCACACTGGGGTGCAGGACTGGTAAGTATTTTGTCTGGGGAGCATTTCTGAGGCGCTTACCTCCTTTGAAGTCTCTTGGCGTCAGGATGAATGCTAGCTGTCCTCGGGCTGCCATCCCTTTGAGGGGAGGGAGATACAGATGAGCCCAAAGGTTCTCTTCTAAACACAAGTCCTTACTGCAAGCTGGCCAAAAGGTCCCTGCAATCAAAGAAATCATTGTGGTTTTGCATGTGGCGCATTTATGTCCTTTAATCAAGGTCTGTCAGCCATCTAACATGTTCAACCACAAAGGAAAAAATAAAGGCATCTGCTGGGTAGCCAAGGCAGAACAGAAACTAAGGAAAGAGAACTGTTCATTCCAGTTTGGACACTATGAACTCCATGAAAAACACAGGTAACAAGATTTTTCAGACTAAGCAGAACTGCCTCAGTATACAGTATTTAATGCATGTATACATGTATAAAAAAAACCTGTTTGCCTTTGGAATCATTTTCCAGTGCTCTGAAACTCCTGCCTTCTTCAGATCTCAGGAAAAGATACCACATTTTCATTTCTAGATATACATCCTAGTCAATTAAATTTAATGCAGCAGACACTCTTCAACTATTACCTCTTGCAATCACCACCGCGCTATACAATCAATATCAAAATGCATCCTTTTTGCCATAAGCTAGTTCTAACAGAGCTTGCAGAGCCACTTGCTAGGCAAAAAAACCAACAACAATGAATGTTCTGTCACGGTACTGACAAAAGATCCCTTCTGAGAGCACTTAGCAGACTTTTGTGTTTGCATGCCAACATGCTAAAGCCACGAGCTCCATGTTTTCCCTAGTGTGAGTCATCTCTAACAGTGTCCATATTCACGGCCTCTTTGGCACATTTCCTGGGCACATGCCCTTCCACCATAGAAATGATTCTTTATAGTCCAGCTGTCACAGGCCTAGGCATGTCATATTAAGCACATGATTCTCCAGAGTTGCAAACTAATGGGCAATCTGGGTTTATAACTCTCCCACCAGAGTATATTACAATAGAAGCAAACAGACACGTATTTCTCGTATTGGCTGCAAAACTAGCTCCTAGCTATTAAACATAAGAAAGTTACACAACAACGGAAGACCAGTACACATTTCACTTCATAAAGCAGGGGGTAACCATTTCTTCATAACACTAAGCATACACCAGTCCATATTCTTTCTCTTCCCATCTGCCTACAGTCATTTTCTCTTTTCTTGCTTCATAAAACACTGGTGGGAGAGGTGAAAAATTCTGTCCCTTACAACCATTATCCCTTTAACTCAGTGGGGCTGACAGTAGTCATCCTTCGGTTCCCATCCCTGTCCACCAGACAAATAACTACATCATAACCACATCTACAGAGCCGTTGCCTTATGGGGGGAAAAAGCTAACTGCAATCCATGGCAGATCTCCCAGGAAGACCATTTACAGAGACACACACAGACTAATGAGTGACTTCTGTGGTTTTACAACAATCCCAACATTCCATCAACTCACCTCTTACAAATAGTCACCAAGAAGGCAAGAAACAAAAATGTAACCCAGGATCAAAGCTCCCATGGACTGAATTTTACTGTGATACATCAAATGGTTATTTATGAATGGTACAAGGTTACAAAATAGGAAATTGGAAGCAAAAGTAAATCAGTGTGCACAGAGTTCTTTATTTCACATAAATTGCATCACATCTAAAGCAGAACTAACAAATGAACTTTGCATTCGATGAATAATAAGATTAGTACTTTCCCCCCCAAAAATGTCACCCGACACCTATGTATCTCAAACCTTTTCCACTGGAGTAGTTCACATGAAGAGCACCTAGGGGATTTATTAATTACTCCCTTCTCTATACCAGAAACAAACTTCAAACAGCAAATATGATGCACAAGAAACTCTTCACCTCCACTGTCCAAAAATACAATTGCTTGAATGACGACATCTGTTCCTGTTTACTCACTCCATCAAATTAAATTCAAAATGAAAGGTACAACTCAAATTTACTTCTTAGCACAAACATCAGTGCACTCATAGATTTAATCCTTTTTTTTACCACTTACTACAACTTCCAAGATCTTTAGCACCCCTGTTCCGCAGCCTGTAAAGCTTTAATCCTCTTTTCCCACCTCTTTTGCATTCAAAAAGCTATTAAATGCCACTACATTCATAGGCCAATCATTTTTCAAAACTCTTACTATTGATGAAACTGTACATATCACCCCTAGAATATCTCAGGATTTTCAAATTAGACTCAGTTCCCACAAAACACATAATTTTCTCACAAACCCCTTATTCTTTTCCACTTTTTCTCTTTACAACTCTTACCCTGACCTCTAATTACCCATAAAACCACTTTCTATTCACGTAACTCATTTCCATTCTGCCTTCCACCTCTATGTTCTTCTTTCTTACAAGTAAGTGTTTCAAGGAACTGTTGAAGAAAGCAGAGAGGGAGAAAACCTCAGCACCTCTAAATGATTATTTTTATCCTAAGTGTTACACAACAGCTTAAAATTTATTAGTATAATGAAAACTAGACAGAAAGAACCTTAGGAATTTGTTTGAAAACACTGGCTTCTGAATACAAGAACTGCAATGTTTTAGAACTAATACTTCCCAGTATTTTTGAGTCTAACCAACTTTTTCAAAATAACAGTTTCTGGAAGTTCTACATTTAACCATTTTAAAATCCTTACTAACATGCTCTTCAACACACCACAATGTTCCCTTATGCGTGTAAAGAATGCAATTTTTCTGCTTTTGCACAACCATCTCCATACACACCATCTGGAGACTTACAACAATTTATTTGACCCGGAGAACTATATAAATGCCAAAGAATATATAAGTAAAATAAACCTAACAGAGCAATACAGAATACCTCACGTTCACATTAAATATATGACACACAGTAACTAGGTCACTATGTAAAAGCACCAGATTATAATGGAGTAGGTAAGAAGTTTTCAATCAACACCACAAAAGTTTTAGAGGTTCATGAGAACATCAGATCAACAGACTGGCAGCCATTTGATGGTGCAATGAGTCACATTCCAGCTGAAAAGCCTTGTGCCAGGAAGTCTACCTGGACAACAGAATAGGGACCCAGCACATAAAACTAATTCGCCTAAACCTGGGCACAAACACATGCATACGCTCTTTTTTCAGCACTACACCCAGATGGCATCTAATTACTTCCTTTTCAGGTATCTCAGGCCTGCAGCAGCAAGTGTAGCAGTTAACAAACAAGATACAGGAGAACATTTGACATAAACAAGATCACACCCTATTAGAAAGCAATGCTGTGTCCTCCTATTCCATATGGCCAAACTAAATACAAGGCCTCATGTTGCAGCTAATCTAGAAGCTAGCTGTGGTCCTCTTCTCTCCCCCCAGTTCTTAGGACACCTGACTCCACCATCATTTCATCTTTTTTTCTTTTGCACCAGACCTAGCAATTCTAAAGCCACAGGTCAGAACTGGCTCAACTAGTGTTCACGGTTTGCTCTTTTCAGGAGCCAGGTTATTTTTGGAAGGAATAGAAGAAGACTTGTTTCCCAGGTGAATCAAGTCATTACGCAGGCAAAGATCCAACACAAGTAAAATGGCAGGAACATGAAAGCAGGATGGGGAACAAGATATTGCTGCTGCCTGTTTTTCATACCTGTCAGATCTGCCTAAAGGCAGGTACCAAGACATGAAAATATGCAGAGTATTTCATACCATACATAAGACAGCAATCAGAGCAGTATAGAGGCAGCTTTTAAGGCGATCATAAGGAGCACAACACAAACATATTATTCAAAAAATGGTATTTTACAGTAAGCTTTCTAAGTTTGGATTTAAAACAAAGATCAGAATAACATGATACAGTTAAGTACTCAAACATAAGAGAAAACATAATTAGTACAAACTCTTAGTTTTCTTTTAGATATACTCGTGACACTTCCCAACCTTGATAGCCTTTAGCCATAAAAGACCAAAAGTGCAGAACTGATTACACTGATGAACAAGAAAATTCTTGAAGCCACACTTGTTTAGTAGGCAGGTTTTTCAACAGATGTGGAAAAATAGGGCAATATGATGCAGATTCCAGAAAGTGATAATAAACCCTTGGACTGCTAAAGGAAAGTAGTGGAGCAACAGGTTTCTAAAGTCACAATGCAAATGGTATCTTTGAATAAAGACAAAGCAAACAAGGGACACTTTTCTCAGTAGGAGCACAGCAACTGACTACAGGGAAAGACCACAGGCAACACAGACCCGAAGTTGCAAGGTAACCATCTCTGAAATAAGAAGCGATCAAAATATTTTAAATATGAAAACAGAGCCTCCTAGCAAAATCATATGTGCTAGAAACAGAGTTTACAGATTGTATGCATCCTTTTACCTTAGTCTCATTTACGGCCATTAGGAGCTGTATCAATTGAAACCTTCTACACATTCTTTCAACCAGCACACTGACCAGATCTGAGAGCCTATGAGAACCATTACACAAACCTTCTTGCTACATCCTTCTGGCCTTGTCCAGCCAGATGCCACATCCACATTTACTATGGACAAATGAAGGCAACATCCATGCAACTTCTCTGAAGGCTGTTGCTGACTAATGAAAACAGAGGGCATTACCAGTGGCTTCAGAAGAAAAGTAAGCATACCACAATAGAGACTGGTTCACAGGAACCTGGGCCTCATTTTGTTCTTGTGTCATTGCCAGAATAACAGAGAATCTGCAGCCCCAGCCTCCCTTCAATTTCAGCTGCAGGAATTTTCACAGGATAAGACAATTCCATCTGGCTTTGGAGAACAGAGAAGGCACTCCATTGCTTCAACCCCTCACAAAATGCAATGATGACAACATGGATGCAATTGCAGTAGGCAAAATGAGAGATAGGTACAGCTTTTTTTCAAATGAGGGCAACCAAGCTGGTGAAGCGACTGGAGCACAAGTCTGATGAGGATTGGTTGAGGGAGCTGGGACTGTTTACCCTGGATAAGAGGAGGCTCAGGGTGACCTTATCACTCTCCACAACGACCTCAAAGGAGGGCATAGTGAGGTGGGAGTCTGTCTCTTCTCCCAGGTAACAAGAGACAAGACAAAAGGAAAACAGCCTCAAGTTGCACCAGGGGAAGTTTAGATTAGATACTAGGAAAAACTCATGGAAAGGGTAGTAAAGCATTGGAACAGAGAGGCCAGGGAAGTGCAGACTCACCATCCCTGGAAGTGTTCAAAAAACATGAGAACATGGTTTCATGCTGAACCATGGTGCTAATGCTAGGTTGACACTGGACTTCATCTTAAAAGGTCTTTTCCAACCTTAACAGTTCTATGATTCTAACCCCCATCCAAAGTTCAGGGATTGTGGTTTGCAGAACTCAAGTCTGCAAGAGCAATAGCTCCTGCTGTGGGACTGGGCACACAGCACAAGTGACAGAACATTAAGAAACCACTCACACGTTTCACTTCTCCCTGTGCTGAGATAGCAGCCCCTGTTTCAGTGGATTCTACAATCCTAATGTTAAGTGGGAAAAATCTCTGTTCCACCCTGCTAAGCACGATGAAACCTGCCAAAGGCTGCCTGCTATATCAAATGACGACAAAATGCACCAAGTCCATTAACTTCTGGCTGACCCACAGCATACATTTAAGGTCACATCAGTTCAGAGATGCTCATAAATGTTAAAGTAAACCAGTTAAACCTGTAAAGCAAAAGCACATCTACTTAAAACTTATTGAAGTCACACATAAACACCCACAAAGTTACCTAAATTGCTGCAGCAAGATTATTCAACATACCCACATTAATGTTCTTGAGTCTGCTAAAGTGTGCAAGCTTAGGCTTCTTTAAATTCAGCAAATACTGAACTATAAAAAAACCCGCTAGTGACATAAAACCTACCTCATATAAGCTTTTCCAATCTTTAAGTTATCTTCCCTTTAAAACTGTGTGTGTGTGATTATCAGACGAAATTTGTTTATCTTGACCACTCAGCAAATACATCTTGTCATATTTTGGCAATAGCAGATTAGAAAACACTAAACTGTCAACCCTTAAACACAGAAAAGCTTTCATACATACACATTGAGTCACTTCCAACCTTCTCTTAGAAAAACAAAACCAAGCCTAAACTTCAGTCATCCTGTGGAATACAGGCTTTCCAAACCTCAAGCTGTTCCTGAAGTTCTTTACTGAGTGCACTGCAGTTTTCCAGCCACACTGCAAACTGACCAAGAACGGCCTCACTAACACTGTGTGTATCAATCCAAGATTTGTTTTGGCTCAGCCACAGCACTGCTTACCAACCTCATGTTCATCTCAGTACCTAAAATAAAACCATAGATTCCTTTCAGAAACACTGCTTTTCATAAAGAACTTTTTATTTCTGGAGTTCATTTGCCAGAACTCATTGTTCTACAGAGCTCAGTTAAACTTCATAAAACTACCTTTTTTTTTTTTATCATGAGGGTACATTGTGCCACTCTGAAAGTTTAACTAGAAGATACTTCCCGTTTTCTTGGTGTCTATATAAACACCAGCTTGACTTACAGCAGTAGGTATATTATATCCTAGACATGAAACAAAAACCCACACAGGGGGTTTTTTTTGTAGCATAAAGTCAAAAGTGAAAATTATCAGCAGCTCTCCTTTATGAGAAGGCTGCTTCTTATAAACTATTTTTAAAAAATAATTCCTAAAGTAACTTTATAGAAAAGGAAGTTGTCTATGTGAAAGAAGGGGGGAAATAAACTAAAAGTCTTATTCTTCTTGTGTCAAGAAACTTAAACAGTTCAAAAGAGGATATTCCAAAAGCTCCAAAGTGTGCTAGAAAAATACATTTGAAGGATGAAGAAACATGAGCTTAGAGACAGTATTAGTTTTTAAAACACATCCTACAAGACTAGTTCAATACCAGTTCGGTGTCACTTGCACCTAGTTACACTGGATGGTGAAACTATTTAGTGATCACTTGCTCCACCATTATATTCCTATGTACAGAAGTCTAAAACAAGGAAATTGAAGAATTTCTAATGTATACATACACATATAAACATATTGATCTCAGCTTTTGTCCATATACATATATTAACCTCAGCTTTGAGAGTTACATACATATACATACATGTGAAAAAGTCTTTATTTTCAACTTTTTAAAGACAAAGACAAATTAATTTCCTCATTTCTAAATATTAATACAAGATCAAGAAATGTATAAATGTTATGAAGTTATAGTAAAGCAGCAATTAAAGTTATTAACAAAACTGAAGAAACATTATCAGAGAAGCACCAGAATATTGGAAATAAAACAAAACAGACAGGAGAAACAACCATGGAACCAAATCTAACTGAGCTCTTGAAAAATTGTAAAGCAGAGTAAGATGCAAAAAACAGAGCTGACAGACTCCTAGACAGAAAAAAACTTTCAGAATAAGTAGCATAGCAATACTTTTAAAGTGTTACAGTATGGTAAAACTCAGAAGAGACAGCAAAAACTTCAGTCAATTTCACAAGAAATATTAAAAAAAAAGAACAAGGAACAAAGAATCCCTATTCCACTACAGGGAAGGCAGTGGATGCTGTTACCTAAAATCTAAAGAAGTAAACAGACCCAGAGCTTTTTCAAGAATGAATTTTGTAAAGACCTAAAAAGAACTATTATTCTTCTATCCATGGAGCATTCAATCGGATCACAGATTGAACAGATGAACCTTTCATTTGGAAGACAGCAAGAAACACTGATGCAGGATTTTAACATACCATGGCAGATAAGGAACAGCAATCCCTGTAGATATCTGTACCCCTATAAAGAATAACACTGCAATATGCTTTAAGAGCAACATCCCAGTTACTTACTATATCCTAAGAGTAGACAAAAGACCTTTGTCCCAAGAGGATGCCAACATGAACACATCATTATGATGTCTTTAAAAAAGAGCATTTCCATTCCTGTTTTATAGAAACATCTTTGGATTTCTGACAAAAAGGTATATCATATGTAAGTTGGTACCCCCTTCACTACTGTTTTTTCTCAACTTGAATGAACTGACCACAGCAACTACACACAAACCTCCAACAACAGATTCGAGGAAAAAAATCTAGAGGAAACGCAAGATTTGCTCTATGTGAGCAATAAGCTGCTTTTTATTTAAGATACAATGTGCTAAAGCGGCAATACTTCATACAAACAGGTATGGCTTAGTCTCTGTATATGAAAAAAAATCTGCTATAAAGCAAACATTTCTGAAAATAAGAAATTAGGATATACAAAAAATTGTAGAAGACAATGTAACAAGGCTTTGGGAAGTATCTAGAAACTAGGTTTATTTTAAAAAATAAATTCCTCAAACTAAGTAACTTTCATTAACTGACTGAATTTTAATACTTATTTCAAATTGTACTTCCATGTGTATCAGGCAAGTACAGTGGTATTATATAAGCTTTCTAAAATCTCAAGTAACAGGTTCCTGAACACACTGCCATGTATAAATCCACAGCTTAATGGAAGATGATGTGAAATAACAGAATGAAGAACAGTATAAAGACTTCTCAAAGACAGACGATTCAGATGTTAAAAAATAAGCAAACAAAAAGCCCAAGCACAAAAACATCCTGCTTACCTATAAAATTCTGCATGGCAATGCCCATTAACCATCTTTGCTGAAAATACAGAATGCCTCTTAAAATCTGTCAAATAGTTTAAAAGATGTCTGATCAGGTATTCTGCAATTACAGAAACTTGTTCTAGAAAGGAACATAAAATACTAATCATCAAGTATGCAGTGTTCAAATTGAGACAGAAAATTTTCTTTCCTGATATCTTGAAACTTATCTGCCATGGGAATACTCAGACAAAAAAGTTACTACATAATAAAAGACACCTCTTCAGTTCACAAAATGATACACAGGGTACCCAGGGAAACAAAGACTGCTCTAGAGCCAGAAGGAAAAAAATGAGAGAGAGAACAATTCCAGTAACAATTTCAATTTGTCTACCAAAAATAATGTACAGTGAAGTCAAATTAAGAGTCCTCTATGAACAGTACTTCCTTCTTTCCAACATACACGAGACACACGGTCAGTACACATCAGGCTGCGCAGATTTAAGAGAACAGTAATTGGTGGAGTGGCTGACAATACAAGCTAAGAGTCTATTGTTTTCCTACTTCCTTACTTCAAAGTTTATTCTGTGAAAAAATATTAATATCTTCCTTGTAATTAGTGCTAAACTGTCAAATCACAGAAGAAATAATGTCTCCTAATCAGTCAAGACATGGAAGACTAATGTGTTGAAGATTTTCAGTGATGGATTATTATGCTGTCAGAAACAGAGTTAAAAGCTGGTCAGACATTTAGGACTACATATGACAGTCTTGGCTTCAAAATACATCAGAGACCTGCAGCAAATAAACCTAAATTTCTAGCCAAGAATATCAACCAATTCATTTAAATATTAATATGGTCCTTTTAACTCTCTCTCTCTCTCTGTATATATATAATGACACATTATTGCTATTCAATAACAAGCCCTCTTACTTTAGAAAGCAAATAGAACTGGAAAATGTTTCCTTTGCAAAGATTCTACCACTTCAGTATCACCTAATAACCAGTATATATTATTTTCTAACACCACAAAAAAATGAGGTTTTAGTTTTGACGACCAAAAGTTCTGTAGTACCAAGTGTCTTGCAGACAACGTAATTCACAAAGAACTGAAGAATGAATAAAAATAATTGCACATTCTACCAACTGTAGAAAGAGCTTTACTTTACTCCAAAAGTTATACACAGACATTATTACTGCAGTATCTTAGAGAGTTGACACAAGTTGAAAAATTCACAGGCTAATGCATTTGGTAGAAGAAGGGATGTGGAAGGTTACAAGTATTTTCAGAGGGTCCCCCCCACAACAATAAGCACAAGTATCACTAATGACACTCCCATCCAGCCAAACCCACTTGGGGTTCAGAGCCCTACAGCTTTTCTCTCACGTTCAATTAGGAAAAGCAACCGTTGCCATAAGACCTTCAGAAAATGTTGACATTCACTTAGTTCATACTTGAACACTGGATTCTCTTTTTCACCCCATTGTTACTACACATGAGCCTTTGTTGACAGAAAAGCCAACCTGGTCAAGTGAGCTTTAAACTAGGAAAAGTGGGAGAAGGGGAGAGGACTATGGGGCATCCTCTTGCAGCCCTACTGAGATATTGACACACTCAAGCACTTTATAGGGCCTGTAACACCAGTGAACACAGTATGGGGAACAGACAGGAGAACATTGAGATCTGTGTGCAGTTGTAAGGCTTTGATCTCATTGCAATTACCAAGACATGACACGATGGGACAGCTCACACAACTGGAAGGTCACAGGGAAGGGTTACACACTGTTTAGGACAGACAGACCAGGAAGGCACAGTGGTGGAGTTGCCCTCTTTGTGAGGCAACATTAGGAATGTACTGAGCTCTGTCTTGGGGTAGATAAGAGCAAGTTGAGAGCTCATGCTATACTTTCACACCTAAATCAACAAGAAGGGAGATTTAACTCACTAAACAGACAGCAGCTAACAAGCAAGCTCTGAGTGATGTCCATGTGTCCGGAAAACAAATTACTTGGTAGAGTTGCCTTGTTAAGGTGTAGGGCTTGACATACTTCAATGACCTCAGACCTAGGGGGAGCTTAACAAAGCTCGGGAAGAAGGATACACCACTGATAGTGGACACAAAGAATGCAGAATTTATGGGTCACAAAGATATCTGGCAGAACTCCTAAGGTAAGGAAGAAACTAATAAACCCAACCCACCAACTGTGCTGAAATCAGCTCCCACTGGGTAAAAGGTAATTCTGGCACAGGGAGATTGTGACAACCAATTCAAGGAACCCACCGACCCAAAAGAAGATAAATATTCAGCATGTGGACTAATCACCATAAGAAGAAAATCTTTACCCAACAGCAGGCAGAATACTAATTAATAAGAGAACTACGTAACCAGTAGCAAACAAACAGTAATTCTTCTGTTTGATAAAATGCATAAATAGTAAAAGGTTTTGATAGATGGTGTGCTTGGTTAGTGGAATGCCACTGAGCACCCAGGCTGGCACAACTCCGAAATAAACAATCAATGTCCCTCTCGAGTGTGTAATTCTTGGCTTGCTGCACACTGCGTTACAAATGCGATTTTGGCGGATTACAATATGATCCCACCAGTGGTCCCTTCCAACCTTAATCATTCTGTGATCTTACTGTTTGTCCTCTAAAATGAACAGATTTGAAGCAGAGAAAGAGCCCAGGAGAGAAATACAACTGACTTTTTGCCATAGTTCACATAACTATCAATCCTTAACCGAGAAATTTCAACCGTAGCAATAGAAGCCATGAGGAAACATGTATTCAGTTTACTGTGCTCAGTTAAGTGCCTCCTGAAGCTTCTGAGATCTAGACTACACATAACTTCTAAGTCCAGTTTTAGTAACAGGTTATCAGGTCTAAAAACTGTTCACAGAGCCCTTCAGTGATAAGATATCCGAGCAAACTGGTTCAAAGCACAAGGAAGAAACTCTATCTCTCTCTTGAGCAATCCATCTTCTGCATTCAGAAAAAGTCCTTTTTTCTTTGGATATTAACTGTCAATCTCAGAAATACAGAAATAAAACAGAGTCCCCTTTTCAGAACCTTCATGTTTTTGCTGATAAATAGAATGCTACCAAAAGTAAAAGCAAACTGAAAATTGAAGTACTTTCTGCCTATTTCTAAGTACAAATCCTGCCAAGACAGCAATCTCTTATCTAGATTACCATCTCACTGCCATAAAAGAAAGAGGTATCCAGATGGGAACACAGTCTGCCCAAAGAAATAAAGCAATATCACTACCTTCTAGACTTAATAAATCACTATACACATGCAATTAAAAACAAAAACAGAAAACCAAAACAAAAAAGCAAACAAAAAACTAACTGGTGCACTTAAAACTGAACCCTGACATTAATAATGTGGCAAGAGGAGAGAAGGGAAACAGATTCAGAAGGCAGTTAATGGAAACCTCTTCCATCATTCCATTTATGGTTAATGTGCAAATAAATTTATATTTAGGTTTTAATTTTTAAATCAGATCAAGGCTAGGTTTATTCTCCTTAGAAAAACAACCTAATAGCTTAGTTTTGATCTCGATCAAAACTTGACAAAAAATTTCAAGCTTCATAAAACAGCTGATACTACATTGCTTCTAATATTTTGACAATTCAAATGCAGGCTTAGATTAAATTTTCTGAATTTAAATAACCACTAGAGTTACTTTCTCCTAATATTATAAGAGAATCTAAATGCATCAGAGCTTAGCAAACTCATATTGTTTAAAAGTTTTTTGCATAGAAATATCAAAAGATACACACAATTTTTCCTATTAAGTCATACTTCACAAAATATAGTAACTCATTCTTTCTTTAGAATTGAAAGGACAAAAATATATTTTTCTTCAACTGAAGTCTGATTGAAACAAGCACAATTGGATAACCTGGAAAAGAATTACTTAGAAAATCAGATCACTCTCATCTGTATCTTACCTTTAAATAGGATCCATAATATTTAGTTACATATGGACTGTCACACTGACTCAGCACTGTGATTTCTTGTTGGATGTCTTCTATTTCATCTTCTGCTTCTTCTAGGTCAATAATTTTTATAGCAACAACTTTCTGAGTCCGATTGTCAATTCCTTTAAAAACTTCACCAAAAGAGCCCTTACCAATTTTCTCCAGTTTTGTAAACAGTTCTTCTGGATCTGCCTTCAGAGTCTGTTAAAAGCAAGAGAAAAATTACTCAGTATTTACAACACTAAAACAAAATGTGATATTTTCAAAGGCAACAAGCACTTCAAATTCCACACATTCCTGTTTATCTAGGTACTTTTTTTCTGTCTCTGTAATTACCACATTCTTCCTACGCCCCTTATATGCACACACTGCAAGGTTTATGCTTCTCTGTATATAAAGTACAAATTTAACACTGTCCCTGGGTCAGGGTTTTATCCTATCTTGCAACAGCAAGTCCTGTTACTTCAATTTCTTCTTTGTTGCCAATAACGAGCACACAGAATGAAAGATCCTTACAAAGATTTGTTTTCTATTAAAAGCAAATCGATCAAACACCACTACCAATAAAAGTACACCTTATGTCTAACCTTTTCTCTTGAAATTGGTTCCTTCACAGATCCCAAGGTCCTTCTCTTTTGTATTTTTCACATATCTCACACCCTCTTAAGGATTCTGTGCACTCTCTTCAGTGCACAGAGCACTACTTCCTTTTGTTTGATGCACCAAACAATCCTCTTCAATTTTCTCCTATGAAGGATCACTTGCATGAATTGTCACGCTTCCTCCTTATCCCTGACCCCAAGGTTTTCTCAATCAAGATTTATTTCTGTTTTTCTTCATCTCTCCGTTATGAGAACTCATTCACTTCTAAAAAACATCCTGTTCCCAGCTTCCTTGATTTGAACAGTCACATAAAGGCTATGAGTGCTCACCTAAACGTGCAATTATAAGATCTACGTGGACCACTCTGACATATTTGGGTTTTCTCTACTGTTCTCTATTCAGCTCACTATTGATGCCATTAGACTTTTCACTTTCAGTGCACAGATGTTAAGTTCCACAGCATACCTTCTTAATCTAGCAGCAAGGAGGCTTCTTGGCTGGCAAAGAAAATTAATAAATTACAGCTACAGGGGGTTGGACTAGATGACCTTTAGAAGACCCTTTCAATCCAAACTATTCTGTGATTAAACTGGAGAAGTCGTAGACAGAGGGAATAGTCATGAAATGAAGAAAAATAGGATATGATTATTTAGAATCTTTCCCCTAAGAAATAAAATGAATACTTCAAAAACTTGTTGCTGTTTTTAAAAGGTGAGGCTAAGTGAAAATACATCATTGATATACAAAAAGGCTCATACAAGAACTCAGTAATGCCTAAATAAGTATAAAACCACAGTTTATATTTGCCCAAACTTAGTAGAAGCATAAGGAGGAGAATGACAATATCCAGGTTACCACTGAGAAGCACTGAGCTAACATTTTCTTTAACAATTAAATTTGACTTATGAAGCATCTCCCATCTGTACTGCCTATTTCCAGTCTCACATCCCAAAGATTACATAATTAACCTATGCAGCCATAAAAAGAAGCTAGTCTAGAACATGTCTTAGTTTATCTGGAGTATCTGAATTTCACAGCTAAATTAAGTGTTTTGAGGACCAGGCAGCTGGGACTGACTGAGCCTGGAGATACACCCATTCATTTTATCACCATGTGGAACAAACTGGGAGTACACTACTACTCCTAATACTTTAAAGTAAGCTAGGAGACATCATACCTTTCAGATAATCACCCCAGGAACAGGTCACTGGTGAGATCACTCCAAAGAAAAACCATTCTAAGTGTACTGCAACAGTTCACCAGCCCTAAGAAGTTCCCTCTGCTTTATATGTTACTGATCCACACTTCTCTCCAAAGCAAGTTTCAGGAAACAAACGGAAGGACATGGTGGTTTTCAGTCTTTTGCCATGCAAAAGGAACAGAGCAAAAGATCCAAATCCCTTCCACCAAAAGAAACTTGTTCCTCCTTTAATTTCAGTGTAATGACAATTACATATTATTACACACTATTAAATATTATATACATAATATATCTCTCACTTGGAAACCGGACTAGGGCACTTCAGGTTTTCCAGCAAGCACAGCCATGCTTCAGCTACACAGTAGCCCCTACCAACACCTCCAGAGACATCATTTGTAAGAGACCACGAAGCTACAAATTAAATCGTGCTGTACTGGTTCTTCTGATGACTCACAGAATGCTCTGCTGTTATATTCAAACCAGTCTTCTCTGAGAATTCCTCATGAATAGAAGTAGCCTTAACACCTGCATCAGATATCTTCCCTTGTGGAGCATCAATTATCAGTCTACGCTTTCATGCACACTGTGTTGGAATTTGTGATGACGTGCTGTAGAGAGAGCTGTGCATGCCTAACCCATCCACACAGTCCTTCTAGTTCCATTCACTAGCCACAGGAATCTGAGCATTACATCATTACAAAGGCATCCGGTAAGTCAGAAGCCAATTCCTGTCACAGCTGCCTAAAAAATTCCATGTTTCACCTCCAGAGACTAAAAAGCACTGCCCAAAGTTGCAGTGTATTGCAGTTGTTCACATGGAGAAAAACCAAAGAGCTACCTGCCAGCAGCAGTTTGAGTCCTGCTGGCTGTATCTATTCACCCCTTGGCTTCTGTCTTTCCCTCAACCATCTATTGCAATCTTATATTCAAGCCAATTATTTCATGACACCACAATCTTCAGAGACTTATAAAAACCTTACAGATTCATTTTTACAGTGTCAGGTTCTTGGGATTCTGATATTAGGCTGATGGTTTGATAAAACAACTGTAAAAGAACGTTAATAATTCCAGAAAAGCAAGGAAGGTAACTTTTCCTGGAGGATCCAAGAAGCAGGGAACAACTGTTTGATTCTTTTTATGATCAACCTTTTGCAGCCATTTGGAAACGCTAATTGCTCATTAATAGCTGGAATTAATAGGATTAAAATAATTATTAATAACAGCTTCTTTCCCAAGTTCCTCATGAAATTACTAAGTAATTTTTAAAGAAACCCAAACTTTTTCTTCCCATGTCAGAACTTCTACAAATTCATTTATTTGTTCTAAAACTTAACAGTTGCCATTCCTGAATTTTGTTCTGAGCAAGAGAAGGTAGTAGTTGTTTAAAAAATTTAAACACCAAACCAAACAACACACTCTTGCTCTGTAAGAAGGTCTCAATTTTCTCCTCAGGAAACCAGGTGTGTGACATGAGAGCCCTGAAGAACTGGCAACCTGTGTATTTGCAAAACTACCAGTTGGTCACTCTTTAATGACCTGCTCTGTTTCAAAAATGGAGAGATGAGGCCTCCAGATACATAACGAACTTCTTGAATGTTCAAGGTACGTGAGTGGCCAAATCCCATTCATTTGTCCAAGATCACATCTGGAAAGGACTGTCCCCACATGTATTTCTGCTTGTGTTTGTAAATACTTCCAGCAGAGCAGAAATAAACAAACAACTTTATAAATAGTTTCTCTACATGACTGCATAGAGAACATGTCTTCCATAGATATGGTCACTACCAATGCTGTGCAAGCTTTCACTAAGCATAAAGCTTATTCCTACTAATATTAAAATAAAGGGAATTGATAAAAGAGCCTTCATGGAACTGAGCCACCAAATACTGCTAGAAAACACAGAACAGACCATCAACATCTGCTGCAAAAAAGTAATGCTAACCACCTCGATAAGGAGCTAGATCTCTATCACTAAAACATTTCCTTGCAAGTGGGACACAGAATACATAATGTGGCAAATCAACAAATTCTGGAACACCCAAATAGAGTGATTCCAGAACTTTCAATTTCCACAGACACTTGAATTAGTTTGCTTTTCATTTCAAATAGTTTTTCACACTTCTGAAGACAATCTGCAACCATCCTGTCTCAATCTCCAGCTTGCTCAGCCATGCAGAACAAAGTCCTTTTCACCATTAGCAAAGCCACCATTCATCCAGTAATTTGAGTAATCTCTCTGTACTTCTACCACATTGGATTCATTACTTTTGACCTTAATCAGCTAGAAAAACATACTGCATTTAAAATTAACTCTTCTCAGTACCTAACAACACTGTTTCCCACTTCTGCAGGATAAAAATAGTGCAGTACGTTCTCAGATCCTATTTGCTCATTTTGGCCTCATGGCTCAAACTCAGCTGCAACCAACTAAACCAAATCACCTCTTCCTAATTCTCTGCATTTCCAACTAATGAGCTCCCAGCAACAGCAAAGGTTCTTTGTAATAATTCATACTCATGACAAGCTGCACTTCGTGCTATTTTGTTCAGTAATTCCAGTCCTCAAGGTTGTGTAGTTCTTTAGCAATGGTCTCTCAAGGGTATCAGGTGCCTTAAAATTTTGTACCATCAGCAACTTTAATCAGCCTTTTTCTATGCTAAGGTCACTTTTCAGTCAGCAACTGATGAGAACAATCCTGGAGAAACCCGTGGTATCATCCACTCTGACACCACCTCTGAAGTATACTCCTTACAGCCAGGAATATGCACATCTTGCAAAATAATTATTTTTATGAATCCCCAATTCTCATCTGCACTCACTGCCCCTTACAGTTCAACAGAAAGCATTACTGAAATTCAAACGAGTTAGATCAAATTTTATCCACAACCATTCTGACCTAAGATACAGCTTTAACTGAGTACTTTTCTGCATTCATTCCAGTTCTTATTTCTAATCTCCTTTTATGAAGGGTTATTCATCCCGTTATTGTAGAAAAGAGTTAAAAAAATATTTTTCTCCTTAACTTACAAGAATTATCAGGCATCTGCATATTCAGGTTCTCAAGCTTATTTGTGCAACTGAATTGACTTGCAGATCTGTAATTTCTCTATGCTGGGTTGTCTGAAATACACAATCAATTTTTAACAGCTCATTTTGGATACTTTTCACTTCACCAAATCAATCTCCAATTAATCAGTCCAATCCTCATTCCCTATCAAGACTGAGTCCAAAATACCATCATCTGAAGAGGCTCAGAAATTTCTAGGGATTGTTTTAGCTTTGAAAAGAGAAGCCTGGGAGGTTGGAAACCTTATGGTTTGTGAACACCTGATGGAAAGGAGAAAAGAACTCAAAGTCAGACTCTTCTCATTGGTATCCAGTCAAAGGACAAGATGCAATGGGCAGAATCTGAGTTACAGGAAATGTCATTTAAACTTACAGAGACAAAAGGAAAAGTAAAAAAGAAA
>VXBX01004599.1:825057-835618 GCA_013400415.1 Scytalopus superciliaris | reverse complement strand
CCGGCGACACGATGACAAACCTGAGGCGGGCGGAGGAGAAGGAGGAGGAGGAGCGGCAGTGGCGGTCCCGCCTCCCTCCCGGCTACCTGCCCGGCCCGGCCCGCCCCTTCCCTTTCCCCAGGGGATGCAGAAACCCTAGACGCGGCCGGCTGTGTCCCTTCCCCGCCTGCCCCTCAGCTCGGCGCTCCCGGGAAGGTCACGGTAACGCTATCGCTCCGCTCAGGGCTGTGGTTTCGGGAGGCGCTGCCAGAGCGCTCAACCCAAAGGACAGCGGTGCTCCTGCGGGGGCTCCGAAGCGGGCGCGGAGCTGTCAGTGCCCGGGAGTGCCCCCGACAGACCCCCCGACAGCCGTCTGTGCCCCCGCTCCGTCCCCGCTGAAATCCCGGCGCTCCATCACACGGTTTCACAGGGGCCACGGGAAACCCACCACTCTCCCCACCAACACCCCCTGCCCCCAGCAAAAAGCTGGCGAGTTTCATGAGCATTATTAACCGCTGTTAGCCAGTGGGTCTGGGATCTCTAGGACAGTGTGGGTCACTGTCTTTTCCATTGGTTTAAAAAAATGAGGTGAGCATCCACTGCAGCATCAATTACTTTCATTAGATAATTCACTAGAGTTCATACAAGTATCTTAGCCGCAAGAAACATTTCAAAATATATAATGGTCTTACTGAGAAGCGGTCGGAACTCCCACTGAAGTTTTTCCTATAGTTACAGTATTCTTTGTTGTCTAATGTGGGCTGTGTCAATGCTACACAGTTTTGTTGTAGACACTTGTAGACACATAAATGTTCCGAAGATTCCTACCCCTCAATATAAATAAAATTCAAATAAAATTAGCTTACAGCTTTATGCAGGCAAGGATATGTGTGCACACACATATACACGTTGGTTGTTTACCTGAGAAAACAGAGTAAATATATCAGCTCTTGAGTACAATGAAAAACATAAAGGATGATGGCTAGAAACTGTGTAGAAAACCAAACTATTGGAATTCATCTTTCAGTTGCTCATGAAGGATTTGATACCATCCTTCATGCTAGAATAGAGTTTAAATTCTGTGGGTTTTAGCTTAAGGAAATAAAAAAAACACCTGTATTGTTTTACATATTCTTACTGGTATGTAATTTTATAAGAAATGTAAAATCTTTCATTTGAGTTTTACCTTAGTCAAAAGCTAAATGACAATCACAAGAATCGATATCAAAGCTTTCTATTTAGACTGTTTTCCAAAGCATTTTTGCAATTTTTTTTTAAAAAAACAAGTAGAGTTTTAGTATCTACATGGTTGTTCCACTGATTATAATGAATTTTTCTTGCTTGCTAGGTAGAAAATCAATGGGCTACAAATGAACCTTTTCCTTTGTTCCACTGAGCTTTCCATACCTCACATGATATTAAAAATCTTCATTGAGAAAATAGCAGTTTTACTATTGCTTGTGCAGCTTTATTTTTGCTCTTTTCTATATAGTCATTACAATATAGATTTTATCAGCTGCTTTACTTTTTCTGCAGTTGCACATTCAGTGCAGAGTCAAAATGAAAAAAGGTACAAAAGTAAATTTTATCTGTATTATGAAAAGTATAGAACTGTTATTTTCTGTTCATTAGTATATTCCTTGAGACTTAAATCATTTTCATAAGAAACGAATACTTGATTTGCTGGAGTTGCTTCTGGTTTGTCTTGTTAATTCCCTTTCTACGTGTAGGTTGTAGAAAGGCATGTAAGCACAGAAAACTTCCTGTGCTGCTCTGAAATAACATCCACCATGCAGGCTCCTGGGCCAGGGCCACTGTGAGATCCCTCTTGCTTGTGTGCTGCCATTGAGCAAAGATCACGGATTTATTTAATGCCAAGGTTTCAAGGTTCTAATTTACAAGCTCAACAAGAAACTGTGCCTGGAAGATCCTTGTTTGAGCCAGTGGAGTAAGTTGTATGGGCAGATTTACTTGTCAAATGCAGGAAAACAAAGGGGCAGATTCTATGTCATGAACCAGATACCAGTCCAAGTTTTAGTGAAGTCAGAACAACGTACTAGAATGTCTAATTTCTGTCAGCTTCTGTATATTATACTGTATCACATGTTCTGATACACTTCCAATTTTTTCTTGTACTTGTAGAAATTTTAAACAAATTGTTTTGAATATAATTTTTAAATAATGTGTTTGCTGTTTGTTTTGTAAATGCTAATCTTTCAGTCTAAATTTTAGCTCCATCCTCACAGGCTAAATAGCAGAAGCCTTGCAAATTTTCCCCTCTTTTTCTCACCTTTTCTGTTTTTTTTCTCTTCTAAGGAAAAAAAAGATTTTATGTATTATGCTCCAAAGAAAGGGTACTCTTGCAGAAATCTTCATTAAAAGCAAAATGATTGCATGTTACACTAGACAACCATCCCAATACAATGACTGAGACTTCAAAAACAAACAGTTCTTATCATTAAGATGGTTCCCTGTTGTATCTTTTTGAAGCCAGATGTTTCCAGCATTGAAAGATTCAATTTATTTTATATGTTGACTTCTCTCAATAACTGGTTTGCTTTCAATTTAATATGATAGTTTGAATACGCAAAGATTTTCTGCTTTGCTGGTTATATAAAAAAAAGTTACAAAAGAAAAATATAATTACATAATTGTAAAGGCAGTGACTGTGAACTTCTGCTTAGAAAATACCTATGAAGAAAAAAACACTTTCCTTACTACAAAGACTGAAATTTCTCAAATGAGCGATGTAAGACCACTGGGGTTTTCTACGAAGAAATGTGCACCAGAAATTCTGTCTTTCTGAATTTATAATATACCATAAATAAATAATTAATCGATCATATCTTGAAATAAGCCTACATACTACAGGAATAGCACTGTGGACTGTAACAGGTGGGGCTCCCATTCAAATAGAATTGTGTTTGTCTGTCTTGTGCAGTGGCGGATCATGAATGGCCTGGAGAAAATGGGAGTGACTGTACATGTTCTCTCATAACAAGACCTATCAGACAGAAACTGTAAAACAGAGAAAAGCAAGTAACAGCACAAATGAATAATGGATCTCACTGCCATAAAAATTTGGACAAATTCATGGGAAATTTATCTGTACAACAGCAGTGTGTTAGGAATAACTTGTTCCTAGTTTCTCAATGTCAATCTGTAGTCTTTACTAAGGCAAATTAAAAAGACTATAAAATTTTGATAAATAAGTACTAGAAGAGAAAAACTAACAGGGCTCTGGAGAGCCCACTAAGGAGTTATAAAAATCAAAGTGAGAAAAATCAGGGTTTAAGCTTCATGTATAGTGTCTAAACAGTGAAATAATCAAATAACCTACCCATATAGCCATAGAAACTTTTCATGTGGCTTTATACTGACATCAGAAAATTAATTTCAATGAATAAGAAGGAATAATCTATTAGAATCTACTCTTTTGACTTAGATGAGGATGGGATTAAACCCTCACATTACTGAGACAATATCATAATTATAGCTGAATTAGTACATTACCAGTTAGAAACTTTTTTTAACTTTAATGTATATTTGCATGCTAAAGGTTTATTTATCTACAGTTCAGAAACAAAACTATTCTGAATTGGAGAATGGGTAGGAATGCTGTGTGTCTAACACATTTGACCTTGGTTGAATGGGATGTGGCTGAAGGGACAAGGTGCTTATTCCCCAGGCTGCCCTCCATATCTTCCTTCCTGCATTTCCTAAAGGGCTCACCAGCTGCTCAGCTGTCTTACTACACTTTCCATCAAGAATGTGACAATCAAGATTTACAATGGTCTGCCTAACAGATTACAGCTTGAGACTGTTTATGAGGTCCCAAACCAAAACTGCCTTCAGAAACAGGCAGCTCTTTGGACATACTTTTTAGCACTAAATATATATTTTTTAAAAAACAAAATTATTTCCTACCTTTGTGCAGTACCTTGGCTCATCAATAAGTTCCTGTTTGAGCAGACTTCTCAGAAGGAAAAACTGAAAGTATTGGGCATTGATCTGAAAAAAAGAACCTGCAGTCAAGATGTTTCAGTGTGCAGAACTGAATTTTGATTATATCTGTAGATTTTAATTCATTGATTTAGATATTTTGTGTTTATAAATTCTGTCCAGCTAGCTGCTTTGCTGTAGGGCCACATTAAGGATATTTACAACAGCCATATTCTGACATTTTTCTACTGTGCTGAAGGAGAAATGTACATTTCCCTGTTAATAACAAAAAAATACTTGCATGTTGTCCAGGACTGGTGTTTTTCTTGCCATTAAGTGTGTTTGCTCCACAAGATTAGTTTCCAGTGTGCTTCCAAACTATGCAGCAATCATACACTATAAAACATTGGGTTTTTTCTCTGTTTCCACCAAAATTTGAAAATTTCAGTTTTTTGGTGGAGAGGGTGTCCCTTTTACAAAGTTCGTGATGGAGCATTTCTTCCTCTTGAGATGCCACGTCTAACCCTGCAGCAATGTATTTTTTTCCAGCAGAAGAAGCTTATGTAGCTTCAAAAGCACACAGATTGCTTTCCACAGCTAGATTTGACTGTGCACTTACATTCTGATTCAACAAGCCACTTCTTAGAAAGTAGTTTTGTCAGTTACAGAAGCAGAGTTGGAAGTTCAAACAATGGCGTTCTACTTTAGGTCTTGTGAATGCTGAAGGGCAAAAAAAAATGGTTATTAAATTATGTTCCCCATAGAAAAGCCCAGTATTTGGTTATATTTGTACAAAGCATGCTGTTCTATATGTATTTCCCTTCCTGCAGTGATGTTCTTCATATCATTCATAGAATGATATGCATATAATGATATGCATAGAATCATATGCAAGTTTTTGAGATTCTTAATAATAGAAGAAAATTCACTTTCTCATGGTACTGAGAATCACAATGGATAAGCCAGGATGAGGCAGGAAATGGAAGAAATTGAGTGTTACATGCTCTTTATTAATAATGTGCAGAATATAAGTGCCTGAAAGTATTTTAGTATTCCAGGCAGACAATTAAAATTAGATGGGGACCTAGAGCTCATTAAGAAACATGAGATTGATTATACTGCCCTGTGCCTCTGCCCCTGAAGAGCATCATTGCATTATATCTTGCTTTTTATAAGCCTTTCTCTTAGCCCCTTGTCACACAAACCAAACATAAGCAAATGGAAGATAACATACCTTCTCTATCTTCTTCTCACATTTCACATTTTATAATGGACACATCAGTTCTTATCTCAGATTAATGTCTATGTACACAGCAGACTAGCAAAATCTCTAGACTAAATGGATCCAATAAGAGTGACCCTTAATGGTTTTAAACTAAAACAGAATCGATTTAGATTAGATAGAAGGTAGAATTTTTTGAGAATGAGGGTGATAAAACACTGGAACAGGTTGCCCAGAGAGGTGGTGGATGCCCCATCCCTGGAAACATTAAAGGTCAGATTGAACTGGGCTCTGAGCAACCTGCTCTAGATGATGTCCCTGGACTAGATGACCTTTAAAGGTCCCTTCCAGTCCAAACTATTCTGTGATTCTATGACCCTGTAATCTTGCTAGGACGCTCTCCCTAGACAGTCCATGCCATCAAAGATCTAAATTGTTTGCTTGCAGGCTACAGTTGTCTGGGCAGACAAAGGTGCATTGTATCTCATTGATAACTGGTAAGTAGTGGTCTTACAATTAGTTGCACTATTTCACTATTTTAATTCAAGAATTATGCCATTTCACCCTTCATTAACCTCATGGTATACCAGTGTTTTGCCAGGGGATGCGGGTCAGCACAAAATACACAGCCACCAACTTTAAAGAATAAGTGTATAAATTCACTATAGTACAAAGCAGCAAAGAGTTACAAAAGAAGCAAAGAATTATAAAAGGATAAACTTAGAAATGCACCTAATCACTACTACAAAGAGTGTCTATAGTGATTAAGAAAGATACATCACCAGTTACCCCATTAATACATTCCCATCATCCAGACCTGCACACCAGCTGGGGAGCCCCGGTCACAGCAAGGGACCGGACAGCCACTCCCAGGAACTGGGAATTCCTACACACAGTGCATCCACTCACAGGTGAGGTCTCTGCCTTCACTGTGAAAAGGACCTAGCTTTTATACTGTTAAACAAACAAGTTTACATCACTCATTTTGTGCAGAAAATACCCGGCTTTCTTCTCTCCTTGTTTTTCACCCAAAGCCTGGCCAGGGCTTTAGAGGAAAATCAAGGAGTCAATTTGGATCAACTGCTGTTGAATAAAGACAGATACATTCATATCTAGTAAGGCCAGATGTGTACCTTCATGGCCTTGACTAGTCTCTAAATACAGAAAGATAGATACATTCATAACAAATACACTAATTAAGCAGAATTTTGGCTAATAAGCAGACTCATGGCTAAATGTAACACTAGGTTGTAAGGTTCATCTAGAGGTTAACTCTGGCTCAGGGCCTGTTGTTCAGGCCTCAGCACTTCGGCCAGCAGCTACCTGTAAAATCTTGTGTTGGCAGAAGTGCATTGTATTCATTTGTTGAATAAATAAACACATGGATTCCTGCAGTTGTTGGTCTGGAGGGTTGGTTCCAGATGAAAATCATTGTGATGGGATGGGATTTTTAGAGTACAGCTCCATGCTGTACTTAATCCAACCTAAGTGCATTCTGCTGCCAAAGTGCTGATCCCACTCTTCCTTTCTCTCAGCCCTGGCTCCAGTCCTTGCATGCGCAATCACATGCCCGCTTGGCGATTGGGGTCTGTTCAGTGATCCCACTGGAAGTGCCCCCACATCCTGCAGGATTAGGGTCCCGCAGCTGCAGCCTCTGGGTGTCACACAGCAGGGAACCGTGTGCGAGGGAGGGAGCCCAACACAGCCCGCTCACTGGGAGCCCACAGTCAGCTCAGATGAGGCAGAAGCTGAAACTCCATCCAGAATGTCCTGTATGGAGTGGGACGGTGGCTCCAGCTCTGTCATGCCACAAAATCCACCTTCTCAGCTTGCAGGAGTGAATGCTCCCGCCCATGGTTTAAGCCCAGAGCTGTGTATCTGTAGCAGTCAGTCTTTGCAGAGCACATCCAGAAGCAAACAGTGGAGGGATGACTTTGCTGACACTGAGCCTCTTTGCTAAGTAATCAGAGCCCTCCGCCTGCAGCCTTCACAGCCCCAAAATTTAACACCCAAAAGGGAAATGCCAGGAATCACAGATACCCCGAACAAAGTGACCTTGTTATTTTGGGAGGGTTTCTATTAGGAAAATAAATTACAGGCTGTAAGCTGTTTTGCAGCATTTGAACCTGCCATCATCCCCACCAGGTATGTGCATGGTACAGCTGCAGCCTGTAATAACTGTGCCCCCACAAAAATGCAGGTCCTGTGCATGTGCCTTCCCACTCTGCCCATCATTCCCATCCCACAGCCTTCTAAAACTAATTACCCAGTAAGTTCCTGTTGTACTCATGGTGCTCTGACACACTGCACCATCTTCCACCTCCTTCTGCAGACCTTCTCTCATTCACAAAAATCAGCTGCACCCTCCCACTTGCACCAGACCTTTGGCAAGATCCCAAAGGCTCGCACTCCTTTGGCATCTACAGTTCCCAGCTCAGTTTTCCTCCTATCTTTTTCATGAGAACAGGCTTCCTGCGGATTTTGGACTAAGCATATCTCTTCTTCCAGCTGAGGCAGTGAGTACCTGATGCTTTCACTTTCAAAGAGCAGATTTTGCTGCTCCATATCAGCAATTTTTTTCCCCTGGACAGAAGGAAATACACAAGGTGAGTTATGGGTTGTAGGCTTATATTAACACTTGCAATAGAGTAGCACAGCTGCAGAGTCTTCCCATCCCACTGTCTCCTGATAGCAGAGAGATTTACCTCAGCACCACAGCTGCTTGTAGAAATGGTTAAACGGGACTGCAGAAGGCCACAAATCTACATTTATTTTCTGTTGAGAATTAGGTGAGAAATACACAGATAAATCCCTGAAACTGCTACCAAGAATTATCATCAGGAAGAAATGCGGAGATGATCCTGAAAGACACTTTATATACAGACTTACTTGGGTTAAATGCAAATTTGTGCTATGCACAGTGTGTGGAACTCACCTAGACAGTCTGTTCCTCCTGGATTGGGTTCTAGTTTCTTACCTGAATACTGCAATTGTGCCACACATCTACTCTCAGTTCCACTCATTCTGCAACTTGCGCCTGGATTATATCCTGCCCCCAACTGCACCTTCTACCCAAACTCTCTTGGTGCAAATCATGACCTTCCCTGCCCTTCTTTTGAGAAGCTCTCCAATGCCAACTCACCACCTGCCTGGCTCAGGNTAAAATCAGGTATATATAAGGTGATGTAGTTGTGTCCACTGAAAGGCTCAGCAAAGCATACTGAAAACAGTGCAGAGATTCTCATCAGCCCCACTGGACTCTGTATTTCTCTGTATGTAGGTAGTATGTAGGTTCCTCAGCCCATGGCACATCTTTCTTTTCACTTGTATAGAGGCTGACACTATAGTCACTAACTTATTTCAATGAGCAATTTTCTCAAAGAATTTAGTGCAGTCCTATGCTTGGATTTATTCATATTTATTAAAGTAAAATAAAAATTTCTAACCTATTCCTTATTATAGGTCAAGGTTTACAATGTGTTTTTACATCAGCAGAAAGACTATATAGTTTTCATGTTCTGGCTATTAAAGAAAGAAACACTTTCAAAAATATGCATATCTGTGATGTTTATACACATAAAGTGTTTGTATTTAATGATTTGAGTGTTTAACTAACTTCTGTAGAGTTAATTTTTAAAGCATTTCAATTCACCTTTAAGATTAAATTCCAGGCTTCCTAAGAAGTCCATGTGAGGATGAGGGTGCAGCATCATTAAGGGTTTTAACTGCTCAAAGACTCTCCCTCCCAGCAACCACCTCCTTCTTCAGCATTGCCATCATTTCATATTAATTTATTCTGAGCTGGAAACCACACCTCTCCCCTACAGCAATCCTGAGCTGAAGTTTTCTGTTTTCCATAGGGCAGGCACAGTGGAGGACAGAGTAGGGAGGAGCAGATCCAGCAGTCCTTGCACACAGGTCTTTGGCCCCAGCCTGAAAATCTGGTTAGAAGTGCCTCAGGAGCTGCCAACCAGTGACTCTCCTAACTTCTCCCATCCCACAGCTTTGTCACCAAGTATCCCAAACTCTTCCATATCAGTCCTTCCCAAACTACTTCAGCATGTGAGGCCAGGGTAATCCAAATCTCTTCTCTTAGCAGTCCTGCGTCCCAAAGCTCTCCCATCCAAGTCACAATTCACTGCAAATCCCTTCTGCTTTGAAGACCTCCTCAAAACCAGTTGCCTGGAAGTCCGTCCTGACACTGATCACAATCCTCTCAGCCCTTGCAGCAGCAACATCTGTAGCCCCACAGGCTACGGATGTTCCTTGTTGCCCTCCCAAGGACTATAAGCCCCCTACCCAAAGCTGTTTTCTAGTCATGTATGAGTTTGACTCTAAAGTTTGCAGGATAGCTCTAAAACCTGTATCTATGCATTGGAGAAGATAGAATGGAAAGTGCAGTGATCAGGAGATGTCTAAAACTGAATGTCATTCAGAAATGAGCTGCTCTTCCAGCAAATTCCCTTAAATGCACTGTATCTACAGTCATGGCCTCACCAAGAGCCATCTCAGAGAGCTGGGGGCCCTACCAAATGCATTGGTTGTGGCTTTCTTTTTAAAGACAGGGGCTGAGTTAAGTAGCTATAGAACAGATTAACAGTTTGGGAGTCACCCAGGAGGCAGGAATCTGAAAACAGTGCATGCTTTATCTGTCAGGACTAAGTGCAGCCCAATTTCTGTATCCACTTAAAAGTAATCTTTTGCTGGAGTGTCTGTACATCCCTGTATTTAACATGGTGCTGTCTTCTCTGTGGATGAGTCTGCTGTGCCCACAGGGGCCAATTCTGCTTTATCAGACTAACATTTTGCACAGTTACAAACACTCCCTCAAACCTGCTTGTGGCTTTGCTTCATAAAGCAGTGGTTTATTCCTGGGGTTTAAGTCCAGCAGTGAAATTGGATTAAGCACAACATGAAGCTGTAGCCAGTGATTTTAGCATATTTTAGAGTAAGAGCACTGGGTGCTGCAGCACTATGTGCTTTATTCTTACTCTTTACTAGTCTTCAATATCAAAGTCTCTTTAATAATGCCACGTGGGATTTTGGCAATTTTAATAAGATTTTTAAAGTTTTTAAGAGAGATAATTTCCACCAATGCTGCCAGGAACTCACTCCTGCTAGATATTTTAGTTTTTCTAAACATAGAGCATCCCTATGGTTTCCCAAAGCAACACTGATCTATGCACCTGATATGATACGATACTGATCTAGATATTTTCATAGGATAACCTGAAGCTTGTGATAAATGCTAGTGAAAAATTGTCAAGTTAATGATGCGGGGGGAGTTGATCTGTCAGTCTTCCCTGACTCTGTAGTGTATTTTTCTGCCACCTGGTGGTGGGAAATGGGGTCCTGGGACCTTCCACAAGGAAGATTTTCCTGAGCAAAGGGCCTAGATTTGGGGGGGAGGAGGGGGGG